>CM057145.1:2710453-3243255 GCA_029964075.1 Patiria pectinifera | reverse complement strand
GACGCTGCAAAAATAAAAGAAAGTACAGCTAACAAGCTTCATACTGACGCGTGTGGTAAACGTTGCCAGCTTTGTCAAATTCCAGTTGCAGAAAGGTGTCTCATACATTCTCTGTGTACACTATTTTTAGGAGGGGGAGGGAGTAATGATGTGCATGCTTAAAAGTACGTTCACATTGTCCGATCGTGAAGAACATTGTAGTGGACATTGTCTCAGAACCAAACATTGGCCAAATTTACAAATATCAACTAGAAGGCATCAAAAATGAGAAACAAATATGAAAGAAAATGCTTAGTGCATAAAACAACACGTTATAGACTACACATGTATTATTGATGTTCTATTGAGTTGTGTTATGTACAGTTTTGCCTTGCTCTTTCACCGTGTCTTCTGTAATGATCAAACTATGCCAAAACTGTTTTCATTTGTCTGCCGCATGTATACCATTTTCATTACAAATACATGGTTTCAAAGCGTAGTCTTAACAGTCTGAAAACTGTCTTTGCTTCGCATTTCATTTGCTTTTTTTCCATTCATATTCATGCCATATTGCACTGAAGATTGTTGTTCTTTCTGAAGGTACATTTGCTGATCTGACAAGCCCGCAGAGAAGGTAAAATCAAATCATGATGTTCATTTAAAAAAATGAAACGTCAGTGGGTTCCATTAAAAAAATGTAGGCGGCACTAATGGCAAACAGTGAATTATTTGCAGATTACAGGTAAATAATCCGCCTATTTTTGTAGGATCATCTCATACATTTGTTATAACTTTATTTTCACATTTTTCAATTCACATTTAAGATGTTGCTTTTGCTTGATATTTCAAGAAGTGGTCTCGCATGTGTGCCAGTTTTCTCGAAGTGATTGTTTTTAAACAAATGTGTTCAACCACATAGTCTTAGGCTTGGTTTAATATCACTGCTTGAGTAGAGAGTTACACAACACAATAGCATTGATTCATCGTGACAGAAAGACTTTTTAGGCAGAAACCTCTTTCTTCGAAGAAATTTATTTTTCAAATTTGCAATATCAATTGTTCAGCATCAAACACAACGCCACAATAGTGACACTAATTTCTTTTCTAAAGACTGACGCTTTAGAAGATATCAGAGTGCACTCAAGCAGTTCAGAGGTTCTTTTATCCTTTAATCGTTAACAAGCGCCCTGTACTTTGGCCCCGGCGTCTAACTACAGTTTCATTGTTTTAGGAAAAGGGACGCTATACTATTTTGATTGTTTTTTGCTCTACAGAGATCTTTCCAACAACGACTTCACTCATTGGCCAACTATGCCCAGCCTTCCAAGTCTAGAGCAGCTGTAAGTAATAGACTTTTGAAATTCTTGCTTCAACACTCAACGTCCCTACCATAGGAGCTAAGTCATTTGTGTACATTAAACATTTCTGTCTTCGAAGGTTATGGCAAATATGCAGTGGCCAATCATTATCATATTTACATACGGAAAGTAAGACCTAGCCCAACTACTTAACTGGAGAAGCGCATACATTTATCCGTTGTTTCATTTACCATGTGTTTTCCTAAACCAAGAAAAGATCTGGCTGGATTTGGGAATTGTAGTTTGTCACTATTTATATTCACTGACTTATTATGCTTGATCTAATGGGTGCAGATTACAAGTCATATATAGTGAAGTTTTAGAATCAATGATAAAGAAACACATTTTTTTAAAGAATTGTTAATACCTGTTTCGTTGTTTGAACACTGAATTTCACAGGGCAATGTTTACTCAGTGATTAATTCTGATCTGTTCCAGAGACCTGTCACACAATGAGATTCAGACAGTCGGACAGAACGCATTTGCCGCTCTTGATGCTGATGTATTTAGTTCACTGTAAGTTGTACAAAATGGTTTATGATTACAACTTCATAATTATTGGCTCTTTACGTATTATGAAAAGAAAACGCAGTCTGTGTAACACAAAGTAGTTTTATGTAGATTGTGAAGTATGAGATGTCAAACAAGTTTGATCAGATGCGTATTTATTATTTTGATAATAATTCAGACAGTATTTTTGGAAACTCACCAACTGTTTATAGCTCATTTATAGTGGTGTCATCTAACACCTATTCCTAGAAATCTTGCTGATAACCCTTTGGGTTGCACCTGTAACTTGTACTACTCCCTGATGTTCGACAATTCTTCCACCATCGGAGGTGAATGTACGACACCAGAGGAGGCAGATGGAGTCCTATTCGCATACAGCAGCAAACATTCTGATATGTACTTTAACAATGTCGCACCACGGCTGTTCCAGTGTGGTAGGTCCAAAGTGTTCTGATTTTGATTACACCTATACAGATATAGGCCTATGAAGGGTTCTGATGCAAAACCTGATTTAGCAAATGTAACGATAGCTGAGAAAATAATCAATGGTTTTACCGATGTGCATTGTTGTGCTGTAGCGCCCAGCACATAAAGTGTAACAATTATGTAAAAATGAGATCCTGAACATTTATGAAAAGTTTGAAGGCTTGGTTATTTCAATTAAGGAAAGTTTATCAACACCATTTCATAGAAATAAGTCGTAAATGTAGTCAGCAGGTATAGGTTGTGGCATTTTCCCCTAAGCGAAATAATAATCGTTGGATAGCAACATGCAGACTACATAGCAGTGTATTTTGATCATTTGAACATTGTTCTGACGGTAGAGGCTCAAACCCTGTTAATGTCAATTAGCGTTTGTCTAATTTTAGAAATATTTATGTTCTAAAGTTTTTATTGTGATACTGTGATGATTTCCCTTTAGCCCCATACGATGTGACAGCGACCGCCCCTGAACTTCACCAGATACTAGTCAACTGGACAGCACCATTTGAAGTGTATCCCAGCAGTGTTGATATCACAGATAAATGGTATGTTATACCTTCGAGTGAATGAAAGTTAATAATTTTTGGATCAAAGGATAAGGCCTTAAATGATGCACCGAACATGTACATGGTTGGAGTATGAATAGTCGATGTTATTACCTTTCTAAGGCATTGGAAGTTTACAAACACAGTAAGTTTATTTAGCAAAGACGAGGAAATTATTGAAGAGTTATCAGTTAAGCACTTTTATGACAAACAAAGCTGCCTATTGAATAAGCTTTTGTAGACACAAGGTCTGATGATGAAGTTATTTCTAGAAAAGCTCGTGGTAAATAACACAAAGTCACTAAATTGCATCATATCTTTGCCAACTTATAGAATAAACGTTTGAATTCATAGCACATGTAAAAAGGATATCTAGTGGGTTATTAAGCAATGCTTAGCGATCGTATTAACCTATCGCCGTTTGTGAGATAGCCTTGCCCCTTGAACAACCCTAAGGATTTTTTGTACACTAAGTTTTATTTGTCTCAATATTTCACAAGCGGTGGTCACGCGATTTTAACGCGACTCTATCGCGATTTGTCAATTTCCGACCAACCTCCTGGCTACCAATTACCCAGTAGGTTGCCAGTAAATCAGTCTAAAGCCCCTGCCATTGATTTTCATTTATTTGTAGGATATTTGGCGTGACATGCACCAGCATCACAGCAACTAGACTGTACTACAACACAACATCTAATGGCCATCTTTTTACTGCTGATGATGGCGTGGCAACCGGCACTGATTATATATGTCACGTGACACTGACTGTGGGCAACTACACCGGTGCACCCGACGAATATTTCCCAGTCACTACATTGGAAAACGTCGGTAAGTATAAACCTATACAGTTGAAGGTGGAGGCACTGCACTTGTTTGTTCTTAATTTTTCTGAAAAACGTCAGCCAATTTTGTTATCGTTTGAAGAAATTATTGAAAGCAGGAGGAACTATCACTACCACCTTGGTGAATGTGGTAAGATACCAGTACCAGATCATGTGTTCAAGAATTCAAAGGTTCGAGACCTTGCCAATTAAACTTTTCAACTTTCAGAAAAGCACAGAGGTTCACTTAATTGATTAACTATGTTTTTTTTAACCATCAGCTCAAACAAATTCAACTGTTTCTACTGCACAGGACATCAAATTGGCCATCACTTACTATGATTTCAGGTATGGGAATATCACTCGTGAATCTGCACTTGTCAGTCTTTAAAAAGACCCGATGTTTAAGTATATTAATGCAGTTATAATAGTTTACTTTTATTATGTGAATTCATTTCCCATGCTTGCTTCATTGCTAACGTTATTAGCATCCCACATTGGGTACGATCTATGGCTGCATGATAATTGCTTCTGATTTGTGCCCTTCAGGAACCAATGTAGGCCTAGTATTTCTGTGGAAATTGCTAACTTATAAAAGGTTCTTATAAAGGGTTCTCCAAAATCACTGTAAATCAGGCAACATAAAAAGTACCCTTTTTACAACTTTCCGACGTTTTATTACATCCCGTTGATATTCACCATTTAATTCTCTTTAATGAATAATCTTTAACCTTAAGACACATCATCAATTCTCATTAATGATGTATATACCTCGTGCGTTAACGCTGAGTTAGCGGACAGTGGTTGTGTATCGACAGCATTGGCATGATTAAGACATTTGTTGATTAATTGTTATTGCCTTAATTAACATTGATTACTCGCTAAGATAATTGCAACGCATACGGACCCTTGAAGTGTTTGACAAAATAATCTAGCTACATGCACTAAAGAGAGATTTCGAAGACTAGTACGTTAGCAGTCATCCTACTACATGTATTATCAATAAGTATATACTTTTCTTTAACAGTTCTGCAAATTCTGACTTCAACCCTGTGGGTAAAGACGTCGTGAATCGTCCAAGTTACGTCGTCTCACCCTACGGTGCTTGGTTAGCTATCTCTGTTAACCCCTCCAGCGATTCCTTCTCACGATGGTTTCGTAACAATCCAGGCATTAACTATGTGATTGAGTCGGAGCTGGTCTTGAAGTGGCTGAACTCATCAGATGTGGTCAGTCCCATCAACAGGTGGGTGATATGTATATGGTAATAAATAAAATGTTCTATACAACATTATATAAGGTCTAATGGTTAAACTGATCGAAAGCCAAATAAAAAAAAAACAATGAAAACACTTGATGTACCTCATTAGAACATTAAATGGCCTGCATGTTAAAACCAATCTTGGCTAACTCATAGTACATGTAGTCAAACACTAATTGTTTTTTATTGGATTTTTTGGTGCTATATTAAGGTTTTGGTCGGAGTCTTTCTATCCAGTAGATGGAATCGGCTTCACTGCAGAGGGGCAGAGAGACTGTAGTTTCATTCTTCATAACTTTGGGTAAGAGAGTTTTACAACTTTACATATTAAATACAAAATCCATGTATAACATAGGAATCCTGTTACACTTGTTTCTAACAATACACTATAGTAATATATTGCATTAAAAAGGCGACTTAGTCAGCCAGTAGAAACTAAATCAGAATTGCACAGGAAGGGCCATGTGCTGGACTTTACGAAAACGCTGGTACCCTCGTTTGCCATAAATGTGTATGAATGACTGCTATAGTGTGCAGAAAGTAAAGTAAAAGAAAGGGAAATTTGCATTTATTGGGATAAGATTCAATTGGGAAAAGCAAATACATGCCTTGTGTAATGCATAAATGAAGAATATAAATATCAAAACTTAAAAAAAAAAAATAAGTGTGTAGGTTGTTATTGTTACTTTTACATCAGGAAATAACAAACGGACAAAGCTTATTGCTTTCTTCTCAAAACAAGTCTGAAAAAGCAATAAAGCCCCGTAATTTTGTTTTCCCTTGAAAGTTTCACAAGTGCTATCCGAACTGGAATCCTGTTCAATAGTACGGAGGTGATAACGGTGGGCGGAGGAGATGAATTCTGGGTGTATGTCAACAAGATTCTGGTCTTGGAAGTCCATGGTGACTCGTCAGGAAATCCAGTCAGGTGTAAAAGAATTACGCTGGCATCGGCTGGCAATAAAGGTATGATCTGTTCGCTTCATGCCTTTCACAATATTCTCACGAAATACATGTTACCAATCTGAGCAAGTTTATCAAGGTAGCTGGAAGTTATCATTGCTTAATAATGAGCGCTGATTGGCAGAAAACAACATTTTTTTTACAGCTTGTCAGATCCTTCAAGGTCAGGAAAAGGTGGCCTAACATTTTGTCAAGATAAAATAAGAGCCTGATTTTTTTAGGGAATCAGAAGGGCCAACCATTGCAAAGGTAGTAGTACCAAGACTTGCTCCCCATAAGCGGAAACTAATAGGAGGCAATTGATATGTGTCGACAGTTGCAAGGAAGCTTTTTTGTGCATGATGCCGAACTTAGCTGCATCTGCTCACAAAAAGGCTAATATTCATTCCGCCATAATTTTTGTCCTTAGGTGGGAGCTTCTTAACACCAGAGGAAGGTGCAATTGTTGAGGGAGAATGTGAAATCACCGACCCAGTTCTTGATGAACAAGTATTTCTTGACCTTGAGGTAAGAGGTATTATTTGAGTATATATCTGACAAATTATAGGCTTATTCTATGTAAGCGTTTGGCATGTTGTTTAATTGTTTTACTGACCATGCTTACGATAAAAGGTTTCAGCAAATAAGGCATTCAAGCCCTTGCTTTATTTACTTACTTGCAGGTCAGTGTGTCCTACAGCTTGATATGTTCCACACTAAGCGTGACCCTTGTTCTTCAGAGTTCTTACTAGAGATTCAAGACATTGACTTCCTTCTGTTAGACCCCGACAACACTCGTGTTAACAACCCTCCTGTTGACAACCCTAACTCTTTGCTTTACCCTCTTGCAGGTCGGTGTGCCCTACCACTTTGACATCTTCCACACCGAGCGCAACCCTTGTTCCTCAGAGTTCTTCCTAGAGATTCAAGGCGTTGACTTCCTTCCGTTAGACCCAGACATCCCTCCGGTTGACTACGTTGTCACAGTGGATGAGGATCTACACCTGAATGCCATCTTAGAATCTGTCTGGGTAGCTGATGCCTTCTCCACTGGTCCAAATTTCCAAGTCACCATCACAAGCGGTATGTCAAATGAGTAAAAATTCCTTGACCCAGAAGTCAAATCACAAGTACATATAAAAATGGAATACTCAATGAAACAAATGTATTTTACTTTTCTATTTAACAGGCAACGAAGCCAGACACTTTACCCTTAAAAACAACACAGCAAAAAGTATAGCAGATGGAATAGCCCCCACCGCAGAGTCACCACCTTTCACCCACTCTGTGAATGGTATAGACTTCATTACCTGCGACTCTGAAGCAGAAATCGGTAAATACCACTCAAATATAGGGGTTCTGAAACACGTTCAAATATTGCCGGCTTGTTTGAAAAATATGGAAAAGAATTTATAAACAAGGTTTGAGCTTTATTGATGCCACGGCCCTGTTATTACTTTGCAGTGCCAGAACCAAACGAAGACACGATGCAATCCTTTGACGTCCATACAGACAAGGCCTTGATAACGTTGGCTACTGAACTAGACTATGAGGTTGCTTCGTGGTACTTCCTAAAACTCAGTGTAATCGATCTGAACGCTGTTCCACAATACGAAGGCACGCTGACAGTTGAGGTAACGCAACATTGACAATCTTTCGAGACCCTTTACAGCCCTAATAGCTTGCCGTTTTGCATTCCACTAAGTTTGACCATATTCTAACTGCCAGTGGATCGGGTTGAAAGGGGAAATTTTCATAAACGTTTAAAATAAAGATCCAGGCTTTAATCCAGCCTTTTGCAAACGGGAGACCAACCCATCTTTGTCTCACATTGAGGCCCTGACAAACAATTCATCATAATTATGGATCCGAATGGTTGATTGAACAACATTAACTATAAGAAATGTCTATTGGGGTGTATGGTCGTTAATCATGCATATCTGTCTTGCCTTTAATGTACGACACAACATAAATGACCTGAAGATCATGCTCCTGGTTTTATTGTCAATGTGTTGACTTGTTGGAATCTTGTAACAAATGGAAAAAAGGTGTATTAAAGTTTTGCGGATGTAAAGAAATCAGTTATTTCCAGCGAAATGTTTCGTAGTGCTGATACCATTACCAGCATTATGAGACACATAATCTTGTTGGAATGCATTTTACCTCTATTTTGACGACTTATGTGTTGCTTTGTGTGGATATGACTTGTGTGAATATAATTTTGTTCTTTACCCAGATAACCGTGAATGATGTGAATGATAACTGCCCCGTGGTATCCAACAACAGTCTAGCATTCACCCCTCTACCTGTTCTCCAGCAAGATCCACTGACTAAAGTAATAGCGACTGACGCTGACAGCGGAGGGGACGATCTCACGTACCACACATCACCAATCACACAAATGTGAGTGTATTGGGTGTCATGCGTAAATTGGAAAGATCTTTGTTATGTTTAAACTGTACGTAAATCAGTGTTTATGCCATATTCTGTTGGATGATCTTCATTTGAATTAACTTTGGTAGTTTGAGTTAAATAACCATATTTGGGAATGCTACTTCCATGAAAAAACACCTGAGCGTATAAATTAGCTTATACTAGCTTATATGTTATCAATCTTTTACGTGGTTATATTTTCAGCCCTCTCATCAACGACACGTTCTCAGTGCTTCAACTGACAATCACGGCCATTGACGGTGGAGCAATAGCTCGTGGTGCAATCGTCAACATCACCGTAACAATTAGCAACACTTGTCTGTATGATGCTATCGGGGAACCAGTAGATGTCGAAATTTACATCGATGTGCCAACCGGTGGACTGTATCTGAGAGTGCCAAAGTACTACGTCTATGTTTATGGTACGTTGTAGATAATGGTACTTTCTTGTAGATGTGGAGTTTTGCTGTCATATGTACATTGACATGTATACTGCATGCTACCGATTCGTGTGCTCACTCACCGTTGTCAATTAGAGAAGAGAATCTTCGGAGAAGATGGTATATAACAATTAGCCACAAAGACTAATGTCTAGATCTCAAGTTGGGTCTCATAAACATCAACTGTCTACGTTCTCAATGACTAATTATTTCAGCTATTAAAAAAGTTGTGTTTTTCCCCCACACAGGTTGCAAAGATGCGCTTGGAATACAAACCGGCGTCATTCAAGACAGTATGATGTCAGCATCCTCGTATTACGATAATGCACATACAGCAAACAGAGCCAGGCTACACGCAAATGCCAGTGCAGATGGTGAACTGGGCTCGGGTGGGTTTCAAATATTTGTTGAAGGTCTAGTATGGACACTGATTATGTGGTAACCAAATTGAATATTCATTAGCATGAATTAGCAAAGAAGGTATTGTTTTATAAATTGTTTATTTATTGTCTGCAGGAACTGTCCGAGTTGCCTTGATATCCGTTACAGTAAGACTAAGAGTCCATCACAAATCAACAGACAATTCAAATCACAAGTCAATTTGAAGTCAACTCACGGGTCAAAGTGGGAGAAAGGTCAAAATGTCACTGGGGATGAACAATGACAAGAACATGTCTTTGTAACAGTTGTGTCATGACTTGGCTTGTGATTGAATGACGTGATTTACTTGCGAGGATAAGTGAAAACTTGGCTACGATTATGCCGACTCTAATATGTACAATATTAGTATATGCATGCGCAAGGGTATGCTCGAGTGCGGTATACAAAAAAGAGGCCAATCAAGAACTTTATAAGACAATGTGTGCCAATCAGATGATAAATCAAACCAACATTTTCTTAATCTTTTATCACAATATGTAGGATGGATAGCGGAGACTGCAGACACAAACCAATGGCTACAGGTGGACATGAGATTAGTGACCATCTTCTCTGGAGTCAGGACTCAGGGTGTTGGAGATGTAGAAGCCTGGATTGAATCTTATTATGTAGAATACTCCAATGATAGCAGTACGTGGTACAGGATATTGGATGAAGATAGCAATGATCAGGTATAATATTAATATTAATGCTGCAGTGACCTATATAGCATACTCCAATGCTATAGGATATAGAATGTGATAAGGGTTATCAGGTAACAGAATAATGATACAGGGACCTGCAATGTAAAAGGCTGTAAAGCTGTATTAGGCAAGTGATAGACCGAAAGGGTGAATATAGCAATGATGATGTATATTAATAATTAATATCTTGGACCACTAAAGAATATTCCACAGATAGTTTTTAGTAAAATTCTGCTGTTGCAACATTTAAAACATATTTCGTGACTGAGCAAATCTGAAATAAGCCCACGTATTTGTTGCTTCATTCCAGTGGCGTCATTCTTCCAGTTCAATTCAGCATTGTCATTGAACTTGCAATTCAGTGCGCATGAACATTGCATCACGTGAAAGGTTCCTTAGTGTCTCTTATGAGCAGACCACGCAGCGCAATATATCTCAAAAGTTACTTCCTGCATAAGGTCATATCAGTCAGATACAGCCACTCTAGTAATCGTAGTAATCGTATATCAGTGCATTTGACTTCGTATTTCTTTCAGCTTTTCACTGGTAACACAGATCAGGATACCGTCTCCAGTGTGTATTTTGATGAAGTCTATGCTCAATATATCCGCATCCTGCCACAGTCCTGGCACAATCAGATAGGGTTGAGGTTGGAGATTGTCGGCTGTACGACAGAGAGACGACTGCGACGTAAGTCCCAATGATTCCATTAAACCTTGTCCTACTTGTTGCCTGATGAACATTCCTCCAAAGCAAACCAGAAAAAGTCATCGTAGAATGTCAATTACTTACCTACCAATGATAATCAATGAATTATAGCAACACAGCACATAAAACATGCATACACCCGCCCTAGGAGAATATCACAGCTCTCAACTAATTCATTACTAATTATTATCTCACCAGATTCCCTGCCTTTCTAGACATATTCCATTTGTTACCTATTGCATATATCAGCTTGGGACATTATTGCTTAACACTGACATATACCCGACCTTTGTCAGCCTATCCACACTAAATGAAATAATTCCAAAAGTTCGCCCATTCAACTGTACTTGATTCCTTCAAATGGCGGGGAAATTATACTTTACTGTTAGATTCTGCTGGATTCAGCAGGGTGCCAAGAAAATCTGAAGGAAATTATAAGGTTAATGACGAGGTAAAGTTTAACATAGAATAACCCTATATCATGGGCGTCGCCAGGATTTTTTTCTAGAGGGGGGCAAAAAAAAAATTTGCCAAAAAATGCTTGTATTTCTCAACACATTCTCGATTTATCAGTTTTAGAGGGGGGCAGGTACATTTTGCCCCCCCCAACTCATTAAATTTACACCACTTTGTCTTCGCGCCTCTTTTTCTTTTCTTTTTTTTCTTTTTTGCTTTTCCAGGGGGGGCAAGTGCCCCCCCTTGCCCCCCCCCCCCCTCGCGACGCCCATGCCCTATATGTGTGGTTAAACAATAATCAATTGCATGTCTTTGTAGACTTGACCCAGTGCGAGCGGTGTCTGACGACCAACTACTGCCTAGGGGACGGTTTGCAGCGACCCTGCGGTCGCTGTGAACCTCCTACAGACTCGTGTAACCGGTCACCGTCAGAACATTCCTTTGGACACGCCTATGAGTGCGTGCCCTGCCCAATAGGATGGGTACGTATGAGACATAGGGCACGGTTTGGGGCGGGGCCTTCTTAAGGTCACACCTATGAGTGTGTACCCTGCCCAATAGGATGGGTAGGTATGGCAGATAAGTCAGGGTTTGGGGCGGGGTCGTCCTTTAGCCACACCTATGAGTGTGTACCCTTCCCAATAGGATGGGTACGTATGAGACATAGGGCACGGTTTGGGGCGGGGCCGTCTTAAGGTCACACCTATGAGTGTGTACCCTGCCCAATAGGATGGGTAGGTATGGCAGATAAGTCAGGGTTTGGGGCGGTGTCGTCCTTTAGCCACACCTATGAGAGTGTACCCTTCCCAATAGGATGGAAAGGTACGAGTTATAAAGCTGGCTTTGGGGGCTAAGTATTCCTTTTGCCACGCCCATCTTTTTCTTTAAGACGAGTTGCTATGAGAGTTAATTCGGAGGGAGATGGGCATTTGGAGGAATTGGGAACACTAGATACGTCGCTTCACATACTAGATGCAACCGTTAAAAGCCTTAACTATCAACTAATTCATGAATTGCTTATTACATTTATTGTTATGTGAACTTCTTTGCTTTTTTGGTTGAATGGTGGAAATGCAATAGTTAATGGTAATTCCGGTAATTATTACAGGCTTTTAATCTAACGCAAATGTTTGTTTCCTTGTAGCTATGTGAAGATGGTTATGCTACACCGTGTCCCAAGTACCATCATGGCCGCTGTAATGAGACGGTGAGGAAATGAGTATGGAATTCAAAGCTATGCCCGCAGGAAGACAGATGTATTGAAAGTTTGTTTCAGCACCATGAAAGGATCTTCTTTTGGGGATATGATAGTTCAGTATTTGAGTTAGTAACTACCTAAGCTACCTAAATCATCTCAGCGTGTTCAGGGGAAGTGCATGCTGGCAATGTAACAACATTATAAATTATCCAGTCCATCTGCTTTATATCTGACCGTTAATTGCCAATTTGAAGCCAAGTGAGGATTCATTTAAACCCCCGAGGCAGCACACATTAGCTCTCGTGTATAGTATTATCCCGTAAATCTTTTTGGAAATGCCTCTTTATAGTAATTTTTTTGGTTCTCAGTATTGCCCAGAGTCTTGTGACCTGTGTGACCCGGGCACGGCTTGTTTCAGAGGAATACAATCTATCTGCCCGCAGGGTTACTTCTCGCAAGGATATGACTCAGGTGAGCCCAAATAATGGATTTACAACAATTTGAAACAATAATATGAAAAATTCGTTCTCCAATTATGAAAGTTTTTTTGTTTAACTTAGTCATAAAATACCACATATGATATGCTTGGTCATACCAATTCACCTCAGTTTCATGATAAAACTGTTTACGATACTCTCCTCAAATTTCTAAAGGACTAACTGTGCCCAAGGGGGGATGCGGGGGAGGCAAAGGGGGCCATGCCCCCCCCCCCCCCCCCCCCCCCCCTCAGATCGCACCACAGAGCATCTAGAACCCTATTTTTTTCGGGGCCTTTAAGCGGGCCGGTCCCCGAACTCCACGCCGTAAATTGTTTTGACCCACCTATTGGGAACCAAAAGTTGTTTGGCCCCCAAATTGTGTTCTGGATCCTCCCTTGACCATGCCTATGCACAACCGTACAATAGAAATGTCAATTTGTAATTTTTTTGCCGCAGAGTTCTGTAGGCCTTGCAAGCCAGGCACATTCAACAACTTCACCGGGCAGTCTGTCTGTGAGAACTGCCCAGCCGGCTACCAGAGCACACAGGCCAAGATTTCATGTGCACCATGTCATATCACTGCGTGGTCTGCAGGAGATGGGACACCATGCAAGTCATGCTCAAGTCAAGCCGAATGTAAGTATTTTTTAATCAAGAAGATACTTTAGTCTTTCATCAAAACGTTGCGCACTGTGATAGGTGCTGGTTTGTCTCTGATTATCAGTTAAAGTGTTTAATTATTTTAATTACAGCTTGTCTGACCAATCAGGAAATAAAACTAAGAGCTAAATCTACTTGTCCAAAACTCAACGACGATCAGTTGAAATGTGATCATGTTACCAGTAACACAAAAGAGTAAAACAATTTGTTAGTGTTTTGCCTGTCAGCAACAAGTAGGTATAACGCCGAGGTGACTTGGTGTGTTGGTACATCAAGTAGGCTATACTGTCTGGCTTTATATCCGTTGAGAACTACAGTATTTTTTAATTAATAAAAATGTATATTTTGTACATCCGCAGGTCCTTGTATGACCGAATTTAGCCCCTGTCCTGAAGGTGTGCCTTGTGTTAATCAGGGATCTGGAAAGTATATCTGTGGGGAATGTCCGGCAGGTTACTCAAAGGATGGAGACGGATGTGCAGATATTAATGAGGTCAGACAAGTTATACATGTGATGCCAAAATCATGATGCAAGAATTGAAAGTTTTGGAAGTAGATGAATTCTGAACCAAGTGAGTGTGGTAATTCCCTCCTCTCTTGTTATGCAGTGTGACATAGCAAACCCTTGCTGGTCCTCCTGCACCAACTTGTCTCCAGGCTATGAGTGTACTGGATGTCCACGAGGCTATGCTGGCAATACACCTCATGGTATCGGAGTGGAACATGCACAAGCTAATAAACAGGTAACAATTTTAACCCCAAAAGAGCTATCCTTGTCTTTCCAACTTTTTGCCAAATGTTGTCATGTATGAAGACCGTGTTAAATGCATTATACAATTAAATTTTAACAATTCGGTAATTGAGACAAACTTTTTTTGAATCAGGTGTGTGAAGATATTGATGAATGTGCTATCAACAACGGTGGATGTGATCCAAATGCTGAGTGTGTTAACACACAGGTACGACAGATATTGGCAGTTATTAATGGTTATCTTTCACGTAAAGTAAATGTTCCACTGCTTTGTTTTAATCTAATTACTCCAGAAACATTGATAAATCCATTTCGTTTTCTATGAAGTTTTTATTTTGAAGCCATTGACTTTGTTCTGTTTTTCTTTATTTCAGGGAAGTTACAGTTGCGGTTTATGCCTGCCAGGTTACTTAGGTGACGGTAAGATTGGTTGCACGCCGGGTGATTTTTGTCTGACAGGCAAAGATGATTGCAATGGGAATGCGACATGTCTCTCTACAGGAGCAGGCACTTACGTCTGTGAGGTGGGTTGCAAAACTGACATGACAAAAGAAATGCAAGCGTCTGTTTCATACTATCTCATAAACTGCAGAAGATTGTCAAATTGCCCAAAACAATATTGTTCTAACTGTCTAATTATAGCTCACATAAATATTATTACATACAAATTACGTATACAATACATGATTTCCATATATATGAAAGGCCACAATAACTTTTACCCGAGAATTGTGATGTTTTTCTTGGCAGTGTAACAATGGTTGGGCAGGCAATGGAGTCTATTGTGGTGTTGATACAGATCTCGATGGCCGACCAGAAACAACACTTCACTGCAGTGATCCATCATGTAAAGCAGTAAGTGAAATATTGTGCTCAAACTTTGACACATCTTTGATGTCTGTTCTGACCTTTGGCCCATCCCCATAATGCTACCCTAACTCCCTAGGGGTGTGCAAAATCGTATTACAATCTGAGGATTCAGGGCTATGGAGGATTGTGGCAATCTTTCGCCTTTTAGACAATTCTTGAATTCTCTATTGCTGAAAACTCTGCCTTTGGGTAAGATTCAAATGGTAAAAGTTTTTAGTTTTAACTGAAAATACAAGTGCTCCACTCTGTTTAGTAATAATTCTGGCAATCAAATTTATCTTTTTTTTATAGGATAACTGTCCCCAGCATCCAAACAGTGGACAGGAAGACACAGATAATGATCACATAGGTGACATCTGCGATGATGATGATGACAATGATAGTATCATGGATGAAAAGGTCAGTTATACAATAATATTAAGAGCTAATGTTCTTTTGGTCGCAGTAATTATTGTCACATTGTGATCCTTTGCGCAAATTAATTTAATTAACAGCCTGTATTAATTAGCTCAAACCTAGCTCTCGTTGAGACTCATTTTGCTTGACTGGGTGAATAAATGTGAACAAAATGAGAGTTGGTTGTCAAAACAAGATCAGAAACATATTATGATGTGAAGTAAAAACTGTAGCTGGTTCGTGGTAATTAACCCTGGGAAATTGCTGATCTAAACTCCTCGTTACTTCTTGGTACAATGGCATATAATGAAGTAGGCCTACATCAACAAGTTGGTTAAGAAAGCCGTTAAAAAATGCCATAATTGTTTTCCCATCAGAGTGAGATATTTTGCATTATGTTCACTATCTCAAACCGTTTTTCCTTCGCACTTTTGCATCAAAGGATAACTGCCAGTACGTAGCCAATCACTTGCAAGAAGACACAGATGGTGATGGTATCGGTGATGCATGTGATAATTGCCGCAATGATAACAACACGGACCAAGCTGACACTGATGCTGATGGGCTAGGGGATATATGTGACCCTGATGTGGACGACGATGGTATGCCTTAACCATGGGACCATTGTACTTTGAAGCATTAATACATGTTCTTATGGTATTAGTGTTATTGTATTATGCTTTGCTAAGTTTCGCGCCTGTTTGTACTTTCATATGTGTTGGTAGATGGGTAAACAGGACACGGCGGAGGCTTGAATAGTCATGCCTTAATTTACGTAAAATGTACATGTATACTGAATTTACGCTCGGTAAGGCCAAAAAAAAAATTATTCGGTCTCTGGTCAGACCAAAGTTCCGGAATTGACGCAATGTTTTTTTTGGGGGGCTTTTTTTTTTCTTTAAGCTTGGATTGTACAGCAAGGTGGGGTACTATTTTGCTTTTTTGGTGTCCTCATGTACATTGGTGTCCTCCATAATTTGCCTTGGTGCTTTCGATCATTTGCCTTGGTGCAATTTCCCATTCCTTGGTGCTCTTTGGTAAAAAAAATTGAGGAGGTGCGGAAATAGAGGGCGCTGTTGGAGCTACCGCGGAACATTTTGGAAAAAAAAGATCGACGCGCATGCTTAAAATCGACGCGCGCGCTGACCAGAGACCAACTTATTTTTTTTTTTGGCCTAAACATAACTTATTAAGTTCCGATACACCGAAGTTCAGCAAAAACCCTGAACGTTTGCCTGTTTCAACTCCAATAAATCTTTAAAAAGTTGTGGGTTGAGAAAGTGAAATGATTTTAATACGGGTTGCTAGTCCAAATGAATTACAGGAAAATTCCGATACGCGTTGTTTGAATCTTTGCATGGTTGATTGATATAAGTAGGGAGGTATGTTGGCTCTGAAGAAAGCCATTGATGAGAATAAGGTGTCCACTTTTCGAAGGGAAATTCATGATGACATATTGTGATTATGTCATTTTTGATTTTTTTTCTTTCACAGGGGAGTTTAATGATACGGATAACTGTGTGTTTGTTGCTAACACACTTCAGACGGACATGGATGGAGATGGTGTGGGTGATGCGTGTGATAACTGCCCCAACATTAACAATACAGAACAGATCGATACGGACCAAAATGGATATGGTGACGCATGTGATGTCATTGGAGGCACCCATAAAGACATGTACGACTCCTTACACTTTGTATACATAGATAATTTGCAGTATTTGCTGTACCTAACATGTTAACTCTTCAGTTTTTCACCAACCGCTTTCGATATCACTTTTTACCACTACCGAGAGAATTCATTCAACGTCTATGCCAGAGATCGATCTATTTTCTTGTTATATTTCAGGGATGGCGATGGTGTTCTAGATTTGGATGATAATTGTCTCATCATTTCCAATGCCGACCAGACGGACACTGATGTTGATGGTAACGGTGAGTAAATACTTCAAGTTTGCACTTTCAATGCTAATCAAAAATCCTTAGAGGTACGGGTCCTGTTAACAAATAAACCTTACATTACATATTTGCCTGTGACCTCTTTCCTGTGCTAACATTTATTTTTTTCATTGGGCTGAGTCGTGAAAAGTAGCACCATAAAATTGCAGATAGCTGATATATTATTTATTTCAAAGATCTTACTAAAGATGGTACCGCACCCCACTTTCATCAAAAGACGGTGTTACAAAGACGATTTCGATTTAAAAGTTTCCATATAATGTAATTGAACAATTATTAAGAGTTTCAAAACTGTAAAATGATTGAAGTGCTCTTACTTTACTGATGCTTTGAAATGTGGTTTATTAGGCGATCTGTGTGACGGTGACAAAGATGGCGATGGCATCTCAGATGACAATGACAATTGTCCTTACGTTGCAAATAGTGGGCAGGAAGACACAAACGGTAAAATGTTTACATTTCTTATTTAAAGAATTCAGTTTCTTAAGAACAGTTCTAGCCCATTGAGAGCTGCACGTACGTGTTACAGAATATAACGACAGGAAACACAATACAAAACATGATGACTGGAACTAACAAGAGCGAACCTAATCACTCTTGCCCACATGCATTCAGTCCCAATACAAAAACCAAACATTTATTCTCAGCCAGTAGGTATATGCTTGGCTTTGACATGCTCCACATATTGACCCGAATGGGATCCGACCCCGAACATTAGAGGTGCTATATAGTGATTGCAACTGCATGTGTCTCATATGGTTTTTATTTTAGGTAATAATCTAGGAGATGTTTGTGAGACTGACTATGATGACGACGGCACAGTGAATAGCGAAGATATCTGTCCCAACAGCAATCGCTACCAAACAACTGATTTCTCTAGAGGTTTCATCTCAGTGGATCTATACCCTGATCTAGTTAACGGGACCAGCTCAGTCTGGATAGTGACTGACAATGTAAGTCAAAGAGACAAACTCAATTTCAAGTAACTTATTAGAGTTAACTGTAACATTTGGAATAATTTGTCACTTTAAATCCCTGATATTAATGACCTAGATCATAGATGTTGACTTATTTTTGACATGCCTTTACAGGGCTTTCTACGGTTTGTACTTGCACGTGGCCATTTGGGTCAGTTTTATGTATTCCTCAATTTTTTTCGCCGAAATGTCAGCCCTGCTTACAATTTTGATATGCCCACAGGGTAAGTCAAAATGATCTGGACCAAAATTAAACAAAATATGTAGCAATTATCAAAACAAGTGCAAATAAGATATATAATAGACTGGTATTTTGGACATATTTGGTGAATGTTTCATGTATATCCATGGTACCATTTTGAAGAAAAGCGCTAGCAAATAACACACGCTACAAACACTTTGACCATGGTTCCGTAGTTCAACAAACTAATCATTCAATCACTTATGTACTTTTTATGTTACGGAATTTTTATACACAACCACCGTTTTAAAGTTCTGTCCACGGATCACAAAAAAGTATGCATTCTTTCAGCAAAACGAAAACAATTTACACATATCCCTATGTAATTTGTTTTCGTTTTGCTGAAAGAACACGGAACTTTTTGGTAATCCGTGAACAGAACCTTAAAACTGTGGTTGTGTTTAAAATTCCGCAACTTGAAAAAGAATATAAGTGATTTGAATGATTCTTGTATTACACAAAGTTTATGAATTGGGCTTTCATATCCTAGATTTTGAAAGTGCTACATGCAGAACTTCACTTAAACAATAGTCCCGACATTTGGGTTTCGTTTTTTTTTTGGTTTTTTTTTTGGTTTTTTGGACTCGCCCTGTATTCTCCACCATCCGCAACCTTAAAAGCACTTAATTAACTGTGTTGTTTTGTGCATAGGGGAAGGAGATCCGTGACATTAGTAACACTATCATGCCATCTATGCTGATTGGCCAGGCATCAATAGCCGCAGTGGATTACACCGGCACCATGTTTGTCAACACGGACGAGGGAAACAATTACATCGGTTTTGTCTTCGGCTACCAGAGCAACCGGAAATTTTACGTCGTGATGTGGAGACATGAGAATATGAACAACCCTGTGAACATGGCTGGAATTAGGGGCATACAGATAAAGGTCAGTAAGGAGTTTACAATTGAATTATTCTTTGAAACACTGCAATGATACTGTCAAATTTGTATGATACTTCCATGATGGGTAAGCCTTCACCCTAAAGGGGGGCGCCTCCCTCAACTTTTTCCGCGATAGCTTTAAAAAAAAATTCGCGACCCGAGCTGTTCTGACTTTTTGCCTAGAGACTTGCGCACCTTTAAATACCAAAAACATAAAAATCTCAGAACCGAATTTCCCCATATACGTAGTGTACAACTAGCAGAATTACCATTCATGCATATGAATAATTAATTAGCCATAATTCCAAAACCCTTTGACCTATAGTCACTAAATTTCTTGGGTATGTTCATGATAAGTTGTTCTATGCAAGTACTAGGTTTCAAAAATATTCGTCACTTGATGGCCGAGATCTTAAGGGGGGGGGCATTATCCGCCCCCCCCCCCCCCGGCTGAGAGATAATCAAAATAGCCCGGTCCTTTTAGGGTTAAGGAATCAGGGATTTATCATTCTCTCTTTACAGAAAGACCTATTTGCAGATTTGAAGGGACATCTGTTTGTTAATGCCTTTCTCCCATTTTCACTGCAGAAAGTGAACTCTGCAACCGGGCCTGGCCAATCACTGGCAAATGCTCTCTACCACTCGTTTACCACAGCCAATCAGGTTGAGTTGTTGTGGCAAGATCCATTTTTGAAGGGGTGGCAGCACAGGACTTCATACAAGTGGTTTCTGACACACAGGCCAGATATTGGGCTAATCAGGTAAGGAGCAGATCTTTTTCTTCTCCAGTCGTGACTTATAAGCCTTGGCTTTTAGATAAGGTCAGCTGATAGCTGAATGCGGTTCAGATCAATGACATAACTCAGAATGCAAATGACTGCGTAAATAAAACAGTTTTGGTGGACTCATTAAGAGTACACCTACTCTATCCGAATAGAGGCTACCCTAGCCATTTTAATTTCTACAAATGTTAAATATAATTGTCAAAATTCCCAATGTTACACTCATCCATGCAACGTAAACTGGCTAGCAACCCCTTATTCCCATATAATACAAAATGCAAAAGGTAATATACAACATTTGCTTTTGCTGTAAGTTTCAGAAATAGATGGATTTGTGGGTGACTATTTTATAGAAAATAATTGTTACACTGCCCTGTTTAAAATTTGCGTTCATAGATGCTGGAAAAAGATGTTGTTCTTGTAGTCTGGTTCCCTGACCCTACTTAAGCGAAACGGAGCAATTTATAGACGTCGGGGAATTGTCAGGTCAGGGAACCAAACTAGCTTGCTTGCAACCGTTAAAGGAAGTGTAACCGATTGCAATCAAAATGTGGACTAAATTTGGTAAATTAGGGGCAGTATTTGAAGACAAAAATAAGGGTTTTTTTACCATCGATGGCCAGCCGATCATCGTTGGAAATTGATACAAAAATTACACAGTTCTTAAAAATGACAGCACAAGTGCCAAGATTTCACAGGATGCACGAAACTATTATTCACTTGCAGCCAAGTAAGGTACTTCATAATAATTTGGTAGGGTTTTTTAATGTTTGCAAATTTTGTATATTACCTTTAAGTTGAAGGAATTGTATAATCTTTTTACCTGTTGTCGTTGCACTCCGTTGCAGGGTTGTCATCAAGGTAGGAGAAGAGACTCTAACTGATTCCGGGGACATCTATGACACCAGCTACTTGGGCGGACGGCTTGGAGTGTTTGTCTACGATCAAAAGGATGTCATATGGTCAAGAATGAGCTACAAGTGTGCAGAAAGGTAAGGGTTGGGTCACGTAGAACAAATGGTCAATGTAACATAAAGCATTGTAGTTGAGGTCTATAGTTCATCACAGACCCATCCCCAGTCCAGACACAATTGAATTGTAGGTCATTCCACTAGTACAGTCTTTAGTAACAACTACGGGGATTTAGTAGCTACCACAGTAGCAAAAGAATGCCTCTGTCATGCTTAATTTGAATAGCGTGTGACGTGGAGCAATTTGGGTTGGCTTGTGAACAGATGATACAAGTACATGTACGCCGCATTTAACGCACCGGCACGCCACCATATTACCCTTCCCAGCTTTGACACTTTGAAGGATAATTAACAATAGTTTGTTCTCTTCGACTCAGGCTCAATCAAGCGCTGGCATTTGACGGTATCGATGATCACGTCATCCTACCAACCTTAGACACTTTGCAACTTACCTCAAGTTTCACCCTGGAAACATGGGTGCATCTCCCTACAAGTTATCCCTCAACTACCATGCCTGTCTTATGCACTTTGAATGGAATATTGTGCTTGTTCATTGAAAACGGGTGAGTCTTCCAAAGTTTCAGTGTGTTAGTGTTAAGTTTTCCAAATCATCGTATTAGTGTCATGAACATTTTAGAACATCTTTTGCAATTTGGGCGATTCACAATGCAGTGCGCCTCCAAGAGTTTGCCGCGGAGAGTTCATTTTTTCCAGTGCATTGTGGGAGATGGTCGACATTGTGGGAGCGCGGGACATTTGAAATTGTTAGTTTTTCCGGTCATTAGTTCGTAAGCGTATGATTCGAGTACATGTTTGCCCTTTTCATTTCTTTTATATCAATATTTTTTTGTAAGGCGGCAAAACGATATGCCCCAATCTATAACAAAATTAGCTCAAGTTAAAATGGGCTGTGTTTTGTCGACTGTAAACTTGAAAAATGGACTCTCAATGGCAAACTCTTGGTGGCGCACTGCATTGTGAATCGCCCGAATTGTTTGTGTTCAGCTCCAATTCAAATGTGATTGTTTGATGCAGGTATGTGAAGGGCCGGGTAGGTGATCGAGTTGTGGTTGGTACTACTGTTCTACCTGATTCTACATGGAAACACCTTGCAATGAGATTTGATGCTCAGAGTAAGTGCACTGCATGCGCTCTTTCTCAAGATTACGGAAATCTTTATACTGCATCATGTTTACACACTTTACATCATGACCAGCTGAAAGGAGGAGACGAATGTTTAAAAATCGATTTAAGAATTATATCACAAGATTTTGCACATTTTAAGCATTATTATTATTTTTTTTGCAATAGCAGCCATTCATTGAGCTAAATAGCATGTCATTAATAACATTACCAATCTGATTTGAAAAAAAAATGTTTCAACCTTTAAAACAAAATTCCTACCTTTTAAGATTGTGTCAACTGAAATGCAGCTATTCAAACATTGATTGCTTAAAGAAACGAGTTCCTTCCAATGGCGTCGCGTAATGCATGTTATGACAAGTGATTGAATAATTATAATGATGTCCCAAATTACAGGATTCATTTTGTGATTTCATGATCTTATTCTAGACAGTGAATTAACTCTGTTCGTCAACGGAATCGCTGAAAGCACAAAAATAAGTGTTGCAACACCTAGCTGGGTACGTATGACATTTGGCGCATTATGTTTCTACCGAATAAGACTTGGAAGGTTTGACTAAACTGCCAGCTGAATTATCTTTCAAACGTACCCATTTGATGCACTATATAGTTACCAGATACGAGCTCCTTATAGTCAGCAGCATGCATATTTGTATGGAGAATTGTATTTCAATTTCCCAATTTTCTTGTGCCTGTTCCAAAAGATTTTGGTATGCTTATTAGATTTATAGCATAATCGTTTTCCCCAACAGGTGAGCAGTGCCCAAGTATACATCGGCAGAGATGAACGTAGTTTCTTCAATGGAACCATGGATGAGGTACGGTACATTCAACTTGTGCCCATGAAGCTGATGGACGTAATATGGGTTTTTTTGTTTAGCATGTATCAACGTTTGAAGGTTTTCCTTAGCCTTTTCAATACATTGCAACCCAAAAGCCAGGTTCGTTTTGGTTTGAGTAAAATTGGAGAGCTCCATATGGTCTTTAATCAAAAGATTACACTGCGATTGATTCAGCTCCAAGTTCAAGAAAGTTTTATATCACAAATAACTTTCATTGTATCAAACGATATCTGGATGATACTCGAATTCAGATAGGCTTTCATTGTCAAAAAGTTCTGACGACTGTTTCGTACTAGCCACTCTGGATCGACAGCCTGTAACGTTCGTTAGCAATGATACAATCCATTACATTCACAGGTGCGTATTTGGGGTGTAAGTCTCTCCGATGAAGAGATTAAGGAACACATGCAGCTAGCTAGCCTGGAACGACAGAAGCATAAAGACCTGCTGGATGCACACTATAACATGGACAATGAAGAACAAGGTATGGAATCCAGGCACGAGTATACCAACGCAGTGATCTCCTCTCTTTCAGCAGTGTCATTTCACCGAATCGTATACATTGTGTATGCAAACTTTTTATTGCTGTTATCTTTTGGATTTGCAGGTCCTACTGAACATGGTTCGTAAAAAAAAGCTGACGTCACGATATTCGATATCACTATTCTATTTTTGGTTTACAGGATCAAGTATGCTTCTAGACCAAGGCCTCTACGCCCACCACGGTCTGATCGTCGGGGACCCTGACTTCATTCCAAGCTTTGTTGATCAGGGTCGCTTCCAGGTCACATACCCAGAGAACCGACGAAGAAGACGCAATGTGAACTATCACTATGAGGAAAACCACACGGAACTCTAAAAGTGAAGCCAAATTAACGTTCATAGTGATATTGATTGCTAGCCATAGTTTGTAGAAAAGCACTCTAGCCAGATCCCATGAAATAAAAGGAGGGATATAAATGTTTGGATGTAAAATTTAATAATTGTTGTTTGTGTTAATATGCTGTTAGCCGATTGTTTGATGAATAAAGTGTTTATAAGGTAACCATACACTGTGTGTTGTGCTGATTTTCCTGTTTTTAACATTTGTATTTCAGCTTAGTTATATATGTACATAGAGAGACTCGTTGCCGTCACATGTTGATATGAATTAACCTTTTTACCAGGGTTTTGCCGAAGCTAATCCGTCATTTTTTGACAATTCGGGAAATGAAGTTGTGTGTGCTTTGAAATCGCATGCAGTATGATTTAAGAGCGTCCATTTAAAAAAAAATATATGTTTGGCTGCTTGGTTGTAAATTTAAGTTGTTTTGTGTTTTGCTAACGATACATAATTTTAAACAAAATTACAATCAGTTGAAGGAAAAAATGTAGAAAGTATTTGAATAATTTCTAAGGAATTGCATGAATATTAGTTTATATCATTATATTTGTAAAGTGTGTGCAACTCTAATAGAGCCAAAATGTTGTTTATATATTCTCTGTGATGTTAAATTACATATTTTGACTGACCCCACCAAGAATACGTGTGAAAACGTTCAAACTGTGTATGGATATAAGTTCTGTAGTTCGGATTCTAGAGGTTCCCAATGTACTTCGGATGATTAAATGCACCTGTTTTCAAACAAAAATTTGTGTCTCATTAATTTTATTGTAATCCTTTCAAAGGTCATGTATGGCACTAGTGGCGCTGTATAGCATTCTAAAACGATTCGATTAGCGGGGTAACGGGAGGTATATTTGGCAACAATGCAGGGTCATCTCCAAACCCCAAATCTATTTACTTACTCAATTGTTTTTTAATCCTTACAAGTTTTTATTTCACGAGTAGTTGAACACTTGAATCATCTAAGCATACTTTTAATTTGTTGCAAACGCTTGTTCCGAGCAAAACAATACTTTGTTGATATTTTAATGTTAATGATAATCAAAATTTTATTGCTATTGCTTGTTTTTGCCATTTTCTTTCTAAGTTTACTTTTGTCACAATTTACAATGAATTCACTCTCATCTAATGTTAACCCATGGGACATGAGTGCTCTGAAATGTGCAAAACTAAATCAGGCCAACTTTACTCACTCTTTCGCCAGCAAATGTGTGCAAAAATTCCATTGGGCAAAGAAAAGGTCCTCAGTATTTCACCAACCAAGTTTTCAGATTCAATTCAATTTTAACCCTTACTCCCTGGGGATGTGCAAAATCGTATTAAAATGGGAGGATTCAGGACTGTTAGGGCTATGGAAGATATTTCTTCAATATTATTCCTCATGCGAAGCTACACACTAGACTAGTACATGTCGAACCATGGTCCAACAATTTGGAAAGACTGACATCTTCCTTCATTGTCATTAGTCTGGTTACTGACTAGAATATGGAGAAATGTGTTGTAAATAGAGATTAAAGTTGCCGGTTCATGCCACATGTTTCTTTTGGCACAGTTCAGTACTGAAGCAATGTTGGACTGGTTGTTTTAAGTGCCAGTCTAATTTCTTGTATTGCATGTTTTCAAGACTTTAAGCTTTGGGGCTCTCATACACAGTATTGAGAGTCCCAAATTTTCGGAATAATATAGGTTTTCCCGGACAATTTCGGAAAATGTGCGTTTGAATTTGTAAAACCTAAATTCAATTTGGCGCCGAGTTTGAGAACGACGTACATCCTGGTTTCATTTTCGCAATAACTAGCATTCGATTTCATTTTGCATCAATCAAATGAACGAATGTGCATAACGTTTCATTTAAGGGATTACAAATACGTGATTAGGTTTTCAGTTTGGCGTATGCGTTGCCGATTATTACGAATGTGCAATCCAATTCGCAGAAAATCGATTGTCTATTGTGACACAGGCTGAATTGAACATTCTTTTTCATTTGTTACAATTTAAATTCGCATTTTCGGCATTCAATTTAAATAAATTATTCAGGCCTATACAAATCATGATACAACTTTGATTCATTAATTAATGATTCATTAATTAATCAATGTATGCCTTATTGATCATTAATGTGTTTGTTCTTATATACACGCCTATGTGAAATGTAGGCAAATGAAATGTGAAAATGATATTTAATATGACCAATATGAAATCACTCAAAATAATCTTGTAGCCATATTATTGAGACGGTAAAGGGACACATCACGTGTCATGTTACATGGGATCTGCATGGGGACTTTTTTAATATTCAAAAATTCAATCATTCAATCAACCATTCCTCAACTGTTACTTTAACACATAAATGAATTCCAATGCTTGACCAGGCATACGTTAAATAACACTGCGAGGGAAATCGGCTGCACATTTAGCGAAAAAGATTGATGATAAATTAAAAGGAAAACAGGATTGCGGATGTGCCTTCGACTTCGCGCTAAAATGAAATGTCAATACACTAAATGCAGTGCACATTCGGGAAATCGTGCGCTGATTTTTTACGACTGAATGCACTTTCACGGAAAAAGAATTATCATTTGTTAAATAGAAACAGAGATATGGAACGTTCATTCTATTTCGCACGAAACGAATGCTTCTTTTACAAATTCGTGTACACATTTTCCGAAATTGTCCGGGCAAACCTATATATAGTAACCCATTTACTTTCAGTTTTATCGTAACTATTTCTCTGTTATTTAAGTAATGACTCATGAAGAAAATGGACAAAAAAGGACAACCGTATAGAGAATAGATAAATAGCTGAACTCATGAATCGACTGTTGGAAACTTACCGATCTGTACTTTTCAGATGATATTCCAATTTCATGTATTTTCCAAACGAAATATTGTCCTGTGGTGAGTGACATATTTCGATGAGAATACTCCAAGTCACAAGAGTGGCATTCATTCTAGTGGACGATGAAATGTGATTTCCACAAATAAGCTGCTCTCCTCAAATTATCAATCACAACGACAAGCATGTACTAGTTTTGTTTTATTCCAGTATATTTCCGTAGCTGTATTACTGACATGTACAACTCCATTTGGATTTGAGAGGTAACAACGAGAGTTTGTATGCCGTACAAACCACCGTGGTGACTGCATGTGTGTGGCTCTCCGTGTATTTCTAGGACAACTGTGCCTGTCTCGTAATAATGGAACAAAAGTTGTGAACCCAGGCGAAGGTTTAACAATAAGATCTGGTAAAGGTGCAAACGCATGAAGGGTCGTGAGTAATGCTTTTATACAGCTGTCCAATACTAAACATGAATCGAATTCATCTCATAGCGCAAAGTATTAATAAGAATCGACACTTTTTGTTCCCTTGTACACCGGATAATAGTTGCGGGAGGGACATAATTTAAGTCGGGGAAGGTCAATTAATGCAAAAAAGGCAGCCACTGCGTACACCACTATCTTTTGTTAAAAACAATTGGTTAAAGTGGTCGGGACTTGCCTCAGATCATACTACAGAGCATATAGAATTCAACAAATTCCGGGGCCCTTAAGTGTGCCGCAGACCCCACGGCAAAATTGCTTGATTTCAATTTTTTTCGAGGAAACAAATTCGTTTTGCCACCCCCTCCCAAAAAAATTGTTCTGATGGATCCACCCTTGTGTAACCTTCATAAACATACTTATTACATATTATTGTCCAGCTTACCTCTTTACGTGTATTTTCATTTACGACTTAAAAATTCATCAATCTCTACCATAACACATTGCCCGGTATTCTGTAAAACTGCATCGCCGCACCACTTTTGGGTCAAGCTCCATACCAGAAACCGGAGACTTTTTTTTGGCCTTAGTGCAAAAATCATTCAAATCACTCATGTACTTTTCAAGTTAGGGAATTTTGAACACAAACACCGTTTTCAAAGTTCTGTCCAAAAAAAAGGTAAGTGTTCTTTCAGCAAAACGAAATCGATTAACACACATTCCTATGTGAATTGTTTTAGTCTAGCTGAAAGAACACTTACCTTTTTGTGATCCGTGGACAGAATATTAAAACGGTGTTTGTGCTGAACCACCCATATCACGATCTCAAGTTAGTCTTTTTTCTCCATCGCTTTGGCCTTCCTTATAATTTTCTTTTTGTTTTCTAGTGCCTGACCAAACAAGAAATTATAAACACCATCCGCTAAAAAGGCGGGAAGGAGAGACATCGGTTTGTAGAATAATTTAGCATCCAGTCCTGGTAGGTACCGTCGCCATGGGAACCGGGAACAGAGCGCATGCTCCATAGCATCCGTCACTTCATGCAAATTAGGGGACGCCATACGCAGGGCATCGATAATAAGAAGTTCCACTAAAACACAATGTATACAAAAACACAACTAGGTTTAATAACTAACGAAAGTGGTGGAATTTACAAAATACAGATTGTTAAATGGGACTTTGATTAGAGAAAACATATTAAGTATCCACCTATAAAATGAACTTGAAAAGCAATGAAGGAGTTTGACCTCAGGACGTTTTGTTTTTTGCAAAAAAAAGTCCGGACTGCACATCTTGAAACTTTTATACAACTGCAAAGATTTCGTGTGATGTTGTGATTGAATGCTTATGCAGTCAAGGCACATCTTGTCAAACTGACGCTCAGTTCAATCTGGTTTTCACATATTTTAAAATATTCTCTTATTACACAGATGGGCTCTTTGTAATAAGGGACATTTACGGATCATATTGAGCTTACGAGCTTACTTGCTTCACGCGCAATCTCGCCACCAAAGCTGTCCCTCTCTGCCTGTGGTAGCCGCTCCCAGGCGGTGTTCAGTCTGCGTTTCATTGCGTCTGTATCAGAGAATGTACCCTGGTACGCCCCTGGCTCGATAATGTGGACAGACACACCATACTGCTTCATGTCACACCTTGTTGGCATGAATAAAAATGCAGTTATAAGAGACTAAAAAATAAAGAGATTGTTATATTTCCGAGGTGTTGTTCCCGGATCATGGACACAAAGTTGATTTGGATGTCAGTAATAACTTGATCGCGGAAAGGTTCTTTGAACCGGATTCCATGGCATTTTGACCCTTAATAGTGACAGCAAAAGTCTTGCGATTCAAAAGATTTTGAGGCTTACGTTTTATACAGTTGGATTGTGATACCTTTATAGTAATCTGAAAGATCAGTTAATGTTGGTGAAGGGAGAATTGCAATGTGCTTTCTCCTCAGGAATGTCTAGCTGTGCCCATGAAGGCCTTTGACACCGGGCCTGACTGTGACTGGGAAAGGTCTGGTTGTCTTACAAATTTGGGATTAACGTTAACAAGCCTTGTTTCTGCTACTTTGATAGAAAGCTATTGATACTGCTAACCAGAGCATTTGCAATAATGTTTATTGAGCACTTTCCAGAAAGAATGTTGCATCCTGACGCCACTTTTTTCATCATATTATTATTATCTCAATGAATGTCAGGCACTGCAAAACGTTGAAAAGACATGAATCTGGGACCGAGAAACATTTTCAATTTTGTTTGAAAGTACTTTGATAATGTACTCGACTCTCCATAGACTTTGTACACAACCAAATAAGTGGCCTCAGGATGCTACATTCTTTCCCACTTTTGAAATTAACACAATATTCTTAATGCAAATTTTACGATAGGTTAATAACAAACTACGGTAATGCTAAATTGTTGATACCTGATGTTGTCTGAAAAAGCTTCTATGGCGGCTTTTGATGCTGTGTATATGGTCCCCGACGAGGGGAACAGCGCCACCGCGCTGGACACGTTGACAATACGCCCTCTAGCGGCGCGGATGAGTGGGTAAAGCGTGTTAGTCACTTCAATGGCGCCAACGAGGTTGACCTGCAGGACTTTCACAATGTCATCCCTGTTCAGCCAATGGTACGGTCCAAGCGGGGAGATTATTCCAGCATTATTGACTAAGCCCCACAACCCTGGCAAAATCAACAAAGGCAGACATTTTGTGTTCTTATTTATCATGAAACAACAGAGCACGCCATCATGCGTTTAAAAGGGGTAACATTTCAACATCATTGTCACCATTCTGCAAATGTATCTGCAGCGTTGGAAAACGATTAATGAAAAGATTCTTTTTGTTTGGGTTTTTTTTACACGGAGATTTGAGGGAATAAAGATGATCGAGTCGCAAGTCTGTATTGCTTGCTATCATTTTTATTAGAAAGAATTGTGTCATTCCGACAAGTTTCAGGTTTATAGGTTTCAGCACATTTTCGATATTACAAGCTTTATTTGGATAGCAACGTAAGCATTTGCTCGTTTCCAGACAGTTTTATTAAATAATTCTATTTAAAAACGCATACTTTGATTTCCGCGCTGTTGATGTGTTATTTCATAGTGCCTGGTATTTCTGAACAAAAATTAAGATTCCAAACGAGGAATATTATTGTAAAAGGGTAACATTAGGAAATACCTTTTCCCTCCGGTATGATTGTTTGTACTGCATCACGCGCTCTCTGAACACTCTCACTGCTTGTAACATCCAATTGCAATGTAGTCAACCTCGATGACGTCACACGCTTGAGTTTAGCAGCGCCCTCCTCTGTAAGGCAGGCTGCGATCACGTGACACCCCCTGCGTCGATCCAGGTTGCAGGCGAGCAGGTTGCCGAATCCAGAGTCACAGCCCGTGATGAAGACATACTTGCCTTCAATGTCGATATAGATGCGGTCTAGTACCCAGACTACTACTAGGCATGCAAATACTGCAACTGCAGCGCATACGAGCGCCAACATGTCTGATGTCTGTTGCAAGTCAGAATGATGAAAACGACATTAAATTGAAATTATTGAGTTTGGAGAAAAGTTTAATACATGTATTAGCAAGCATTATTTTTTTAATGGGAATCACCCATCACTAGGCCAGATGACCACTCAAGTTACGGGTTACAGTAATGATATCACACGACTCTTTAACTATGGCCTATAGACCTTTATCATGCTGCAAGCAATTCAGTCGTTTTCCCTGTATCCAATAACAGTACTGAATGATTGTGTGCAAAAAAAGGAACCAGACTATTTTTTCTTCCCGCCTCACTTTGGTTACGTTGATTTGAATGGAGAAAAATCAATACGGCCGCAACATGATAATGGTCTATATTACGCCACTTCGGTCATCGTGTAGCCTATTAACCGAAATCTTACTTTACTACGGTGATACATGCACTACACTTCACTAATAATGTTGCTAGTACACGTACATTCTTCACACAAAAACCTTTTCCCGGGTATGTTGGAGACGAACACCACCAACAAAGGCCAAGTTCGGGCAAGGACCATTAGTCAACTAGTGGTTGATTTGTGACGTACCTTACGCCTGCGCACTAATAGCAAAGTGCGAACGTCTCTAGTCGAACGCTGATCAAAATGTCATTGCAAAACGTCTGGATCCTGGCTCCCTGCTGTACGTTATGAACGCGCGCGGCTATGGTTACCAGCAGCGAAACAACCCCCCCAGTAGGTTGGTTCCAAATAGTCGACTAGCGTAGTTAACCATCGTCGACTAGACAGAGTTCGGGCAAGCGTTAGTCGACCAATGGTTAACTATAGTCCTTGCGCGAACTTGCCCATAATAAATAACATGGATATCATCTTATCATTTTGTACAGTCATCATGAAGACATAGATGGAACCTACCTTCTGTGTGCGGCCTAGCTACTGCATGTGTGTGTGTGCACCGGTGCCGGCAGTGTTTGCAGGTCAACGCTGATCGTGTGATATATTTCTTTTGTATTGACCTAACGCAGGGGTAACGAACCGTGTATTGCACTTCGTGACTATTTTAGAGATGCTCTTTGACCCATGAGCTATAAATATCTAGCTCTTTGACAACTTGTGGGCCTATGGTTTGAATTCCCCGAGACCAAACAATGAAAGTCGAAAGCTTCAAATTTGCACGGCCCCATGGAAAACAGTTTCGAATTGTTTGGTCATACCATGGGTAAAGCAATGTAAGAAATACAGAAAGCAGGGAAAACTTCAGACCACACACACAAAAGTATTGCATCTTTGTGGGTGAAACAAGAAGTGAACGGCGAAAAGGTGAACGCGCGTGCTATAATGATTTTTAGCCAATCACAATCAAGTAATACACCTGGTTATGTGGACCTGACAAATCAGAGCCACTCGTCATGAAGGGAGGACTTTTAGGGCAAAAAAAGTAAAGGGAAGAGCAATTCGCTCTTTGCACGCTTCCACCATAAGCATGCAGAGCCTCGATCGATCGGGCACCTTACACAATAAATATATCCGGTTCAGTGATTCCCGTGTCGGGGTTCAGTGATTCCCGTGTCGGGGTTCAGTGATTCCCGTGTCGGGGTTGAGTGATTCCCGTGTCGGGGTTGAGTGATTCCCGTGTCGGGGTTCAGTGATTCCCGTGTCGGGGTTCAGTGATTCCCGTGTCGGGGTTCAGTGATTCCCGTGTCGGGGTTCAGTGATTCCCGTGTCGGGGTTCAGTGATTCCCGTGTCGGGGTTCAGTGATTCCCGTGTCGGGGTTCAGTGATTCCCGTGTCGGGGTTCAGTGATTCCCGTGTCGGGGTTCAGTGATTCCCGCGTATACACACGGGTATCACTAAACCGGCTTTATTTAGTGTGTTAAGTTGCCAGATCGAGGCTATGCATGCTGATGGCGTAGCCTGCAAAGAGCGAATGGCAGTTGTCTGAGGTATGCAAGAAGACACATAATGATATATGCCCACAGTCCGATTAAGTGCGTTTTATTAGAAACATTATTTAATCATGAAAGTACCAAGTATAAACCTGTCTTCAATAACTTGTGCGATTGAAATGAAGATGGCTCCCTGATTTAAAACACTTTTTAGTACAAAAATATCATGTTGATGTTTCTTCTTAGTAAATTAACTTTTCCCCGCGCAAACCATTAAAATACAGGAATCAAGAACACAATACATTAACACTACAGATTTGTTGTACCTAAAAATATATAGTCTGAAACTCTTTTGTCCGAAATGTCCCATCTCATACAAGTGTTTCAAATGTATAAAATACTGGTAAAACATGAAAGCTTTCTTCTACACTTTAGTACCTCTGTAATGCACACCAATATATACATATTAAAACTGTCATACATTTTTTTTTTTAGATAACTCTGTTTAATGGGCTGAATCCGGCAATGTCCTATTCGCATTGCGCGCTCTATTACATTACAAAACGATCTGATTTTGAAAACCTTCAAGTATTTTTCCTGCCACCATCATCATTATTTTTGTACATCTATGTTTCACAAACATTTATCCGTGTTATTTGAGTTCACTAACGACCTGACTTGTGCAGGTTGGCCGTTTACCTGAACTATGAGGCCTTTTGTTTTGAGAATTTTCATGCGTCGTTCAAATGTTTGCTGCTGTGTACATAACTAATCAACTACCATTTGAAAAAAAGTCGACTTGAAGTCTTCATTGTGCAGAAGGTCTGTTTATAATGGTGCGATTGATTAAAGTGCACTTTGAGGCTGTATTGGATTTCCTGTGGGCGGTAGTGTGACGACACATAAGGCACTCATTTTACCATTCATGGTTTTCTTTGGGAATTTAGCCACTAGGCCTACCTGGGAAAAAAAATGTTCACCCAAAAAAAATGAGTACCCGGTGTCATTTTATACGTATATTTGCTCGTTCGCCAGATGCCGTCATCTAAAACCAACCCAAAATTAAAAATACAAACCAAAACACAATTACAGCAATAAACAAGATAAAAAATTACACTGTTAAACACCTTGAACGGCACTCCGCCTTTACAGAGGGCTGTCCTGCTCTTTATCCATTTGCAGTTGATATGGAAATCCCTTTGCATAAATTATAACGATGACACAAAGGGAGAAATTATGAACAAAATATAAAAATGTATGCCCCTCTTTGTTCACTCACTGAAAAGCGTTGTGTTACACAAAGGCTACACACCTCTCAGGCCTAAAAACTCCAACAAGTCTGATAAGTACAAAAATAAGTTGTTTTTCTACTTACATCAAAAAAGAAATTACATCCGTTGTCAGCAAATGTACAGAAAGAAGTGTACACCTATACATAACATAAAAACGCAAACAACTTAGCTATTATCTGTTCCCCCATAATATTTATCACTATCTAGAACTTTTGTAAAAAATTAATAACAAATTAAAACAAACCAAATTAAAGTAAAATCAAAGGAGGGATTATCCCTCATTTGCTTTCCGCTCAATGAGTCCGGCTAGGTGTAGTGTGAATGAATTGTCTCTGTGGCATACGGACTCGTTGTAGTATTGCGCATGCGTAAGTATGATAATTAGGAGAGTTACCGGTCACCTAATAGGGTTTAACCCATAATAGGGTCAAGGAGTCCGATGATAATTGTAGTCCGATTTACATATGACATTTAGTCAAATTGACCTGAGAAATTAGTCAAAGATGTCATTTTGACTCGGAAGAGTGTCAAACTAAAGTGTCAGGCCAAACACGGATTCCGGATCTCGGTATTTTAATTTGCAGCACACATCATCAATGGATCATGATTATTCAGCTAGTTTGATGTTTATTCATAAGAAAATAACAATGACGTCACACCATTGCTATCACTTATAGGTCATGCATGTACAATAAAGCATTTCAAAGAACGGCTTTCGTCGAGCTGTCACAGTGGTCTAGTGGATAGTGGAATGAACCATGTGGATTGCAAGATCTGTGGTTCGAACCCATGTCCATTTTCAACAAATATTTTTGTACATTTTTGGTTGGGATTAAGTTTAATTGAAGGGAAAACACTACGAGAACCTACTCGTAGTGTCTTCCATCCACACAGCGTGATCAATATTCATGTTAGGGTGTGTGATGTGATTGGTTAAATACGTACGATGTATGCTGCAAACAAAAAATACGCTTCCGGGTCAGTCACCAGTGCCTTTTGAGAGTGTACCTATCTAGGCTCTAATTTTGATGTAGGGATGCAGCACAGACAGAAGTATCATTATGCCGAACCCAGTCAGTATGCCAGCATTCTGAAGCAGAAAGATGCCCATCTCAGACCCAAGGCGGAATTTGCTCTTAGAGGACACGTTGGCGACCTCTGGCAACTGTACAAATACAGGGAAACAACCAAAAGAAACATTATTCAACGAGTACTTGGCCATTTGGGTATACTACCCTGTTCATTGGAGCAATGGACCATCCCCGGATCTCAGCTCTCTGGGGAGTATACAGCTTGATGCTGCCATTCGGCGCAAAGCAGCTGAAATCAATCACAACATAAACCATCTCTGCCCTCACAGATACCCAATTATTCCTGGTTGGGGTTCTTCCCAAGGAGTGAAAAAGTGCCTTGCCCAACGGGGAACACGCCCCATAACCCCAGGCTGGACTCGAACCCACAACCTGCAGAATTACCCGCAGACCAGGAGTTCAATGCTGCAGACCACGAGGCCAAAACACTGGGCTAAGGTCAATATTGATTTGTTATGAAACTTACCATATCCACCAATGCGATGTACAGGAACATGCCGGCGGCCAGTGCGAAGATGTACGGTTCTGCCTCGGTCAGACGGCCAACGACGATGCCGACGATCAGACCAATGTAGCAACTCAACGAGGACAAGAAGTTGAATCCCATGGCCTGCTTGACAGTCAGCCCAGACTTGAGCAGAACAGCAAAGTCACCTGTTTAGCATCGGAGATAAAAGTGGAGACAGTCAATCGTGATTTTTTTGGGGGGAGGGGGCTGAAATTTTAACAACGATGGATCCTGTCCTATGTTAATGGTTCCCCTTTGTCAATGTCGTTATTCTGTGGGCGCTAGTCAGATATCCTACACCCGTATAAAGAAGCCAGAGATCACGCACAAAACTATTGAAACACCCAACATGTGGCTGGACATCTCAGCTGGCGAATGGTAGCCAGTAAACTCACCGAGCTCATGAGGAAACTCCTCACATGCGATGGCGATAGAGGTGGAGAAACCACTCAGCAGATTGGTGGTGAAGGACGCCCCAATAGCCAACCCGTCCACGAAGTTATGTAGACCGTCACCGCAGACGATCATGTAAGCTACCGAGGCGATACGCACCTTGCCGTCTGCAGAGGTCAGTTCGCCGTGGCTGTGGCCATGTCCATCCTCCTTCTGTGTTACAAAGACACGAGTGGCAAAACAACAGTAAACAAAGGGAGACATTTTGAGACGACGGTATCGCGTATCACTTGTTTAGGCCCGACGTCATGTGTAAGCTAATTAATGTGCGCATAATCAAAATGACGTAAACAATAGGAAAAAAGGCCCGTGAGTTTGCCGCCACCAAGCGTCTCGAATGTCTCCCATGGGCTAATTTGTTTTAGCGAATGAGGGCGCCGTAACGACGCCATTTTCCGATTTAGTGTAAAACTTGGATTCTATGAAATACCGACTCATTGGAGGTATCATGTGCATAACTAAGCGAATATAATGAGGAAAGTGGTATGTTTTACGTATAAAGGTGTTCTAGTCCATAGGAGTCCACATTTATGACACCAAAGACAAACAGTAGTAATATGACGATCAACAACTTTAATGCTAATTATAGATTACCTCATTGAGAGTGTTACCATTGGCGACTGGGAAGGATTCAGTCAGCTGGAGGGCAGATTCACCCGAAGTGATCTTGTACCCATCTCCCCCACTGGAATTGGGGTCGTGCATTCCAGAGACATGCATGATGCTCTCCTTGCGTTTGGCTTCCTGTACAACCAAAACGAAAATTCAGTTGAGAAGAAATACCACTTATACTTTTGAAAACTTATAGTTTTTGAAGCATGTCGCCTACCAAATGGGCCACAAAATAGTCTGATTCCAAAGCTGTAAAAGCTGATGGATTTTTAATAGATTTAGTTCGTGGCTTCATTAAATCATCTCATTAGTATTCTTGGATTCAACAAAAAAGGGGGTCAGCCATAGAATTGTTCCCATTTTCTGTGCCGCACAATTGCGACTTTTGCTGGTTTCTTTGCCGATTTTGTGCGTTTTTTTGACTGAAGTTATAGAGACCAGTAGTATAACTACTATCTAAAGAGTAAACATTTACTTTACCCGAATGAAACGTCACTCCATCAGACAACGGTCAGGGAGAGTTAGGAACTTCATTCAATCCAATATTTATTGTGTTCACTCAAATGTCTACTACAGTGTGTCTTTTTCAATGGATTTCAGTTCAAAATTAAAGCGATCTGTACTGGTACCGATTTTAACTCTTTGAAAAATTGTATTTTGCCGGTAGTTTCGCACCATCTTATAAAGACTACAAAATCAACTCTAATTTTGTGATGGGACTCGCAACATCTGAATTTAGATCGAAACTAATGGGTGCCATGAAAACATTTACAAAAAACATGGATAAGAAAAAGTTCCTTGATTTGCGCGGCGTTAATTCTAAAAACTGATTATAGAAAGTCATTATTTGCCGTCAATATACAGTTGAAAACCTTACAGACTATAGGAGAATGAGAGATTGCGTGAGGTTGCAGAAGTCATTTTGATACAACTTTAATTTACGAGTGTAATAAGTTCGACCCATACAAAGGTGGGGGTTATCGTTTGCAATTAAGGACTTGATGACGTACTCGTTTGTAGTCTTTTTTGGAAGTCACAATCTTCAGGACTCGCTCAGCGAAGAAGAAAATGTAAATGCCAGCCAAGATACAGGTGTTCTTCCAGACCAACGTGTTGCCGAGTTTCTTCACTTTCAGACCATGAGTCTGTAAGAACAATAGAAAAAAATGAATTAGATAGTTGGACAAAGAAATGACGCGAACTGGATTCGAACCTTCGACCCCCTGGTTACCCCAGCAGAGGTTGCAGCGTTTGCAAGTTGCTTGCGTTTTGACCCGTGGTCCTTTACATGGCAAAATAGTGAAGGTCTAAACAGACGGGGGTTTTCAACGTTTCTCCGTAAATGTAAGCCTAAATAATTATTATGGAATTTCCGTAACCCACATCATATCAGAATAAGGCAGGTTACTCAACAACATTTCGCAAAATTTGGCCGAGTGTGACTTTTTTACCGTCATAATTCATCGGTTCGGGTCTTGAAGATTGTTTGCTTGTGCTTTAAAATCGTTCCTGCCAAAAACAAATTGCGTATGGCTCTATAACGGTAAGAATGTAGGTTTTACAAAAACGGAAACGAAACAAAGACAAAACAATTGAAGCACCCCAAAGACAAAACAATTGAAGCACCCCCTCCCCTCCAAAAAAGAATCGATTAGGGTTTTTTTTCAAAACATTGTTTTCGTTATGCGCTACAAACAAACATCCAGAAATGGATGTCGAAAGGTTTTCCCCATGATACACTGCGGGAAAACACGCTCTTCCTGCTCACTGTTTGGTGGCGCCCTGTATGTTAATCGCTCCAGTTATTCAATGATTACCTTGGGTATGAGATGAAGCAAAGCACTGCCAGTCAACGTCCCAACGGCCAGCCCAACAAGGTAGATTAGGATGAGCTTGTACACCCTCTTGTTCATGCATGGCACCACAAAAGCTCCCATGAGCGAACCACAGTTGATGATGGTGACACAGAGAAGCCCATAACCCCAAACTACGAAAAGAAAATGGGAAAACAGTCACGACAAGCACGCAGACTGTCGTGTTACATTGTAATTGGCTTTCCCTAGAGCCAAGTTTGATCTTTGACACTTCGTTGATTCATTGGGTTTCCGCGGACCAATCTGCATGGGCACGCTATAGTTTCACTTCTATAACGAAGGCCCCTCCTTGGCCTCCTATATAGCGAAAGCATCGAAACACGGGCGTCGCTACAGGGAAGGGGGTTACACCCCCATTAGTCAGTTTTGTGGGCAAAATTATAGTGCTGTCGGCAAAATAGAAAATGAAGAATGGAGAAGGAAGGGGAAAGGAAGAGGGAAGAAGGAAAAATGGAAAATCCAAATAATAAACACCGCTGCTCAAAACCCAGTGCACTGAAATCCGGTTCTGTAACCCATGGCAAAAGATGGTACATTCTGTCATGTCGGCACGAGCTGCCGCACGAGGTCGCTTCAAATACGGCGGTGGACAGTTATTTTGTTGTGCAAAACACAAGCACGTGCTCGTTCGCAGGCACTTACGAATTGAGCTGATTCTTTGAGATGGCTCAACATCATGGATCAAGCTAAACAGGGCAAATTTCGAAAGAGAATCAAGCTATAGTTTTGATGTGATGTTTGTGATGTAATATATCAACCAAAATGGAAGTTTGGAACAACATGGCGGATTATGCATCAATTAATGCATATATACATGTATAAATCGTACACATTAGTCGCACGCTGCACTGTTCACATAATGAGCGGTCATTATGGTTCAACAGTCTGAAGTTGTCGCAACTTTCTCTATATGGCTGTGGCGCACCCAAGGGGGGGGGGGGGGGCTCGGGGGGCTTGAGCCCCTCTCCCCATCAATTACAGCTTGTCATATTTTTTGGGTTTTTTTTCAGTCCCTTGGTGATATGTATGTGGCCTATTTTCGAGTAGTAGCGCCACCAACGTCAAACGCCCAAAACAAATCTGGCAAGATTTGTGAAAAATTGAGATGGAAAAAAATGTGAGCCCCCAGCCAAATCCTGGGTGTGCCACTGCTATACGGCTCTGACCGTGTGTTGGAGGGCGCCATCTATTGACACGCTTGTCAGTACGCCCAAAAGAAATACTCGCATAAATGGTGCAGGATCCTAAAAAACGTTTGGGGGGAAAAGCTTGACAGCCTTTATCAAGCTTAGGGGTTAAGGCTACGGGGTGCTGGAATTTCTTAAGGACTATAAGGCCCAAAAAATAATAATAGTTCTGCTTATGAACACCTGGCATTTGTAAATAGGGTTGGTAGGAAAGATTTTTTTGTTATTTTGTTTTGGGTGGACGACAGTATGGATCTGAGGAGTCTGCGTGTAGTCAAGGGTAAAAGGTAATTATTGATGGTTTGGGGATTTTTTTCTCATTTTACCATAAAACAAAATAGGGCAGGAGATGTCTGAATAGGGTAGGGACGGACACCGAAAGCAGAACTAATTGGGGGGTCTAATGCGAGCGCGGAGCGCGAGCTCACTGCGTGGGTTTTGGGGCCCGCTTAAGTTCCTAAACATGTTGGATTCTGGATGCTCTGCGGTGCAATCTGAGGCGATTCCTGGCCACTTGCGCCTGACTTTTTTGAGTAAAACTTTTGAGATTGATAGGATAATTTATTTAATTATTTTGTTTAAAATATAATGTTGCTATTATAACGTTTCTACAGTACTGAAAAGTCGAGGACCATGTACCATTTTTTTGTTCCATTTAATTCTGGTAAAGAATTGTACTATTATGTATGACATCGTTTGTAAATATTGTTGTTGCCAGGCTGCTTTCTTATATTTAGTACATTCCTTCTTGCATATTTTATCAAAGTTGAATTTTTCATTTTCCGAGCCCTTATGGCGTGGGGTCCGGGGCCCGCTTATGGGCCCCGGAAACTGTTAGATTCTGGATGCGCTGTGATGAAATATGAGGTAGTCGCGCAGCCGAAGGGTTGAACCATGTTTTGTTGTATACCGGTATACATGTATAATGCCTTGTGTAAATTCTAACCAAGGAGGTCATACTGTTAAAGAATTTGCATGATGACATCTTCTCAGGGTCGATCAATCTTGGATAGTCGATTATTTATTGAGTGATCGGGCACAACTGGATCACCATAGGGGTAAATACCCTCTTACACCCCCGCTGGTTACGGTATATGCAATACCACTTAAATAGGCTCTGACAGTTGTACAGTTGAATCCATAGGCATTTGTAGCAGTTGGAGAGCAGCCTGTACTACAAAACTGTCCACAGCGGTGGGGCTTAGAGTTTTTGACACTTTGCGATAGTTATAAGTATATGAGGGTTCTAAAGGACCAAATTCATCTTTAGGATCGGCAAATGGCAAGTTTGGGGCGAGTCGAGGATATTAGTCTAGTTTTTATGAGGACAAACTTGCAGAGGGTAAAGCATGAATAGTTTTTTATTAAAACGACATTGCACTGGAGTTGGCGTAAAGAATGACTAGTTTCAATGAAAGCCGGTTCCATAATCCTATAAGGTTGGGATGTGTGTAACCGCCGGATGCCAACCTTGCCATTTGTTAAGGTGAGAACAGAATGCTAGCAACGTCAATAAAACTTTAAAATCAACAAAAACCTTCGGGTATGCACCGTTGCCCCTATTGAAAATCGAATGAAAAAGTGCCTTCAATTCCTGGCAAGCAAAAACACGTTACCACCATTGTCCGGCCGCCATAGATTGTAACACGTGGTACTTTCTGTTCTGAATTTAAAAAAAACAACTGGAAATTTGCATTTGTTGAGTTAGAAACGCTGGATAGAAACTATTTCATACGACGCTGCCCTGTTTATTGTGCATATTTTAAGTCAGAACAGAGAGAGGATTTGTGTAGAGACATTGAGCGCTCCAAATTTATGTTTTTGTACATGTTTTAAGCAAGGGGATCATAATAAGAATTTGCTTGTGATGAATATCAATAAAACTTACACCATCGATATCACAAATTGCCCAATCCTCACGTACCATCATGCAAATTCTTTAACATTATGACTTTCTTTAGTTCCTTATGTTTAGAATGTAAATTTTACCCCCTCTTGAACTCGGGTCTGAAAAGTTGGATCACTGTCCTCTTTTCAGATCTGGGGGCAGGACAACCGTGTTGTTTTGTTTGATGTAGTGTGGGCCCTTGTCTCTGTGTTGAAGTCCAACAAAACTTTGGAGCATTCATTTGTAAGATTTGGACTATGCATAATTCCTATGTATTGATACATCTCAATAAAAAGGTAAATAATCGATATTACTTTACAAGTTGCCCGACCCTTAGAAGGTGTCACATGCAAATTCTTAGTATGACCCCTTGCTTAAAATATGTACAAAACATAAATTTGGAGCGCTCAATGTCTATACACAAATCCTCTTTCTGTTCTGACGTAAAATATGCACAACAGGGCAGCGTCGTATGAAATAGTTTCTATCCAGCGTTTCTAACTCAACAAATGCAAATCTCCATATATCAATCCAGTTGGAACAATTAGAATCCAACCTAAACAAATTTCACCAGAGCTGCCTTTGAATAGGCTAGTACGACATGTTTATTTAATCTGCCATTTTAACCCTCCTGTGGTTTGTAGTCAATATTCCGAGCCATGCAGGTCACTTTCAGGTGGAGGGATAATTCATAAATTGTTAAAGAAACTCGGACGCTGGAAAAAAACTAGCACTGTAGATAGAGTGCAGTGCAGCGCAGCGTGCACACTTGGCCTGATGCTTAACCACACAAAAGAATTGTGCAAGGATTGAAAGTGTTGATTTATACCCCCGAAGATTATTCAACGGAATTTGAAATGTGGGCGCTGTCCCCCAAGGCTGCGATATTTTTTGTTACACAACTATCTGGGGTGCTTTGTGCGCTTTCCTATGGGGCATGGTTATAGGATTGTACGCGGCGCTCTACAATCCTAAATAACCTTGATTCAAGTATCCTGAAAATGAGTATACCCTCTATTATTTTGTAAATCAAGGGTATATATAGGATTGTAGAGCGCGGCGTATACAATCCTATAACCATGCCCCATAGGAAAGCGCACAAAGTACCCCAGATAGTTGTGTAACAAAAAATATCGCAGCCCGGGGGGACAGCGCCCACATTTCAAATTCCTTTGAATAATCTTCGGTGGGGTATAAATCAACACTTTTCAATCCTTGCACAATTCTTTTGTGTGGTTAAGCATCAGGCCAAGTGTGCGCGCTGCACTGCACTCTATCCACAGTGCTAGGTTTTTTTCAGTGTCTCTTTGTGACAGAGTTTTTTTAACAATTTATCAATTATTTCTCCACCTGATCGAAACTGACCTGCATGGCTCGGAATATTGACTACCTACCACAGGAGGGTTAAAAGGGCAGATTAAATAAACAAGTCGTACTCATGGGCGTCGCGAGGGGGGGGGCAAGGGCAAGGGGGCACTTGCCCCCCCCCCCCCCCGGAAAGGGAAAAAAAAAAAAAAAAAAAAAAAAAAAGAAAAAAAGAAAAGAAAAAGAAGTGCGAAGACAAAGTGGTGTAAATTTAATGAGTTGGGGGGGGGGGGGGGCAAAATGTCCCTGCCCCCCTCTAAAACTGATAAATCGAGAATGTGTTGAGAAATACAAGCATTTTTTGGCAACATTTTTTTTTGCCCCCCTCTAGAAAAAATCCTGGCGACGCCCATGGTCGTACTAGCCTATTCAAAGGGTTGATATGGACATTGAATTATCAACGAGTTACTTTGTGCGATTGTTGGTTCCTCCGGTTCGTCGACTGGCGGGGCTTGAGTCGGGGCCGGGTCTGGGCACGCATCCAGGGTTATCGTGTACAGCAGGGATGGGCAGATTTCCTTCAGTGTTGCTTCGGGGTCATTCTGCAAATTTGCCTCCGTCAAGGAGTGGTCCAGTAGGAGCTCCTCTGCAGAAAAGCACTGCGTAGAGGAAGCAGAAAATACAGGTATAATAAAGCCGTGAGATATTTCACAATCAATTAAATCACAAGTCAATCACAAGTCAATCAAATCACAAGTCAATCACAAGTCCATCACAAGCCCATCACAAGTTCATCAAGACAATCACAAGTCAATCACAAGTCAATTACAAGTCAATCACAAGTAAAATCACAAGTAAAAACACAAGTCCATCTCAAGTTCATCACAAGACAATCAAAAGTCAATCTAAAGACAATCACAAGTTAAATCACGAGTCAAAACACAAGTCAAGTCACAAGTCAAATCACAAGTCAAGTCACAAGTCAAATCACAAGTCAAGTCACAAGTCAAGTCACAAGTCAAGTCACAAGTCAAGTCACAAGTCAAGTCACAAGTCAAGTCACAAGTCAAGTCACAAGTCAAATCACAAGTCAAACCACAAGTCTGCCACCAGCCAAATCATAACACTATCATACGTATAAGGTCACAGGTAACGGGGGTTGAACAGTGACAAAGGATCCAATATCTGTCAATTCTCAGTTTTTACAATTTCTCAAAGGGTTTTATTTAGCTACTGAGGTGAAATTTCGACAGGTAATTTGTTTTTTACTATGATATACTGCTTCGAATTTATTGTATACAATCGACTTTCTTTATTAAGCCCCAAATTCCTTCCCTTGTATATACCATTATCGTTTTATGTATATTAAACTGTGTTCGGTGGATGCAACTTAATCCTAAAGGGGCCGGGGCGGAATCCGCCCCACCCCCTTCAACTTTGTCCACGATAGCCTTGAGACATATAATTCTGAAATTTCTTGGGTATGTTTATGATAAGTCGTTCTATGCATGTAACGAGTTTCATAATTTTTCGTCACTCGATGGCCGAGATCTTAGGGGGAGGGGCGGACCCCCCCCCCCCCCCTGTGAGATGGTGAAAATAACCCGTCCCTTTTAGGGTTAAAGGTAATTTACAGTCACCATTTGCCGAAAAAAAGTTAAAGGCTACTTTTTCTTTAACTTCTTTTTGGCAAATGGTGTCCGTTAATTAACTTTAAGTTGCACCCACCGAACACAAATTAACATACAAAAAAAACGATACTGGCGTAAGAGGGAAGGAATTTGGGGCTTAATAAAGAACGTCAACGAAAGAAAGGCTCCAACCAAAAACATTCTTCTTGATAACAAAAGGGTGGAAATAACAGTCAACCAGGGGCGTAGCAAGGTCATTTCGATTGGGGGGGGGGTTCAAAATTGTTTGAAAAGGGCACTTGCACATCGTTTTGGAATGTAAACACTTTTTTTCTCCGGACACGGCCTCCGTAAAATCAAACAGTGTGTGTATGGGTGGGTGTACGTCTCGTACACGCGTTGGAGTGATTAAAATACGAACAACTGAACGAAGTTTATTCTCCAATCACAAAATGGCAACAAGGCTACGACTATTGCGCAGTCAAACAGCTCTTCGGTCACTTTATGTCTCGCTTTCGTCGGTTCGAACCATTTGCAAAAAGGATTAAAATGCATGCAGTCCTTATCAGAGGTCATTTTCGATTTTTGTTCTTTGGTAAATGCTCATGAGTCCTTCAAGTTTATTCAAAGAAATTGTATGTCCTAAAAGAAATGTTAGTCTCCTAGAATAGTTTCAGTTTTCATCCAATGACCGCCACCAAAATTATTATTTCATACATGTTCATCTGTGTACGAGTTCACCGAGTTCCACTAGTCCATGTATTTTAGAGTTTCGGAAGTGAGAGGTCGATTTTTCAGTTTCCATAAATTGAGATACTAGTAACAATTTTGCAAAGGCCTGTTTCGCCGGAGGGTGATTTTCTTAACAAATCAATGTACTAAAAATAGTCATAGGGGACTACGACATATGCGTGAGGTGCGTGGCTGAATAGTTTGTCTACAAAGTGTACTCATAATAAACACGGAACCATGCAATTGCATTCAATCTTCGCACGACATCGACATCACTTGGAAGCTAATCCAAGTCTGGTCTTTGTGGAACGGGATTTGCTATAAGCCAGGCACCGTAGTTCCCTATACAAATGTTTGGTATACAATGAACACAATATGATTGATTAGTTGCGCTTTGAAATGTCCGATTTCCTTGCATTCAAAATTTACAAAGACTGCTTAACTGGCCTGAAACACAATACGCTAAAAATCATGGAGCGAAGATCGCGTGAGAAAATTACTATGGTATATGCACCAGGTGCGGATGCAGATGGGGGGTGTGACATTTTTGTTTTGTATAGAAATATATTACAAATTATGTGAAAATCCCCCGGTCCCACGGTACTTGCGTGGAGATTCTGTACACGTTATCAAACTTCCTGCCCGTAATTAAAGGGAACATGCAGTGGAAATTCAGCTCGTCTTGTTTTCATGTAAATTAATAAATACAAGATCTTAATACTTGTTTTAAGATCTGATAAGTGATGAGAAGGTGGTAGTTTTTCAATTATTAGCAAATCCTTTCATCATACATGTAAGACATAGGGGTAGCCAGTGGGGAGGGGGGTGTAAGGGGGTATTTTCCCCCCCCCCCCCCATATTTTGTAAAGAGTGCCTTTTTTAACAAGTGCCCTTTTTTCTTAACAAGTGCTCTTTTGAAAAAGAACTTCGTACCCTTTTTTATGCCATTGGTGGTTCGGTGTGCCTTTTTTTATTTTTTTATTTCACGCATGTATCGCCCTGAAAAGCATCATATAGTGTCCATTAGTGTGCATAATCGTCGGTTTTGAACAGCGCCCCCATGGACAGATGGAACCAGCTCCTCCCCCCCCCCCCCCCACATGTAGGGTGGGACTAAAATGAAATGCATTTACATGTACTTATTAATACAGTCCGAAAATATGCGACTCTCACTACGGTGCATGAGAGTCCCGAAACATAAGACGGAAAAAACATGGAACAAACGAACATAGACTGACACACGAAACAACCAGTCCAACACCCTTTGCATCAATTAACTGTGTCAAAAGAAACATCTGGTACCCAGTCTCTAATTCTACACATTCTATCCATAGTCATCAGGTTATGCCACCAAACTAAAAAAAAAATACTAGACTTATTCAGAGCCACACGACGATGAATGAGAATAGGCTATGGGTTTGTGAAAAGTTGTTTTCTGAATTTGAAAACATATGTGCTTTTTTTCAATCAGTTAAATGTTATGCCTCTTCCCGGACCATCGCACACTGCTATGCCCGGCCCCGGAGCTTTGTAGAAGTTGAATGCCAGGAATTCTTCTGACTTTTCAAAGCGCAATCAATCTAGGCCTACACCTTTATAACAAGGTCCCTGGGACTACGTGCAAAACAAAGTAACCAGTAGTGAGAATTTAAATCCTGTATATCCGTTGCATTACTAGTAGACTTTAACAATACTCTGCTAAATACAGTGCCCCGCGCTATGTGTACATGTACATGTACATGTATATCGATTCGTTGTACATGTATGTCTTGACAAATTCTCCACACTAGTCGCGTGGTTTGACGGCTTGGTTGGTCATTCGGCTAGCGCCCTCGCATGATGGACAGACTGAAGGTGGGCGTGATCGCACCTCCCGCATGTAGTCTAGCAACGAACGGATTATGTTGTCTTTTATAATTCCAGAAATAAATTTAACTGAAAACCTACGAGTTGTCCTGCGTACGAGTTGACATGTTCAATTACGAAACTACGTTGGATTTGGCGTAATGAAAGACTAGTTTCAATGACAGCCCGTCCCACTCCTAGGTTGGGGATGTGTGTGTGTGTGTGAACCTTGCTTTTTGTTGAGTACAGAATGCTAGCATCGTCAATGAAACTTTGAAATGAAAAAAAAAAACATCAGGGGAAAGGTATGAACACTTGCCCCTTTTGAAAGATCGAATGAAAAAAATCCTGGCAAGCACAATCAACTGTGCCACCATTGTCATGGCCGAGGTTAAAGCTTTCGGGTCGAACTTCCATAATGGCAGAAATATCATAGACATGTCATGATTTTAGATACCTTGAGAGAAATATGATTACGCACTGCCTGAAGATTTAGAAAATACCTCCTATTGATATTTTACTGTGTTCGTGCACCACGTTCGAAGCGCCGCGCTTAGCCGCGGCAAAACTAGAAACAACAAAACGAAGGAGATATTTTGTAGAGCAAGCAAGATGTATAGCGTAGTGGCGCAATTTCATCGTCGTGAACACTGCTGGCTGGAACACATTTTTGCCCGGGAGTAGGGATGCTGAAGTATATTCCAGCACCCCAATCCAAAAAGTTGGGGGTGCCGCAGGACCCACAGTCGCCCCCCCCCCCAACTGAGATTTTGAGTTTATAAAAAAAATATCATTGATCTAAATCTAAATAGTCGCGAATAATCCACATGATGACCACTGAGAAACGACCCTTCGACCGGCGACCGCGGACCAGTAAGCTGACAACCGGCGTGACATAGCGCATAATGATAATCTAAAATGCGTATTAACACCCACTGCACTGCTCGCTCACTATGTCGTGTCAAACGTTGCAATATTCAATGTTTTACAATATATATGTTGGATGTTCAATATGTGTTTGTTATCTTTTACATTTATGTGCGACGTTCAACATAAGTGTGCGATGTTTTTCATTATGTTTGCGATGTTTAATATATGTGTGCGATGTTTTATAATATATGTGCGATGTTCAATATAATGTATGCGATGTTTTACATTCATATGCGATTTTCAATTTATATGTGCGATGTTTGACGATATATATGTGCGATGTTTTTAATGTTAGGGGCCATTCAGAATTTTCAATGTTTTAAAATTTCGACTTTTTTTCCAAATTATTTTGACCCACCCACCCACCCCTAATTTCGATTAATAAAAAACTGAACATGTACATGTACATGCACTTGCATGTACATGTACTTGAACACCATGTACATGTGTGTCTAGTTCAGTGACGGCGTGAAGTTGTCGGTCTTCCTCTTTTATGTGATAAAATATGTGATACCTCACCAACAAGTATCTTTTAACGAAATTCAATCAGAATATTTATCAATTTTTTTTTAAATGTTTAGTTGTGTTACTTGTTGGTGTCCCTGCCAAACTGTACGATGGTGTAGCCGTGCGTGAATAGAGTCTTGTGACTGTACATAGAAATTTCTTTGAATAAAAGTCGAATCGCTCATTCATGTGCACTTGTTATGCAAAGCAGGGGCAGTGGTTCAAGGATATCTATGTCGACATGCAAAAAGTGTGCAAGAACGCGATTTGAATGCTTTTATGTGTTCACAATACAACGACGCTGTTTAGATATTTCACAGTGTGACACAGTGAGAAATTTTGGAATCATAATGGCGTCAGCGATACTTGCTGGGGAGCTCTTGCGTACGACTTTCTGTACTTTGGTACTGTTGTTTCCAGGACAATTGTGTGTACGGTAACCCGACGTACCCAGATTTTTAAAGACGAAATTGCCGACCTCAAACTTGTTAGTGCCATATTTGGCAACTATATGTGCGTTATTAGTTTAATTAAACAAATGAACAGGTTAATTAAACATAGTACCATTGAAGGTACCTAAAAGTAAACATAACAGCACAGAAGACCGACAGACGAACATAAAATGTTACAAAATAAACATATTTGTCTGGATAATTTTTTAGGGCGTTACCGGCAAGTTAACACAAACTTGGTGTCAAATAGATCATGGGAGTTACTTTTCTTTGACTTTTCATACAAGTTTACATAAACTTTAACTGTATGACCTGCAGTGGCGTAGCCACGGGGGGAGGGGCGACAGCCTTGTCGCCCCCCCCTCCCCTAGTCGCCTCCCCCACTGAGATTTTGAGTTTCTAAAAATTATCATTGATCTACATGACGCCCCCCCCCCATGAAATGTTCCAGCGCCCCCCCCCCCCCCAAAAATTCCTGGCTACGCCACTGACAGTACATACAGGGGACGAAGTTGGAAAAGAAACACGCATCGCGATATCGGAACGTTTGCGCGTAGTTCAGGCAAGTCAAAAGTTCTATCTTTCTTTTCTTTTTTTTTATCTTTTTTTCCATGGAAAGTGAATTTCGATTTTCAATTATTTAGCTTGACCCACCCACCCACAATTTGGAAAAAAGATCGAAATTTTAAAACATTGAAAATTCTGAATGGCCCCTTATGTTCGATGTTTTGCATTAAATGTGCGATGTTTTTCGATACAATTGTGTGTGATGTTTTACAATATATTTGCGATATTCTCAAATATGTGAGCAATGTTTTACAAAAATGTTCCGACATTTCGAGCTATTTGTATTCGATGTTTCATCGGTATGTTTGCATTCGATCTTTTGCAATATGCATTTGATGTTTCACTTTTTATTCGATGTTTCGTTAAGAGTCACAGTCTGGTTACTAGACCGCAAAAGTCTGACTATTTTGCCTAAAGTCAGTGTATGAGACGTGAGGGGATCGCGTAAGTCATTAGAGCCAGACCTAAACGGTAAAAACCGGACTTGTGGGTAATTCTTTAAGCATACGCAATGCGTTCATCATTGTTTGGGCCGCCCAAACAATGATGAACGCATTGCGTATGCTTAAAGAATTACCCAAAGAACCGCAAAGAACGATACAAATATCTAACCATGATTTCAGCATGTTACTCTCCAATTTCCACAATATAAAGATAAGGACCAGCGATTCAGAGTGCAAGGCACCCTACTCTAAAACAAATCAGTCAATCCTGTGAAAACTCGAGTGAAAATTCGAACTTTTGGATGGATTGATCGAATTTCACTTTAAAAGTCGTCCGGTCCCCGACGATGGAGTAAAAGTACTCTGAAAACATCGAGTCTTCTTACCTCTGCGTTGATTTCCTGCAGTAACTGCTGCAATTGCTCCTTGGTCATCCGTCCGTTGGCACCGAAGTCATTCAAGAGTCCCTGGAGGGCCGACGCGGAGTCTGTTCCATTGGCGCCCGAGGCCTGTCGCGGCATACGGAGTGGCTGCAACTCCGCTAAGGAGGCCTCCGCTCCATGGAAGGCGCCGGTACCGGTCAAAACCACACATGTGGCGGTCACAGCTAGCAAAACGCATGGATTCAACACCATCATCCTTTTTGGCTGGGGGACATGCGATGTCAGTCCAATCAAGCCGAACGGACGGAGCTAGCTAGAAAGTTAACTCTCCACAAGTCAAGCTTCGACTTTTACTGCCAACTATCGATTATACCCCCGCCTTACAAGCAAACAGCTATACAATACAGCATTCGCTGGTCGGATGCGCTCAGGCATGACGTCAAACTATATCTGTATTGTTAAAAGTGTGGATTCGGATCTACGAATCTCTTACACAGGTCACAAAGTGTGGATTCGGAACTACGAATCTATAGTAAAGTGTGGATTAGGAATTACGAATCCACACTTTGAACACGTCAGACAATTGTTCTCCATAATGAGCATGAATAGGACCGTCTGCGTGAAAATGTATCCATTTGACGTAAGGAGCCTACACACACAAAATGACACGCCAGGAAAAAAATGTTGCAACCTGACGCCACTTCCGCGCTTGTGTGCTAAGTCTATGGAGAGTCATTTCAAGTATTTCCTAACAAAATTGGAAACATTTCTCGGTCCCAGATTCATGTCTTATCATCATTTGTGCAACGAATGACCTTCATTGAGATTATATGAAGGAAAAAGTGGCGTCAGGTTGCAACATTCTTTTCAATACTTCTGTTGACGCAATGGTTTAAGTCGAAGAATACACTCGCAAGTGTGGATTCTTAATTTACGAATTCACTCGGCGCTTCGCGCCTCTTGAATTCTTAAATTACGAATCCACACTTGCGAGTGTATTCTCCTTAACTGAATAGGCTAGAACTGTCCACATAATGCCAGTCAGAAAACACTATACATGTGCTAATAATATAGGGATTAAGACCGGTGGTCATCCCTTACAATCGACAGTGCAGAGACGATGTTTCATAGGCCAAAAAAAGGTTGCGTTTCCGGTATTAAACGTTGGCCATATACGTTGGGCCGGCAAAGGTTGTTTGTCAGGTGGAGAGCCCAACAACGACTGTTATTTTAAGAATTTACTATTCTTCTTAATATTAATATTCTTCTCGCCAAATTCGTTTTCAGAAGTGTTTGTCAAAATGAAAACATATATGTATACATATATGTAACTTCAATTGTCAATACATGAATGCACAACCCACTGAAGATGTGTTTTTATTTTGTAATTACGTCATGGTGACGTCATCATGGGTCACGTGACGTCACTCGATTAATAATAAATGTAATCTAAATAAGAAATCAAAGGCCGTTGAAACGTTGAAAATGTTGGTGTGCAAGGCAGTAAAAATCTCCGTTTTTCTTAAGAACATTTCTCAGTGGAAATACATGTATGCAAAGTCTGGCATTGATACACAGGTACATACCACATACAAAAAAAATCGACATTCATTTTCTTGGCGATGTTACCAGAAACACAATTTTTTGGCCTAGAGTTACATGATCTGAAGAAAAGTCTTCTTTTCCATTTCCAACGCGATGTGTTACCATTCAGAGCTATCAGCTTGAATAGAACACGCCTATCAATACAGACAGACAGTGTAATAAGACGCACACCCACGTCCCCTGGCGTTCGTGCAGATATGGTGATGATATGGCAACTATATTAGAATCACAGATGATTCGTTTGACTCTGTGACAGCTTATGATTGTCTACGACAAATGAAATGGGTCACATCGTCGGTGCGTTCACATCCCATGTACTAAGCTGAAGGATGTATCGACTTCCTTTACACCTTATCAGCATCGGGATCGTTTTCCGGAGGTCGTCAGTTCACATCCCATCTCAGTCAATTTCCCCGCTCATATTACTGGAAATGAACCTGACCAGTTCATCAAAGAGGCACATGGGAATATTTTGCCATTACCCGGAAATACCTACTACGTGTAATAAAACAATGCCCTCCTTTTTATCCCAAGTAACTATGTTGTTTTTCAACGGAATTAAAACAAAATTTCAGATCATGTAAACTAGCATGGCAAATTTTATGGAACGAATTTCATCAGCTTTGTGTAAGTGAGTGAAACTTAAACGCCATACGAATATAAAATACTCATTTCAGAATGTCGATACGGCGCTGGAGACAGTGGCGGAAGGCGCGTGCTGCAGCCGAAAGCTTCTGAAAGAATGCAGGATCACCCCTGATGTCATTGCACACCTCTTCGATCAATGACGCCAACTCGAAAGTTGCAGATTCTGAAAGTGAGAATTTGTTTCGTATGGCGTTAAAATCTCCCCCTCTTGCACAACGCTCATGAAACTCGCTCCATATTAGCTGCCAAAGTTTGATTTAATTCCATTGTTAAACAACAGAGTTATTTAGGATCAAAAGTTGGAGTTTTTTTACACGTAGTGCCAATTTTTACGAGAAAATCCTTTCTCAAAGTGAAGTTAGGACTGGTACCAAATACCATGTGAAAGTATTCCAGCTGAAATGGTATCGTTCGGAAGACAGCAATCATTGAAGCTGGTTGAACCGAATATTTACAACTAGGCCCAATTCCATACACCTTCTACACAACACAAATGTATACACACAAAAGATATCTGTGTAAAGTCGGTACAAGTTTAATAAACGTAGCTTATCTCAACTATAACATGATTGAGAATAAAGGTTTATGTGTTAAAAAATACAATCCCAACACCATGATTGTCAACAGTAGTTTAAAACTTTGTTCGAAACAAAAATGCCGAACTGTTTCTAAAGCAAAGCAAAAATAGCTAAAAAAGACAAAATCGCCAGAATAATACGTAAATGAATAAAACTCGACACAAATGAAGTAAATGAATGATAAGTCTAATTGCACAAAGATTATCACATCATTATAAGGTGTAGAAAATACCTGGGAAAACCTCAAAGATTATAAAAATGGGTTTATTGATGAACACACAGTTCTCGATGGTACGCATGAAGAACTTCTTTAAATTGAGTAAGATGCAAGACGGTGCATTTGCACTAAATGGTGGGTTTTTTTCGGGGGGTGAACAGGCTGCGCAAACGCCCATAATTTGCGTGGTTTTTTGTGTTGTTAATTTTTTAAGGAGATTCCCTTTTGTGTTCCAACAATTATCAGCGGGGGGGGGGGGGGGATACTGACAATGCTACTTAGTCCCCATTGTACACTACCCATTGGTCAGGAAACTGTGGTCTTTGCAATCCTTTCTCAATACATGAAGGTTAAATTTGTACGCAAATAAGGCTACTTCCCATGCCACGTATGAAAACACAGAATGCATTGCGAGGTGTGCGTATTGTACTCGATCAATGACCCAGTGTGTTTCGTTTCTTGCTTTATACCCATACCGTAGTGAATCACCCTATAGGGCCTACATAAAGCTATGGTGTGTGTACAATTATTATTATTATTTACTGATCTAGTCAACAACATCATGTATGAAATATTAACCTATCAGAGTTACTTAATTAACTTCCTGAGTATTTCATCATCATAATTTGTGAGGAAGAATTAATGCAGGTCGATTCATGCGTTGCGAAACGAACTTCGCTTGTATGATGAAAAACAAGTCGATGGGGTACTGCAACGCCACACAAGCGCAAGAGGCTTTCACGCCATCCAAAATCACGGGGTGCGTTCGAGCGTGCTACTCGTGTTAACGCGAGTAAACTCCTGAGCGCACGAACAGCAGGGGTACAACCCGCGGGCCAGCAAAAAAATGCTCTCCGTCATACCGGGAGTATCCTGAACCGAGAGTAATGCGCACGAAAGGGTAACACGCTCGAACGCACCCCGGTGTTGGACCAAAGTCCAGCACCGAGATTTCGGGACTTTTTTTTGGCAAAAGTCTAACACGGCTTCTACACGGGTAAAATCTAGCCCTGGTCGAGACCAGTTTTGAAAGGCTCTACCCAGGTAGACAACAAAACCTACATCCGACCAGTGTACAACCACTCGTCTCCATGTTTAATCATATGGATAAATCACTGGCCATTGCGCGCTACACACATTGAAGCTGCGCGCTGGTTCCGAATCTCTCCATTTTATTATTATTATTTTATTATTATTATTTTATTAAAAACCACAAATCGTGACCCAAAGGTAAAATTGCATGTGATCATTACAATTAAAACTTTAAAATATAAATTAAGAGTACATGCACATTAAAAAAACTGTTACAAAAAAGTAAATAAATAAATAAAAGGAGTAAAGAAATACTCATTCACATAACTCGTACAAACCGAAGACACAGACATGATTAAGTTAAATACCATCACTACCCCCCCCCCCCCCCACAGGTGCCGAATTCCATCTGGCTTAATTGTTTAAAATTCTAGTAAAAAAGGGGATGGGGCTGTTATGAAAGCGACTGGTTCGAGTTGGCAGGGATGAAAAATTATGGCTATTACGAAGGGTTCTCCCATGACTCTCCTGTCTGGTAGGAGGCATAATTGAATCTGTACGGATGTTATGCACCAAGCTACGGGAACCAGTCACTACTCCTATCGTCCATATACATGTATATAACAACATTTAAAAAAAATGAATTAAGTACACTAAATAATTGTTAGTTGTTTGGCTCTTCTCCTAAATACCCAGCAGTTTTAACAGGTTCGATCTGTTAACTCCCTGAATGTATTATACAACATTAGTCACGGCTTAATTGTTCATTATTTAAAAACAAGTGCATTTAATAAATGATTAAGCGCAGTTTAATCGGGTTTATGGACGCGCGGACACCGAGATAATTTTAAAGGAGAACCCCGATGTGGTTGTTCACGATTACGTCACACCTAGGGCGTCAACCGCTTCTCCAAAAAGGGGGGGGGGGGGCATACGTTGATCAGAACCAATGCGTGCACGAAGCGCGAAGCCCTAACGTCTTGGGGTTCGGGGCCCGAATCAAGAGCCCGAAAAAATGGAATCTAGCCACTCTGTGATGCGATCTGATCTGAGGCAATTTCTTACCACTTAAACCCGCATTTTTGACCAAAAGATCTTCATTTAAAAAAATATTTCCGAGTATGGAGTCATTGAATCAGCCATTCTGAGCTTTTGAATGAAATATAGGCTACCCTTTTTATTCGTGGACAAAAAAGTGGGGGACCAAACGATATGATAACCCCTTAAAGTAGGAGAGAAATTCCCCCCCCCCCCCCGATTGACGCCCATGCCTCACAGCACACATAGCACGCAGTAACTTGGAGTCGCGTCATTCCCAATTCCACCACAGTCCGGGAAAAAGGCAAGGTTTGCCGATGAATTTAACCCACCATCAGCCACCTTTCGCCCCCCCCCCCCTTTCTCTTTGGGTTCAGAAGCTCCGCTTACTTGTACTTGTTTGGCGTGTTTTTCCCACACAAACACTGGTTGTATCTGTCTATCACCGCAATTATCTCAGCTTATTCCTGCAAATGTTATGATTCTATCAAACAGTTTTATATTGTATTCTGAATTGCTAACAAGGTTTTATTTAAATGTCATATAAATGTTTTTTTTTAAATTGTTTTAAAACTAAAAGGCAATGCATTTAGTTGAGTCCCGAACGTCTTGAATCCGAGTGGGAAGCAGTAATATTAATCTTCGTATGCATGTTGATGTCTTTATGCCAACTAGGCTATATAATTTTTACTTTTAAAAATGTAATATTGCCATGGAAACAAATTCAATCTTCCAAAAGAACGATTTCTTGCAATGTATGTATTAATCTGCATAAAACTGCATATATTAAATTAAATATTATATATAAATCATGTCAAATAGTTTACTGAACCCCAAATGGAGGTTGGTTGTTTCAGATAGATGAGTATTCATTGTAAGTTCATGTAACGCAATTCCATAAAATGGTTAAATATTGAGGTAGTCAACAGATTGTGTTTACGCAGTCAGACTCCTGACGACGGGCCGAGCATACTGTCGAAACCTTGAGTTCCTCCCATTCTTTTCAGAACCACCAAAAACTCACAAAAGAGATTGACCACAAGCTGCTACCGCAAACAACTTCTCAGACATGCAAATATTCGAATCTCATCCAAAGACATCTCACGCGCTCTCTTATTATTAAGGCTTCTTTCAAAGCAGCTTAACCCTATTCAGGGACGTTGGGAAGCAGGAGTCCTATTCAGGGAAAGTTCGGGCAAACCGATCCAAGGTCTTTCAATAACGGGATGTGCACAATGCCCGGCAGCGACAGCCTTTGTGCAGTGCCGTCCTATTTGCGCGCTGCAGAGTAAAGCGTTGTCATGCGCTGAACTCTAGTAGTCAAAATGCTATAACAAGGCTCCTTGGGAAATCTTGAGTTCAACGCCTGTTTCATGAATAAACAAACAAAAACATGAAACAGCCGTTATGCTACAGGCAAGAAAATCCTCGTTGATAGGATTATCGTCGATGTTCCACTTGCGCTTGTGCACATTTCAGAACTTTCACAATATTCTGTATGCGTGCAATTTCATAAAACACATTATTTTTTTTCGGTAAATTTCGAAAATCAGCTGCAGAAAGACGGCCTGCCATTGCAGGCCATTCTTTTTTAAGCTAGAGTTTCTTAAAGCCACTCAGCCGGTATCGATCCGGTATCGATCATGCAAAGCTAAATCCTTATGTTAAACTACATGCACATGTGAACATAGACACTGCACACCTACAATTAATATTAAACTTTAAATGCTGTATCGCGATATACATAACTTTTAAGTAAACACGTAATAACATCAGGTCATTTCAACAGATTTTTAGTATCTCTTATGCTTTCTCTGAAGGCTCAACCGTTGTCCACCATTACTGGCAAAATCTGGCTGAGAGGTAGAAAAAGAACGGTCTGTATCCAATGTGAATACACCTATCATGGATCCTACACACACAAGGATAAACGTCTGTTCTGAGCTCCAGTACAAAATGCACTGAGCGGACTTGCCTTAAGGTTGGACGCGTGATAACGGACCTCAATACCCGTTTACATGTTAATCGTGAATTTTCCAGGTGTGCCATTTTGTCGGTTTTCTTTTTGCATGACATCTCAAACGAACATATTCATAAAACTGTAAGCAAAACCACTTCTTATGTAAGATACACTTGTTCCAAAACTGTTAGGATATAATCGGAGGTATTGTGCAGTTTTTTGTCGTCATAGATGAAGTATTTACACAGGATGTAAACGTCAAATGTGACACCTTTTTCGAGGGGAACACCGTTTACCTAAATCTCGTTTTTAATTAGGCTTGCATTGAAAAGTATTAGAGAGATGTGGTCCCGAACCGATAAAACAAATGCGATAATTCACAGTTAACTTTAAAGCTAAAGATATTGTGCTCAGCGTCAACATGGTTAGGTTATCAGAATTCAATAGTAAAGGCCAAAAACGTAGGATCAAAAATATAATAAGCTGGCTTAACAGACTTCGACGGCATATCGAGTGCAGAGTCCTGCAAATTTGAAAGCCGCAGCGCGCAGTGAAGCTGTAAAGCTGTCTGGATTTTTGACATTCATGGTAAATTGGCACCTGTATGGGCCGTTAACGCACGTCTAACCAGGAGTTTGGCCGATGAGACGTTAATCCTTGTGTGTAGGATCCGTGACATGCTACATACTTGGTTGGCTCTTCTCCTAAGGACTTCCACAAGGGAGTATAACTAGGAGGCCAGAAACACCGGGGCAAACCCCTTCTCTTAGCGATTAAGAAACTGGCCTGTTTTAATCCTAATGGTTTAGGATGTATACATGTACATTACATTTTCAGTAGCGAAGAAGGTACAAAAATATATTGTTGGTGAAATCTACTTTTACAAAAAAAAATGCAGTTAAAAATTATGATCACTTAATATTTCGTCGAGTGCGTGTTGTTTTTCCCTGAATTATATTGTATTGCATTTATTTACATGTGACTTTTTAACTGTAGATTCATTGAATCTATTACTGCCTGCCTTTGTGTTGATTACGGAGGCTGTTGGTTGTTACGGTATTGAAACCGTAGTCACAATTTTCTAAAAACGAATATCAGCAGTTTTAAATTGTGAAGCTGAACATATCAAGAAAAACAATTTTCAGTAGTAAGGAAACAAAATTCACTATTTTTAAAACTATTTTACAAGAACGTTCGGAAATTGGTATCAGAAAATCCACACAGGCCTCACTGCTATTAAGATGTCTGAATATTACCCCAAAAAACAGAAATTTCTAAGAGGAAAAATAAGTAAAACAGTTCATCGGCACCAAAGGTAGATATAAAATACAGAATAAAAAAAAGGCTTAAAATAATGCTAAGAAATCGGGCGCTTTTCCATTCGCCTTACCCTTCAAGCGTTGGCAGGGGAGGATTTGAAGGTAGATAAAACAATATCCGAAAATTAAAACCCTCCAAATTTAAGTATCAAATACTGGCCTAGAAGACAATGCACCGAGTCATAGCCGGGTAACAAGCTACTAAAATAAACTGTGACCAACATTCCTTACTCGCTGTTCATCTTGTGACTAGACAATGTCATTGACTTATCCTGGCTTTGACTCCAATCTGTTATGAATGCATTCTGTCATTTTTCTCTCAATGCTCCGTAGTTCATTAAATAATGAAAGACAATTTGGGTGTTTTACATGGTCTAATTAATTATCACCTGATAGATAGCTACAGAATTTGAATATATGCCCAAAAAATACTTGCTTCATGATGTTGGGCGTGTTGCCTAGCCATATAAGCATGTTGACTTCGGAGTTATGAAAACAATATTTTGTTTCGGCAAGAAATCCCCTGCCTTTTAAAAACCTAAACACCTGTACTTAAGATTTTTATGTTTGCTGTAAAAAAAAATTTCATCATTAGACAATTTTTGGTGGATTCTGTGTTTGCATATTTCATGTTCAAACTTAACCTCCCCAAGAGCCACAAAATACTTCTAGAAGTAATTTGCATATGTGCGACCCCTAGTCTTAATGGTGTAACATTACTTCTTGTATTTTGCAGCTTTTGGTGTTTCGTTACTTTGTATCAAATAAATTCTGTGGAGGTTAGAGTTCTTTGATTTCGTAAAATTAAATCTATTATCATAATACTGAAAGCAACTTACTCCAATTGCAATATGAACAGAATTGGCAGTTTTAGTTCATTGGCGGTGGTACATGTATGTAGCACTTTTGTCTTGACGTCTGAAACACGCTTAATTACTGACTCGAGCAACTCTGACATTTTTTAAATTGATTCCATAACCACTGAATCATGTAGAACGTCATGGTCAAGTGGTTACGGTGTTTGACTCATGCACGATGATGCGTGGGTTCGAACCCTTCCGTGAAAGTGGTGTTTGTGCCCTTAGGCAAGACACTTAACTATAACTGCCTCTCTCCTCCCAGGAGTATGAATGGGTACCTGTGAGGGTCGAGGACCGATTGAGCGCTGATATCAGCTGCCGCGTGGTCTCATGGCCTGATGAACAGGGTAATAATTGTAAAACGCTTTGAGATTGTTGATATGATGGGCAGTGCTATATAAGCATTACGATCATTATTTATATTATTAAAAATGCTTTTTTTACACAAAGGTACCTCTGCTGAATTCTAATGACAAATTGGACGCACCATGCTCATAAAAATATATATTGGGTAAACATGATGGTCATTATGGATTTCAGAAATATAAACCCAAACAGATGTCTCCTTTTCACGAAGCCAACATACCTATAATTAAACAGCTATGTGCTCTCCGTATACTGTGAGGAGAATCATGACGACGTAGCCGGTCAGCAAGCCTGCGTTTTGAATCGCAAAAATCTTCAAGGAGCTACGTAAATTGAAGTCCTCGTGCTGGTTGACTGTCGTGAGTTCCGGCAACTGGTGGCAGCAAACAGAATATTTGGAATTAGAGGTCTATGAATATTCAAACACTGACATTGATGTAAAAGAAATTATTAATATAATCAGGGGTGTGAGTGACCACTGATAAAAACAGCTGAAAAAGGTGTACAAAAACTGAACTTTGGAAATCTCCTATACTTTTGTACACAGCAAGTGAGGGAAAAAGCTAAAATCCAAAACAAAAAAAACTGAAATCAGCTTTAAAGCTGAAATTTCACACCCCTATTAATGTATGTATTAAGGCATGTTAATTATTCATGCTAAACTGACCAGCTTTCATTTGACAGATTTTAAAGATTGATATTAGGGCTAATACAGGGCGAGTCAAAAAAAGCAGAACCCAAACCTCAAAAAACATATTTTATATTTTAAAAAATATGTAGCATCAAAAATAATTGTGACTGGAAAGCCAATTTCATAAGCTACTTTTACATGAAAAAACTTACTTGTATTGCTCAATTCGTTCAAAGTATATCATCATTTAAATACAATGACCCTAAAACCTCTTTCGTCCAGAAATGTGATTTCAAGAATTGTTGTCACAATTGTCTTCAAACATCATCAGCGATGAAACCTCAGTTTAAAAGTCAACAATTTCCACAAAGTCCTTCTGAAGGCCTGTCTTTTGAAAAAAAAAGTGGATTTTATAAATCATATTGTTTGCCCAAGCAGGGTTGTTAATAGAGAGATTGTGTACTACAGTTGGTGACAGTTGTTGAAACAAGTACTCTGTGCCATTTTTGTTGTTGTTCCAAACAGTCAAACACACAATAAAAAATTTTTTGTGGCGAAACAGGTTTTATGTTTATTGTGTTAACCGGTGATATTGTTTGAACGGATTGAGCAATTTCAGTAATTTTTTCATCTAAAGGTAGTTTCTAGAATTGGCTTTCAGGTCATTATCATTATTGGTGCTACAGTGTACATATTTTTTTAATATCAACCATATTTTTGGGGGTTTGTGTTCCGCTTTTTTTTTACTCACCCTGTACAGGTATTCCTCACAGAAGCTTTCCAATCATGTGTGTAAAAAAATCTGACATTTGACAAAGAATAAAACTACTCAAGTAAAAACAAAATTACATCACAGGCGTTTTTCGCCACCTACTCCAGGGAAAAAAATTGTGCTTGGCCAGTTTTAAACAAGTACATTTAAAACCGACTAGGAGTCTGAACACTGATAATGGGCCGAGCTGAAGACGAGAGTCATTATCCCTGTCCAGGCCCCTAGTCAGTTTTAAATGTAGTTTGTTTAATACCAGCTACCTGTAGGCACATAATTATTCCCACTCATAAATACCTTTCGGTCAGACAGTCAACAATTCACAAATCTCCAACGATTTCATTCAACAATTTTACTTAGTGTTTTGTAAAACACCCCTCTGGCCATGTCTATGGTATGTGCCTCGCACGCGTAGTGCTGAAAATCTCCTTATATGGAAATTGAAGCACATGGTGCATACTGTGCAATGTGGCGCAGAACACAGCGGGGTTTTACTGGCAGTTAAAAACAACTCACATGACGGGCTCTCAAACACTATGAATTGGTTAACTGTCTCAGGTATTTATAAATTAATTTTATTTTTTAATTGACATATTGAAAACCTCTCAGCTTCCATAAAAAAAAATTGTTTTTGAACAAGCACTTTGGATGAGAGCGCAAACACAACTTGAGGAAAATCTTACCATATCAACTAAAGATATGTACAAGAACATTCCGCCTGCCAGTGCAAATATGTAAGGCTCTAGCGACGTTAACTGTCCCACTAGGATACCCACTACGAGGCCTCCATAGCACGTCAGCGCTGATAACAGGTTGAACGTCAACGCCTGCTTCACAGTCATGCCTGATTTCAGTAAGATTGCAAAATCACCTGAAATGGAAAGATAAAAGAAAGCCTCTTGCATAAAATCATGTGATCGAATTAAACAGTGGGCATTGTTAACCCTCACTATTTAACCTCGCCACAGTTAACGTGTTTAACCACTGGCAAGTGCAAATGCCATGCAACGTTAACACAAAGTTGTGCATTCTGGTCTTCTCAATATGACCAAATATGCAGGTGAGGTGTATGTCACACGCCTCAGGGTCAATTCACTCGCCAACACACCGAACAATTGTAATCACATTCCTCACACTCAATTGTTCTAAAAGTACATTTTAGCGGTGCTTTTCTTGTTTGGCGACTTCAGCTCTACGCAAGACTATGTAGCGCCACGCAGCGTGATTCTGCATGAATGACAGTGGGTAAGGGTTAAACAATGCCAACAACCAAATGAGATTCCCTCCTCCCCAGGGCCAGCTAAGGTAAGATTATGACGACCTGGTAAAGAGGTTTTAGTTCACGTTTATTCACGCCCTGCCACACTCCCAGCTTTTGAGTGATTGTGGCATGAACAAAAAGATGCATGAACAAAAAGATGAATATTTTGATGTAGGAGATTTCAACACAGCGGTGTTCTCAAGATAGCATTCACATTAAATGGCCTGTGATCTTTAAAGGACATGCTTTTTGCTTTTTTTTAAAGATATGGATGGAATTGGGAATTGGGGGATATGAAATATATATTTACAATATATTTTTGATTTTTTTGGGTTTGAAAATGCTAAAAAAACAATAAAAAAAAAGAAAAAAAACAATTGTCTTCTCCCGACTTCATTTAAAAAAAAAAAAAAACAGTTTACATACATTACATTGGGGAATTGTAAGGTCAGGGAACCAGTATAGCTGGCTTGTACCCGTTCATAGGTGTGTAATCGATTGCAAACAAGTGCGATGGTCAACTGGGGCCGGTATTTGAAAAAAAGCCAGTTTTTTCCAATGCTGGTCGGCCGATCAGCGTTCGAAATTGATACAAATATACCACTTTTCTTGAAAATGACAGTATACCAGGTGCCATGATTTTAAAGGATGCTTTACACTGTCATTCACTAATAGTCCAGCAAGGTATTTCAAAACGATTTGGTAGTTTTATTTTTTGATGTTTGCAAATGTTGTATTTTCCCTTTAAATAATATCAAGTCAGTATAACGATCAGTGCTTTGGGGAATTGTGTTTTCCAGTGCAACCTGCAAAATCGACACTCACCTAGCTCATGAGGGAACTCTTCACAGATGACTGCTACAGACGTTGAAATTCCTTGGAATACAGAGATTGAAAACGAAGCTCCTATCGCCAGACCGTCCACAAAATTATGCAGTCCGTCGCCGAAGATGATCATGTAAGCCACTGCAGCTATGCGGACCTTACCATCATCGGTCAAGGCCATGTGTGAATGACCATGACCATTTGAAATCTGAGTCTTTGTTGCATCCTGTAGTAAGAAATATAGAATGATACAACTGAAGAACTTAACATGCAGTCAAGCACAACACCTGCAGCCGATTTCACGAAACTTTACGCAACGGCATAAATCCATAAATGTGCCAACAATTCATTGCGCAAGTTGTGCAACACTTTAAGCCCAGTGTCACGGTCTCACTTCTCCAGCGTGCTAGCTTCTCCGGGTGGATTCGGCGGATAATTGAGCACGTTACAGTGCACGTTACATGAGCACGCTACATGCTCATGTGTCCGCTGTGCTTACTTTTCCTTGGGATGTGTTCTGAAGTCTACCAATTCCATCAATAACACAGTGAGGGACACCCATTGATCTCCATGTCATTCCATGGTCTTGCAAGCATTCTGATTTGTGCATGTTCCCAGTGTCATGTGTGTGTTTTCATGAGGAAATAAATACTAAGAACGAACCCCTTGCTCATTGGTGGTCTTTTTGGTTATTGGGAATTGCAGGCGCCACGAAAATTCTGGATTCGACTGGTACCCTGTAAATAACGTATACATACAAATATCCCAAGATCTTACGCACACTAGTAAACACCAAACTCAGCACACAAATAAAGTTGGCGAAAATGTACACCACTGCGCAATTTTGCACATGCGTGTTGAAGCAAAATTCCCCTCTCGGAGAAGCTAGCACGCCGAAGAAGTGAGACCATGACACCGGTTCATACTTCACGCGAAAGCGAAAGCAAAGCGAAATTCGTGACGTCAACAATACATTCAAAGCGCATCCACCATTGTTGACGACATAAATTTCGCTTCGCACAAGCTTTCGCGTGAAGTATGAACCGGGCTTCATGATGCGCAACATTTCATTTATGCCAATTTCATAAATCCGAGACTTGCACTTGTAAATTATAGCTTAACTTGCGCAATCATTTTAGGTGGTGCAAGTTGTGGCGTAGCCATTGAAATGACCTTTTTTTAACCAGTAAATCATGATCATGGTGGAGCCTGTTATTGCACAACTTATCAAGGTTGATACAAGACAGACACAGCTTTTTTAATTTAAGTGTAAGAATTGTCATTTTACTTGTGGCGAAGTTTTTAAAGTTACCGTACCATTCCGAAGAAAGTCAGAAAAAAAAAATAGTTTCAAAATGGCGGGCGGAGGTGATGCAACAACTTTAACGAACTAACAAAATCATACACAAACAACTGTCGTATATGGTGTTATTATCCTCGTCCAAGAAGTTGAGATTATTGAAATCGTTGCCTAGCTACGCCAAGTTTTGTGAAATTGATCGCAAATTTATTGAGTAAAATCAACGGCCAAGTATACTGCTAACAGTTGTTTTTATTGGTAATCGCTTATCACAAAGCCAGAGGGCCACGCAAGGAGTGGGTTACAAAGGAAAAAATAAAGTAAAAAGTTACAGAGAGACAAGATATTTATTGACATCTCTTTTGAACTGGGATAGATTATAACTAGTTGGTGGAAAACAGGATTCAGGTAAGGAGTTCTAAAGTGCAGCAGTAGCAGGACAAAAAGCTAGAAGAATATCTCAAGGTACTGGCCTTTGGAGCAGATACAGTGAAGGGATGAGAGGAGATTGCACAACGTGTGCTGCGAGTGAAGGTGCGAACAGAAGGGACAACAAGCGAGACACCTTCTGAGCCATTTAGCTTCGGCGCGTAATCACTTTAGCTGCGGGTTAGTATCAGTGAAAATACCAGTCTTTGTTCAAGGCTGGCTTTGTTTTTGTGCAGTTGGTGTCAGTGAAGTTGTGCCTTGGCAACAATAGAGGGTGCTACCAACAAGATAAAAGGGCAGTCTCGGGAACGTTGGCACTAGGACCCGAAAATCTCCAAGCATAGATACATGTATTATGTACCTCAAGCACGTTAGGTATATGTACTTGTACTCAAAATATCTGGGGTTGGAGTTCCAAAATTTCCCAAGACCAGGAACTATCTGCATTCAGGGATGAACAAATAAATGCAGCCTTGAACAAAGACTATCAACTGTTAGTAGCTACACAGTGCAGGGTTTACCTGTGTGCTCTGCTGTTCATCGTTTTCAATATTTCCTAATCGTCGGAATCCAGCGTTTGGACCAATTTGTAAAAACTGTTCTTTCTGGATAAAAAAGGAAGTAAAAAAAGTACTCCAAATGAAGGAGAAAGGCATGCACTACGAGCTCCATTTCTCATGTTTTGCTTGAAGAACTGTCCATTTTTGAGGACTCGCCAGAACTACATCGAACAGCAATAAATTATTCTTTCATTGTGAAACTCAAAAATCTTAAAAGTATAAAAATAATAAGACAAGAAACACAATGAAGGGGACCACTTTGCATCCGTCACATTAGCAGTTTTTCCAATGGTTGTAATTTTTTTAAAGTACCACAAACCACCCAAAAAGTTTTTGAAATGTGAATTTTAAGTTTTAAAATCACCCTCAAATGTCGAAAACGGATAGAAAAAGTTATGTCAGTTTTATGTCCACTTTTTGATGGAAATTTTAGGATAATGTCAAAAAGCAATATAAATAATCAACTCAAATCAACGTTAGCGAAAGGCTGCATGTCCATTCATGTGTTGAAATTCTTCTTTGGTGGTTTCACGTATTTAACAAAAAAAATCACAACCACTGAAAAAAAAACTGCTAACGTGACAGTAGACAAGTGGCTCAATTTATTGTGTTTCTTGTCATGTAACTTTTGCAAAATTGACGAGTAACAGCCTGCCATGAAATCACGGATTTCAATACACGTTTACATTCACACAAGGCTATTTTGATACCGGTAGGTGCATGAACTGGCCACTTCGCACTAGACCCTAATTCGAACTAATCAGTTGTCATGGTAACACCAAGTTGAATCTATATACCTCATCTTTGTCCTCTGTGGATTCCTCCTCAGTAATGATAAAGCCGTTCCCCATAGCGCCGTCTCCCGATGTTATCTTGTAGATGTCGTGGTGTTTGGTCATGTCGTGCATTGCAGTCACCTGCATGTCTGCCAACTCATCAGACGACTCTTTTTTCTATACAAATAGAAAAGAAGAACAGAATTCTTGACAAAAACTAAGAGGACAATGCAGAAAAGCTGTCAAACTCAAACAAGCACTGTCAAAACCTGACAAACTTGGTTAAGGGCATTGGATTTGTGGTCTGCGGGTAAAGCTGCAGGTTGTGGGTTCGAGTCCAGCCCAAGGTCAGGGTGCATGTGCCCTTGGGCAAGGCACTTTGCCACTCATTGCTTCTCTATCCAGGAGTAAATGGGTACCTGTGAGGGCAGAGAGGGTTATTTGCGCCAAAATGGCAGCATTGAGCTGTATACTCCCCAGGGAACTGAGATGGTGTTTGGAAAGATTCATGGGCCCAATGAGCAGGGGTAATAATGATGTACATGTAGCGTCTTGAGCACCAGTCCTGGTGAATATGTGCGCTTTATAGATACCCACTATTAATACTATTATTATTATCATACTTCTAAACAGCAATAAAACAGACATGACTCCTAAAAATAAACCCCATAAAACGTCATGAATGTGACTAATTTTGTTTATGTCTAAAATCAACTTTTAATGTTGAAATACTTTTAATGTTTAAAGAAGTGCACTCTTAAAAAAAAGCAAAAAGAGATGTCTCACAGTTGTCATACATTGTACATTTCAGGGAACTAGAAAAGACTACTAAATATGTTTCCGGGTAAAATTCATGTCATGATCTCTTTCAGTACACTCAGCATACATGTATTTAAGTTCACGTACTCCAGAGATTCATCCTGACCTTTCGATTTACTAGTTTACCAGGCATGCCAGGTACGGTCCAGATGTATCATCTTGCAAAGACAGTGCGAAATTGAATATAAACAGTAATTAAGACAGGAATGCTGACCCTACATTGATGACATGTGTGGCACATTATCGTACAGGAGCATGTGAAGTGAATGTACGTCTTCAAGTCAATCCTCAGTTTACTGCGGCGTACTTTTACCCAACATGTCATACAAAGTTTTACTTTTTATAAATTTGAATATTTATCTTGTAATAAAATATTTGTGCGCACTTGATGAAACTTTCACAACATTTGAATTAACATTTTTGGATCTTAATAAATTACACTTGATGCAAACTGTCCTTGATTACAAAGAAATTACCAGTAACCATGGTAACCATGCCAGTCATATATACCTTACATGTACAGTGTAGTAGGCCTACAAGTTTGTAAATTGTTGATGAAACTTATTTATTGAAAACTGGACTAGACTGCATGTACATATGTACATAGCATTTTATAATACTTGAGTAGCATTGACAAAAAATAATAATAAAAATAAAGCAATCCTCAAAAATCAAACTGTTTCTTTGTTACCTTCTTCTTCTTGAGTTCATTTCGTGACGAGACCAATTTGAGGAGACGCTCCACAACAAAGAACAAGTAGATACCGCCGATCACTGTGGTGTTTCTCCATACAAAGCCCAGGCCATGTGTGCTGATGTACATCCCGTGGGTCTGTAGGGAAATTGCAACAATTTAGGCTTGTGCGGTATTCAAGTTTGAGAGTTCACGGTATACCGCCACAAATTGCAGTATTCGGTATTATAGGGGAGTGTGGCCAAGTGATTGGGGTTCGTGACTCGTGATCAAAGGGTCAGGGGTTCGAATCCAGCTGCTGGTCATATGTTGCATCCGTGGGCATGCAACTTCACCCCAACTTGCCTCTCTCCGCCCAGGAGTATAAATGGGTAGCAGCATTAGCTGGGGAGTAACCTTCAATGGACTAGCATCCCATCCAGGGGGACTAGAAATATCAGTTGTTTCATGCTACTGAAAATGGAGATAAATGCCGGCCTGATGGCCCCATTGGCTCATGACAGACTGCTTGGGCAGGACTCTAGGCATTGCCAGATGACAAGCAAGCAACATACCGTGACTACAAGGAATTCTTTACATTTTACCATAGATGTGTATATTTTCGCGAAGTTGTTTCTGTAAATCAATGCCTGCTGTCAGTGGTGGTGTCACCACAAAATGAGCATGAAGTTGGAAAATTGCCGTTTGGCAGTAAAGTGGGGCAAATCTAAATTGTAAAGGGCTGGTCAGCTTTTTTATACATGCGAACCTCAATCTGTAAATCATGTTCTACATTTCCCAATTGTTTTTGTTAGATCTAACATCTTAAAAACAAGTTTTTATCCCGTTTTGTTATTTGACTATTCATTCACTATAAAACAACAGCAGGATTTTTCAATGCCATTTTTTTCATAAATAAGTTCAACAACTTCTCTTTTTGGTGGGCTGTATTTCTGTTACCGAACCAAGTACCCAAGTGTTATTAATAGGCCTAAGCTCTTTTTCTGCAGAATCTAGAATAAAAATATCTCTATTCTTAAAAAATATGAATTTATGCTGATTTTTTGGTGAAGGGTTACATTTAGAGTAGTCACGTACCTCAGGTATAAGACTGAGTATTGCATTTCCACTCAGTGTGCCGACTGCTAATCCCACCAGGTAGGTTAGGATCAGCTTGTACACCTTCTTGTTCATAAAAGGAACGATGAATGCACCCATCAATGCACTCAGGTTGATGATGGTCACAAAGAGGACACCGTAGCCCCATACTGTGAGTAAATTATGAATAAATCAAATGAAACATGAATATCAACACCCAGGTTGGTGAGTGTCACAAAGAGGACACCGTAGCTCCATACTGTGAATACATTATGAATATATTATGAATAAATTAAACGCAACATGAAAATCATCACCCAGGTTGATGAATGTCACAAAGAAGACACCGTAGCCCCATACTGTGAATCAATTATGAATCGAATGAAACATGAAAATCAACATCCAAGTTGTTGAGTGTCACAAAGAGGACACTGTAGCCCCATGCTGTGCATAAATTATAAATAAAAAAAACAACATGAAAACCAACATCCAGGTTAATGAGTGTCACAAAGAGGACACTGTAGCCGCATACTGTGAATACATTACGAATAAAACATTAAACATGTAAATCAATAGCCACGGTCTATTACATATGAACAGATTTGCTGATTAATTATGCAAGGTACTGCCTCTTGACCTCTTAGATTTTGACCAATCAGCGGGCGCTTTATATATCAGGTCTTTGGTCATTCACTCGTTGCGCGTCATAGACATTGATAAAAAAAAGCTGTGTCACGCGCTGTGTATCATGTTATGCGATTTGCACCCTCTTTGTCACAGGTTTTTAAAACTACATCAGAAATATTGATTCATTATTTGATAAGTATAGTTCATTATCAAATTTACAGCACAAAAAAATCTTCCCACTCGGAACTTTTTTTTATTGAGTTGGCCAATACAAAAAAGTGCAGCTTCTTCATTTTATCCATCATCTTAATTGTCATTTTAGGAATATAATGGATTTGAGGTGACGGTAGTTTTTCACTCTTTAATTTTGTAATCTTTCTTTATGTATTTGGTTCTTTTACATGTAGGCCTACACTTTTAATTTTTTGCAACAATTTTCATTTCTCTTTTCGGAAGAAATAGTAGTCCTGAACATGCTGAATAGGATAGATTTGTTTAACTTCTTAGATGTTTACCGTTCTGCTCTGCCCTCTACAAGTCTCTTTCATGGATGCAATTTTCGGCTCATGTTCTCATTGCGGCAGTCAAACATCGGACGCCGTGGACAAAATGAAAATACCTTTGTTTAATTAGCCACAACTCAACAAGTGTTGAACTGATTGAAGTTATGTTTTCATACATAACCCTAACTCCCTAGGCCTTTTTGCTAAGATGTAGCCTCAATCCTGCAAAATCCTGCTATTGGCCTCATGGAAAAATAGCATATAGCCTCAATCCTGCAAATTCCTCCATTATTTCTTGAATATGGTCCATGGAGGGGTGACCACTGCCTGAATCCTTCAAAATCTTGTGGCAGTGACTGTCAATACGTTGAGGCTTGGCCAGTGACATCCTGGAGTAGTGCGGAGGATTTCAAGCATAATCCAGGCCTATTATGCACGACTGAGCAAATAGGCCTACAACACAAGGTCCAGCCTAAGACCTTGACAAAGTGCATCCTACAAAATCAGTAACGCACTTTTGCCATGTAACCTCAATCCTCCAAATTCCTCCACATTGGCAAAGAGGATTTTGAAGGATTCAGGGCGATTAGGCATGTTACTATTGTCAGGGTTAATTAAAGCTAACAAATTAAGGTTTATGGACAAATCAAAATAATTTGACTTAGGCTTTATAAAGCCGTAAAAAGAGGACACTTGAGGATTTGTTGGGTTTTTTTTGACGGTCTGTAGCATGCTGTAGTGGCAGCTCGACCACACCAACTGGGATCGCAATCTGCTGCATTACGAGAACAAAAAAAAAAGTTCAGTCTTGGCCCAAGACTAGTGTACCTTGAGCAAGAGTTGGTGGTTGACGTTCTCCAGACTCAGTCTCAAGATCCGAGCAATCGTCAGATGCACTCTGGTACAACACCGTCGGGCACAAACTCAATAATACGTCACTGGTATCATTCAGCAAACGCTCGTCAGTCAGTGAGTGTATGCTGAGGAGGTCATCTACTGAATAACACTACACACAAAGGGATACATACGTACAGTGTAACAAAAAGAAAAGTCATGAACATTATTTGAGGTTTTTCTTTTATAAATTTGTTGGAACTATTTCTTATATGATTTCTCACCTTTGGTAAAAGGGGGTCCGCTCATAAGTCTGACGCCTCATACATTTGTCATAGGTCCGACGCCTCATAAGTCCGAAATTTTGGACTTATGAGGCGTCAGACTTATGACGCGTCGGACTTAGGAGGCATAAATTCCGCCTCATAGGTCCGACACCACATAAGTCCGACGCCTCATAGCTCCAACGCCTCATACCGTAATTCAGAAACAGTGTTTATCCATTGTCAGACTTCAGTGTTGGACTCATGAGGCGTCGAACCTACATGTATGAGGCGGAATTTATGCCTCATAAGTCTGACGCCTCATAAGTCCGAAATTTCAGACTTAATATGAGGCGTCGGACCTGTGAGGCGTTGGACTTACTAACGGCCCCGGTAAAAGTGCAGTTTAGGAGCCCGTTCCGTTAAGAGAATGAAAAGTCCGCTTTTAACATTATTGGATTCACCAAAATAGACGGTGATGTTGAAAAGCAACAGGAATGTTTGGGAAGCGGGAAGGTTTTGAATAAATATTTAGAAACTGTACACAAAAATGAAGATGATAATAATAGTGCCAGAGACACGCTTGAGGGTTTTATTTTTCGCAAAAATGTAGGGCTCTGACTGTCCATTTCCGAATAGTTCAGTATTCAATAGTTTTAATATTCACTTGACCGAATATTCAAACACACGCCAGCTGAAGCTGCTTTCCTATTTCAAACTGGCAAAAAGCTATTTGAATATTATATTGATGATCGAATATTCAATATTTTCGGAACAACTATTATTATAGAACTATGTTTTTCATCATGTTCATGTACGCCTAGTCCCAACAAGCATGACAAGATGGCAAACACTACACAAAAATCTTTTCTACCAAAATTACAAAATATAGTCTGTGTTTGTCATTAGAATTAAACGAAGCCTGTTTAGGTTGCTGAAATGTTTTTGGAATACACTCGTGATATGCTTGACCCCAACTTATGCAAAACCGAAGAAGGGCCCGTAACAGCATAACCGCCCTATAAAGTTATGGGGCTGAAAGTATAAAATAAAACTGAACTTAAAATTTCAAAATTAATTTTCATTTTTCCCCCAACAACAAAAAATATGCCCAACAAACCTGTGCATTCACTCTTTGTAACAAAATCTGCAGCTGTTCCTTGTCCAGTTGCCCGTCCCGTCCGAATTTATCAACGATTCCACGCAGGAAAAAGTCCGGGTCTGGCAAAGTAGCACCGGCCGCGGTGGTCGCATCCCGCCGAGCCAGGCTCCGTATCCTACGGTCCAAACCGCCGCGTGGCCCCGTAGACGTGGCACCGACACCTGGTGCAAATATCGACCACGTCACGATACAAAACAACGAAATAAAACACACCACCGAATTCATGCTCTTCCTGGACATTTCAGCAAAACATACGAAGCTATATCATAAATGTGTGCCTGTGGCTCCGTCGAATAACTATTGTGATTATTGAAATGTAAATAAACAGAAAACGTGAAAATCCCTGAGTGATTTTTAAAGCTAGGCCTTCGCCACACATTTAATTGCATATTACGTATTATGATATGTTAAGCCAACCTCGTCTCCAGGAGTTACTTTATGTTCGCCCTTGTTTCTGATAGAATGTAGTGGTGGGAGCGTAATGCTTCGACATTATGAGAACGACGTTGTATAACAAACACCAGCATGTTGTGTACAGAATGGTTCCCTTCAACCACGATGTACCTAGCGCCTAATATACTGAGGGTACTAGATCAAAGTGATATTTTCAAAGCTCGGCTTCACTTTCAGATGAGGCTCTTTTAATTATTTGCTGTTCCCTTATAACACTCTGGTGAAATATTGGTAGGGCCTAAATGTTTTTACTGAGGAACATTGAAGCTTATAATTTATGACCAAGGTTTAAATGTATCAGTTTGGTTTGAGTACTACTGACTGTTCTTACGTGATTCTGGGGTTAGAAAATAAGCAAAAGCCAAACTTAAGCAAATACCCCCTCACTCGCCTACCAAGAGAGAGTTGGGATGAAATCATGAACGCTCGAGGGCGCTAATGCAAAGTCTTGGAGTTGATAAGTTTAGTGTTGTACGCATTGTTCGTAACCTTCCAGGCTCATGTCACAATGGCATTTAAGCCGTGATTGGCAACAAATCTTGCCAATAATTGCATATTTATACCGTCATAATATAGAAAGAGGGATTTGTATTAGTCTTTGGTAGCGTTTGTTAGTTAACTCTGTATTTTCAGTCTTATATTTTCAGAAATCCAATGGAAACAGGGACAACTATGTGTCAAAAATAAAGACAAGAAGTATTCTTTTACAGCGTTAATCTTCCATAGTATTTACTTTATTCATCATTGGTTCCCATTCAATTTTTAAATCAGTCGTGTCACATATCACGACCAATCTTTAGAAGAAATTGCAATTCAATGCAATTTGTCTTTCTTGAGTTATCGTCCCCACAAAGTGGTTTACTTTTGTTCATTTAAAAGCGACTTGAATTCTTATTGAAATTTTCGCGATAAATACAGTATATTTTCTTAAAATCATATTAAATTTATTCTTCAACGGTTCCCGTTAGTTTTAAAACCAGTCGCACGTGTCATATATCACCGGCGATCAAGACGAAATATGCAATTATGTTTTCTTTGAGTTGTCGTCTCCACAGTGTTTTACTTTGAAGTTGTTCACTGAATTAAAAGTGACTTGAATTAAGATTGAATTTTTCGCAATAAATACTGTGTATTTTCTTTAAATCATATTTAATGTATTCTTCAACCGTTTCCGTCAATTTTCAAATGTTTGTGTCGTATATTACGAATCTAAGACGAAATTTCAATTCAATGCAATGTGTTTTTCTTGAATTATCCTCCCCACAAAGAGTGTTTTACTTTTGTTTGTGAATATAATTCGGATTTAATCTTTCGCGATTAATACTGTATTTTTCTTTTTACGTCGTATAATATCACGACTATTTATTAAACGATATTTCAATTTCAATGCAATGTGTTTTTCTTGAGTTATCGTCTCCACAAAGAGTGATTTATATTGTTTCAATTCAAAGTGACTTAAATTCGGATTGTTTTTTGTTTTTTGCGATGAATACACTGCAGGTTCTTTATGTTGCCAACCTTTGCAAAAAGTAATTCAAAGCAATGGGGAACTTTTCAGACGCTTGGCGGCAGCAAACACTTCCGAGACTGGTCGTGTTCTGTTCTTTCTATTCTTGATATACCTCATGTTGAGTATGCGCATCATGTCATGGTGAAAATAGCAAACATGACGCAAACAATTGAAAAAGGACCCGTGTGCCTGCTGCCACCAAGCGTCTCAAAAGTCTCCCATTGGTGAAGAAATGTCAACTGTTTTAGCGAATTTTCCCAGATGAGTGTCTCACACACAGTTAGCTGTCGGGCCGAAATTCCAACGTCGTAACCACACAGTGGCAACATTTCACTTCTTGCCGTAATACCATTTTGAAAGATTAGAAACTACATAAAACATTGGCGCTAACGTACGTTTGTGTGCCAACGAGTGAAATTTACGCAACCCAGGTATGGCGTCCATGAGACAAGCGGGCATTGTTTCTGAAATTAAAAAGGGTTGCTCGAATTGTCGGAGTAATGTCGAACTTGAGTTAAATATTGCAATTTAAATACAATTTCAATAAAATATCCATTCTATCGATGGACTTGCCCTTCATTTATAAGAATTATTTATAATTATGCCATGTTCATTCATTGTGTGTGTACCAGCAACAAGCTAGCAAGAATAAGAATAGTACAATCGGCTTATAGAGACTGAAATTATGGATGTATATACCCCCCTTTATAGATCCATGGATCAGAAACCTTGTTGGTCCATTCCTGCTATTGATGCTACTATATGTGAATAACTGGAGGAGAGACTAACCGACTTATTGATACTTCCCAGTGGAAGACTACCCAAATTTAACCTTCGGGGTTAGATGCATGAATTGCGAAAAATTATTCATAACATGTAAAACGGGATATAATTCAGCCTATAAAGTAATAAAAACACGAACACGTATGGATAAGGTCATTTGTGTTTCCAACCATAAATACTGAGCCAGAAGATAGCTCTGTGAGTGAAGAAATATTTGGCAAAACACCGAAAAGGAGCTACATTGATCTTGTCGACATGTTGAGTCTCGTGGTGTTGTTCTTGGTGCTATTCAGCAACACCAATGCTGTCTGGGAAGCAGGGAACAGCGGTCCTATTCGTGCGGACATGGTAAACACCTTCCATTTTGGTTCAAAGCCATTTATTTTAAATTCTGTTACTCTAACTTTAACGGGCGAATGGTGATCTTATACAGAATATAATCACTAGTCTAAACAAGGCCAAGGGATGTAATCGAGTCCATGTCAAGTCCTCCAGTCCGATTCGTCTCACAAACATTTTGGATGAGCTCAGGCAAACGCATCGTTCCTTTATTATTGTTCATCCACGTTCTTGTGAATGAACTTGTGAATAGACTTGTGACTGGATTTATATTAATAAATTGTGACGGACCATATATAATATATGACCAAGGTTTAAATGTATCAGTTTGGTTTGAGTACTGACTGTTCTTACGTGATTCTGGGGTTAGAAAATTAGCAAAAGCCAAACAGATTAATGTCTCACACACAGTTAGCTGTCGGACCGAAATTTGCCGTTAAAACATGAAACTCCAACGTCGTAATCACACAGTGGCAACATTTCACTTCTTGCCGTAATACCATTTTGGAAGATTAGAAAAGATGCTACCACGCAGCAAGAAGCAGATCAAGATCACAAATGTTGGTCCCCAAAAAGTGTTTCCAAAAAAAATAAGGCGTGGGGTTTGGGGCCCGCTTAAGGGACCCGATTTTGGGGGGGATTCTAGATGCACTGCGGTGTTAACTGAGGCAATTTCTGACCACTTTAACCAATGCTTTTTTAGGAAAAGATGGTGGTGTACTCATTGCCTGCCTTGATTGCGAAGTCACTAAAAAAAAATTCGTTGGGGGGGGGGCATGGCTCCCTTTGCCCCCCCCCCCCCGGATCCGCCCTTGCCACGCAGTTTCAATCATAGGGTGCCGCTATTTTGACATCAGCTTTTCGATGGCCTTTAACTACATAAAACATTGGCGCTAACGTAGTTTGTGTGCCAACGAGTGAAATTTACGCACCCCAGGTATGGCGTCCAGGAGACAAGTGGGCATTGTTTCTGAAATTAAAAAGGGTTGCTCGAATTGTCGGACCAATGTCGAACTCGAGTTTAATATTGCAATTTAAATACAATTTCAATAAAATATCCATTCTATCGGTGGAATTGCCCTTCATTTATAAGAATTATTTATAATTATGCTATGTTCATGCATTAATTGTGTGTGTACCAGCAACAAGCAAGAATAAGAATAGTACAATCGGCTTATAGAGACTGAAATTATGGATGTATATACCCCCCTTTATAGATCCATGGATCAGAAACCTTGTTGGTCCATTCCTGCTATTAATGCTAGTTTATGTGAATAACTGGAGGAGAGACTAACCGACTAATTGATACTTCCCAGTGGAAGACTACCCAAATTTAACCTTCGGGGTTAGATGCATGAATTGCGAAAAATTATTCATAACATGTAAAACGGGATATAATTCAGCCTATAAAGTAATAAAAACACAAACACGTATGGATAAGGTCATTTGTGTTTCCAACCATAAATAATGAGCCAGAAGATAGCTCTGTGAGTGAAGAAATATTTGGCAAAACACCGAAAAGGAGCTACATTGATCTTGTCGACATGTTAAGCCTCGTGGTGTTGTTCTTGGTGCTATTCAGCAACACCAATGCTGTCTGGGAAGCAGGAAACAGCGGTCCTATTCGTGCGGACATGGTAAACACCTTCCATTTCGGTTCAAAACAATTTATTTTAAATTGTTACTCTAACTTTAACGGGCGAATGGTTATCTTATACAGAATATAATCAGTAGTCTGAACAAGGCCAAGGGATGTAATCGAGTCCATGTCAAGTCCTCCAGTCCTAATTCATCTCACAAACATTTTGGATGAGCTCAGGCAAAAGCATCATTCCTTTATTATTGTTCATCCACGCTTCTTGTGAATGAACTTGTGAATAGACTTGTGACTGGATTTATATTAATTGTGACGGACTACATCCCTTGTTTGAAAAATATCAACAATTATGCAGAATTAGAAAGATCGGGGTTGTGAGTTACAATTGCAAACATCCCATTAAATGATGTACAAAAAAGGCAAAGTTAATTGAACACATTGCATTACAGCTTAAGCCATTTGCAAATTTGTCCATTTCCTGTACTTTTACCGGCTGTATCGTTCTTGTTGCCAATGTCATGGTCATCTCATTAAATACAACGATAATTGTAGCTTTTCCTCTCCTGCCAAGACGTGTTGCTGGACCCACAGTGCGAGCCTATTGTCCTCTTTGTACCTTTCTGTCTGACTATGTGGCAGTGCTATCGTATATGATAACACGCAACACCAATGAAAGCGCAATCCGACCAATTGTGTAGACAAGACACATGATATGAAGACCCCCATTGAATAGCCATTTCAAATCAATTGAAGATAAATTTGTGTGCTCTAGGACCAGCTTTATTATGTTGTCATTTCTAAATTTCTGCTCTTGCACACTTCGATAAAGCAAGTCAGGCCGGCTTTGTCAGTGTTTGACAATTTTTTCTTATTTCACTATTGGTGTATCTGAATTTATTTCCAATCAAATCTCCAGAAATTCTACGTCAAGAATATGACATGCAACGACGCCCTCACAAAGTGCCAGGCGTGCAAATCAGAAAGTGAAGATGGCGTGTATTTAGGTAAGCTTAGTGTCTGTCAGAAATCTGCATGAAAAAAATAATCTGGATAACCCTATGAATGTAAGCCTACAAAGTGAATATTTACGCCCCAACTAAAAACATCGGTCCGACTTATTAAGTTAGGACTGTTCCAGTTAGGCCAACCCAATCAACCTTTATCATGCTGCCACCATTTCAGTCATGTTCCTGTATCCAATAACAGTGTTGGATTATAAGGGGTTTTTGTGCAAAAAGGAATCAGACTTTTTCCTTCCAGCCTCACTTTGGTTACGTTGATTTGAATGGAGAACAAATCAAGATGGCCGCAACATGATAATGGTCTCGCCCATTGCGCGCACGTCGACTGTTAACATGTGCCTCCCCAATCATCCAATGGTACACTGTACGTTCGAGCCGAGCGCATCGGCTTTTGTGCACGCCCGTCGGAAATAGATCACGTCTGTGATTGGTCAGAACACAATTTGGGTGGGGCTTAATGGATCTACTCCGTGCCCATGCGCAGTTACTTTTTTTTTTACACAAGCAGCAGGCGCAGTTGCGGTGTCACGGTCTCACTTCTCCGGCGTGCTAGCTTCTCCAAAACGGAAATTTCGCTTCAACACGGATGCACAAAATTGCGCAGTAGTGTACATTTTCGTCACTGTATTACATGTAGTGTGCTGAGTTTTTCGGGGCTGTACCCAGTGTACGTAAGATATTTGTATGCATAGAATTTTCGTGGCGCACACTATTAACTCCCAATATTAAAGACTTGAATTTGAAATGCACATTTATTTTAAGCCGTGGTTGCAAAAATAAGGACAAAATGGACCACGAACGAGCAAGGAACACGGACCAAGGAGTTCGTTCTTAATTATTCCTCCATAAACACACACATGCATGACGCTGGGAACACAAATCAGAATGCTTGCAAGACCATGGAATGACTTGACCCACAGGAAGTGTTACATAACACATTCTTGGGTGTCCCTCACTGTGTTATTAATGGCTTGATAGACTTCAGAAAACAGCCCGAGGAAAAGTAAGCACAGCGGACACATGAGCATGAATCGTGCTCATGTCACGTGCACTGTAACGTGCTCAGTTATCCGCCAAATCGACCCGGAGAAGCTAGCACGCCGGAGAAGTGAGACCGTGACACCGGTACAGATACTATGTGTCAGCCTGTTGTATGGTCAAAGCTGGATGAAAAACCCCACTGTTGTTGCCATGCATCGACCAATCAGGATAAAGGATTCAAGTTCGCTTGAAGATTCATATTTTTTGTATTTGCGTCATGGATAAATTAGCAAATGGAAATGTTGAGATGAAGTTTGCCTTGAAAACTATGCCGTGTCCAGGCCAACAAGGTTATTAGTCTGGCTCAACTGATGGAATACTTCGGACGTGACCGGTCCCAGTGATAATCAGTGTGACAGATGTCTGTGTTTTCACATTCCCCTAGATACCTTTGAATACGCCGAAGGACCGGCCAAGTTTCAGTTCAGTGGAGAAGTCGGTACGTCTGACTGGAGTGAATCTATTGTGCAAGGTAAGGGAACTCACGTAGCAATGAGGGCGCTGTTTAATCAAAAACAAGTAATAATAATAATAATAATAATAATAATAATAATAATAATATTATATTTATATAGCGCCATAATCCGCCTAAAAAGACGCTCAATTAAAAGGCGCCTTTTCACTAACGAATATTCAAAAATTTACAAATCTTTCAATCAAATAATTATTAACACATACACTGTAATCTAAAAAGGCCTGGGTCAAATTTGTCTCGGAATCCAGGTCATTATTTGATCCGATACAAAATGACACTTCTCCGGGTCAAAATGATACTTCTCCGGGTTAAAATGATACTTCTCCGGGTTAAAATGATACTTCTCCGGGTCAAAATGACACTCCTTCTGGTCAAAATGACACTTCTCCGGGACAAAATGACACTTCTCCGGGTCAAAATGATACATCTCCTGGTCAAAATGACACCTCTCCGGGTCAAAATGACACTTCTCCGGGTCAAAATGACACTTCTCCGGGTCAAAATGATACATCTCCTGGTCAAAATGACACCTCTCCGGGTCAAAATGACACTTCTCCGGGTCAAAATGACACTTCTCCGGGTCAAAATGACACTCCTTCTGGTCAAAATGATACTTCTCCGGGACAAAACGATACTTCTCCGGGTCAAAATGACACTTCTCCGGGACAAAATGATACATCTCCTGGTCAAAATGACACTTCTCCGGGTCAAAATGATACATCTCCTGGTCAAAATGACACTCCTTCTGGTCAAAATGACACTTCTCCGGGACAAAACGATACTTCTCCTGGTCAAAATGATACATCTCCGGGACAAAATGATACATCTCCTGGTCAAAATGACACTTCTCCGGGACAAAACGATACTTCTCCTGGTCAAAATGACACTTCTCCGGGACAAAACGATACTTCTCCTGGTCAAAATGACACTTCTCCGGGTCAAAATGATACTTCTCCGGGTCAAAATGACACTCCTTCTGGTCAAAATGACACTTCTCCGGGTCAAAATGATACATCTCCTGGTCAAAATGACACTCCTTCTGGTCAAAATGACACTTCTCCGGGACAAAACGATACTTCTCCTGGTCAAAATGATACATCTCCGGGACAAAATGATACATCTCCTGGTCAAAATGACACTTCTCCGGGACAAAACGATACTTCTCCTGGTCAAAATGACACTTCTCCTGGTCAAAATGACACTTCTCCGGGTCAAAATGATACTTCTCCGGGTCAAAATGACACTCCTTCTGGTCAAAATGACACTTCTCCGGGACAAAACGATACTTCTCCTGGTCAAAATGACACTTCTCCGGGACAAAATGATACATCTCCTGGTCAAAATGACACTTCTCCGGGTCAAAATGATACATCTCCTGGTCAAAATGACACTTCTCCGGGACAAAACGATACTTCTCCTGGTCAAAATGACACTTCTCCGGGACAAAATGATACATCTCCTGGTCAAAATGACACTTCTCCGGGTCAAAATGATACATCTCCTGGTCAAAATGACACTTCTCCGGGACAAAACGATACTTCTCCTGGTCACAATGACACTTCTCCGGGACAAAATGATACATCTCCTGGTCAAAATGACACTTCTCCGGGACAAAACGATACTTCTCCTGGTCAAAATGACACTTCTCCTGGTCAAAATGACACTTCTCCGGGTCAAAATGACACTCCTTCTGGTCAAAATGACACTTCTCCGGGACAAAACGATACTTCTCCTGGTCAAAATGACACTTCTCCGGGTCAAAATGATACTTCTTCTGGTCAAAATGACACTTCTCCGGGACAAAACGATACTTCTCCTGGTCAAAATGACACTTCTCCGGGACAAAATGATACTTCTTCTGGTCAAAATGACACTTCTCCGGGTCAAAATGATACTTCTTCTGGTCAAAATGACACTTCTCCGGGACAAAACGATACTTCTCCTGGTCAAAATGACACTTCTCCTGGTCAAAATGACACTTCTCCGGGACAAAACGATACTTCTCCTGGTCAAAATGACACTTCTCCGGGACAAAATGATACTTCTTCTGGTCAAAATGACACTTCTCCGGGACAAAACGATACTTCTCCTGGTCAAAATGACACTTCTCCTGGTCAAAATGACACTTCTCCGGGACAAAACGATACTTCTCCTGGTCAAAATGACACTTCTCCGGGACAAAATGATACATCTCCTGGTCAAAATGACACTTCTCCGGGACAAAACGATACTTCTCCTGGTCAAAATGACACTTCTCCGGGTCAAAATGATACTTCTTCTGGTCAAAATGACACTTCTCCGGGTCAAAATGATACTTCTCCTGGTCAAAATGACACTTCTCCTGGTCAAAATGACACTTCTCCGGGTCAAAATGACACTCCTTCTGGTCAAAATGACACTTCTCCGGGACAAAACGATACTTCTCCGGGACAAAATGACACTTCTCCGGGTCAAAATGACACTCCTTCTGGTCAAAATGACACTTCTCCGGGACAAAATGATACTTCTCCGGGACAAAACGATACTTCTCCGTGTCAAAATGACACTTCTCCGGGTCAAAATGATACTTCTCCGGGTCAAAATGACACTCCTTCTGGTCAAAATGACACTTCTCCGGGACAAAACGATACTTCTCCGGGTCAAAATGACACTTCTCCGGGTCAAAATGATACTTCTCCGGGTCAAAATGATACTTCTCCGTGTCAAAATGATACTTCTCAGGGTCATACTGACCCTGAAAATGATCCAGAGAAGTGTCATGTTGACCCAAAAAGTGTCAGGTCAATTTGACCCAGGTTCCAGGTCGACTGATCCGACACGGAACTTTTTCGAGTATTCCCAAGCCATTATATTCCATGTACAATAACGTTTTATGTACAATGTTATCTTCTCATTATGTTCACTTGAAATAACACCTTTCAACATTCTCAAATAAGCTGACAATTTCGCGTGATGTAAAACGAAGATAGGTAAAATACACTTTCATTAAGATTTGTTACATTTCACAGATGGCAATGTAAAGGTTATGGGCTTACCTTTTGTTACATTAACTTACACTTAAAGTGATGGTCGTATTTTAAGAAATCGCACTTGTAAATTCGCGTGAATTGAATGTTCAGAGTTAAGAGACAGAAAGTGTACGGTCTCTTCAACTCTAAAAGAATTTGTTAGCAAAACTGTGATACATTTCAAGAAAGATTGAACTCTTTTCCGCCTTTTTTATCCATTGGTTATATCGGGATAATCATTACTAGAGAGAAACTGCATCAATACAACACTGTGCAAACTCCTAGGTAAGATATCCAGACAGGAGAGTACACCTATATAGGCTATTACCCAACCAGATCGCACATTGAGGATCATTAACTAAAACACACCATCATTGTTACTAAGTTATTTCAATTTGGAACGGGTTTTACAATCTGGGTAAATATTATAATTTCAGGAATGTAGCGGATGTAGATTGCTATGAATGAAATTTAATTGTTTTACGAAACTTGTTATATCTCTAAAAGGGATTTACTTTTCACTCGAAAGAGATATCTCAAAAAGTCATTGTCCTTAAACATTGACACATGTTCCTGCCCTCGTCACTGGTAAAAAGGTATTCTACGCGAAATATACAGTAGCTCAGATTAATCGAAGATATCTTCGCAGAATGTCATTACTAGATCAGTAAACTGGAAAATACACAGAAACTACTCCAAAAAATAGCGGACGTAGCCAATTACGTCTTATTGGGAAGCTGCAATGCAACCAAGGTAAACCGAATATCAATCTGCAAAATATTGTCACTGTTGTTATTGTCTCGCGCACGTACAAGGAAATCATCCAATACGGTCGCCTCTTTTTTTCTCGATCAGAAATAAACGTATTCCAGATTGTAGAAAAAAAAATCAACCCCACGATAATTTGTTTGGGCATACACATTGTTTCAGACATCTTGTTGATGTTTTGGGGTTTCAGGCAACACATGTGACTACTAGAGGGACAAGATTGTCTTTATAAGCAGATTATACTCGCTCAAAGATTTTCACAGAGATTTTGTCTGCGACAACTACGTCACCAGCGGGTGTAAACGCAATTCCTAACGCAAAGTGCAACCCCTGAGCTACTGTTGCTATGATTGCACCATTAGAGTCGTATTTCTGCACAACATCGCCTTCATATTCATCAGTTTCAACAGCGACATAGATGCTCCCATCATCATCGCACAGGACACCAGTCGGTTTCGCTGGTGTCCCATTTAGTGAGGTCATTACGTTGAACACCTCTTTGCCCTTAAAGTCAACGCACAGCAACCTCTTCTGAAAGTAGTTTGTGAAGATGAGCCGATCTTTGTTGCTAATTGCCAAGTCTTTGTAAAGCATGCTATTTGAGATGCTTGAAATCATCGATCCGTCCAAGTTGTGGACACGGATGACATTTCTTCTACAGTCAGCCACTGCTACTCGTTGCTTGTCTACAGCAATACCACGGAGTTTACTCTCTAATAACCCCTCTGCATCGTCAACCGAAGGTGTAAACTCGCGAACAAACTGCAGCTCAGTGTCAAAAACCTTCACTTTCTTTTTGTCCGTGACGAAAAGCAGATCATCATGGGTCACCGCAACGCCCCAAGGAGCTTCCAACTCATGACAATCGGCTCCTTGAGCAACCGATGCTTTGAATTGCCCAGTGGAGCTTAACAACGATAACCGATGCAGCTCTGTATCTGTTACTACGATGTCCCCGTTTCTGAAACATGCAACACCCTTGGCACCTTGAAATTTCCCATCACCGGTACCTTCTTTTCCGAACTCTTCTTTTAACTGCCATTTCTCGCTGACACAGACCTCCCCAAGATCTACATCACTCACAACGTCTTGACATCTGACACCGATGAAGGACGTTCCATGATTCGCTGGTTTAAACTTGAGCTCCTTCTGGAATGCCAAGTTGTGCATCACCTTCGGCTTGAGCTCCAAAAGCTCGAAATCATCTGCTTGTCTCATCAAGTCATTTACTGCCTTGACTATCTCACCTGCGCGGTTCATCTGGTTGCGGTTGTACATGAGCGCCTTTTCGTACTCACTGTCTCTGTCCTGACCAATTTCGTCGACCTTTTCGGTCAGAAGCTTTGCTTTGTTTCTGATTTTAGCGATCTCTGCCTCTTCTTGAGAAGAAATATTACTACGAGCCTCAGCAAGTTTCTTTTGCAATCTATTTCGTGCATGTTCGATTGAGTTTTTAGTAGATTCGAAGCGCTGCCTGTCCTTCTCGAACTTCTGCAGTATGTTATCAACCTCACTGCGGAAGGACCTGATAGAGTCATCAATCTTAAGGAAATTGTGCTCTGCCGACCGATGATCGAATGCGGCACACATAGGGCAGATTAAGGTGTCACAAGTTTTACAGTACAAACACAGAGGGTGTACGGTGTGGGTCGTACACATTCGGGTGATGGGTTTGCTATGTTCTGCAGGAGAGATCTTTGATTCCTGCCAATCTCCCAATGAAATGATTTGATGGCCTTTGGTAAACCTCCCATGGGCTTTCCGGCATTCCTGGCAGAGGTTATCACGACAATCACGACACCTCCAAGTGGCCTCCTTGCCTTCTCCGCAGTCACATGTGGCGGTAGGTATCGATGCTTCTCCTAATACCTCCTCCTGATGTTTGACCTCATCGACAAGAGAACTAAGAAAGAAAGAAGAAGAGAGACTCTGCAATCCTCCATCGGGAACTTGCGTCTCTCTCCTGCAGACTGGACATGCTATCTTCTCTACCTTTGGCTTCTTTTTGCTCATCATCTCTTCCAGACACTTCAGGCAAAAGCTATGCAGACAGTCCAGCATCTTGGGATCCTTGAAAAGACAGCAACAGATCGGACATTCCAGATGCCCCTGGCTGATCCTCCACACATTTTTGGCTGGAGCCTCCGCCATATTTCAAATGTGACCTAATCAAAACAGAACAAGCATCTGTGTCTGAGAAAGTTCAAATATATAACAGCTAGGTGATTGCCCCAAACCATCTCAACTTTTTTTATGCACGCCAAGCTTAGATATAAATGTAACAGGAGATATTTTACACTGACAACACGAATTGCACGCTGTAATTAACAAACAGCTTATTTTCTAAACAAGGAGATTTTTGAGGTAATTTTTTACATTAGAACTCATCGGGAGATACAAATTGGCAGCGGCCGTTTACTGTTGTTCAACACACGGATTTCTATGGCCTAACTTTGATATGCCAAATAATACAACGGGAGTAATGTAAACAGGACTGAGGCCATATAGACTCGGGCTTCAGACCTCAGATGTTGGGCAGGAAGGAACGGACGTACCCTCCCTCATTACATTCACTGAAAGGCTAAACGTTCATGCGAATCTCATGCATGTATTTCATGGTATATTTTACATATACGAAACGCACGAGAAGCAAAGAATCATGTTAAATTAGCCAAAATTATTGCTACTCAATTCAGTCACCTACTTGAACTGGATCTACAGTTCGCCGACATTTTCAAACAAATATAGGCCTATGTAGCCTGATATTTCCGCCAAATGTGAATAATCATCGGCAAAACTACCATCAACTTGTAAGCCTACAGTACAATGTAGGTCTACACATCATCAAGCGATGAATGGTAAAACAGCTCAACTCTTTTACTCAACCCGGGAAAAACCATGCCGAAGTAGCTACACTATAAAATAAACTTTACTGAAGTTCAATGTAGGTTTCCATGTACATGTTCATCGTCGGCCTGTTCATCGTCGGCCTGTTTGTGCAACAACCGAGTACGTACACATAATGTCCATTTACTCATCATGGGGAAAACCAGTTGCTATTTTTAGCTCACTGTACACATTATAGGCGCTAAGTCAACGTCGACGCGTCATGTACAATACCAGCAATACAAACACTATTGATTCAAGTTCAGAGTTCAGAGTTCAAACAGTCTGTCCGCGTTAACTACGGAAGCACAAAACGGACATTGCACAAACATATGGTTTGTGTGATAGCTTTGTCAGTTTCGTGATCCAAGCAATTAACAAAACATGTGCAACCTGGAAAAAACACACTTTGTGCGTGTGTGTGTGGGGGGGGGGGGACGCGCACTGAATAAACACTCTATGGGGATAAAATAACCAAACTTAACTAAACTCAGGATCTTTGAAGAGAAAGACTGGGACGGAGTAATTGAATTAATATAGAGACAAAAGAGAACATTCTAGATTTCAAACAAGCAAAATAAAAAGGACTTTATTTACAAAACAAACCTTTAAGACTTAAGAAAACTAGATGAAGTAACTTTATAATTATTGAAGTATTTATAATTTACATGTGCAGTCGAGAACCATGACTTCACTAGCCTCATTCAAACCTGAACTACGTAAAACATTCAGTCAGTAATAATATTTCTGCAAATAATTATTTGTGTATTTGCCGCTGTCTTCTCTGATTATACAAATCTAGATATGTGCTGATCTACGGAGTTAACAACCTTGGTTGCCATAATAATAAGAAGATAATAAGGAGCCGGATGGGAATTTCCCCGTTTTTTTCCCAAAAGGGTTTTCGCGGGGTTTTCGCCCCTCCCATAATCAGCGAACATAGTTACAGCAATATTTTTTTCTCTTGATCTTACAAGATAGATCCAAATTTTTCGTGTTCACTGAATCAACTTTATAGTCAAGCATTCACACTGTACATGTAGTTATAATAGTTTTGAAATATATTGTGTTTATAATATTTGCTTAACACCTATGCATTATTCAAATAATGTTTTATCTCACTGTATTGAATTTTATTGTATTTGTAATGTATTGTATAATTATACATGTTTGTAGTCATTATTTATTGTATGCAGGGCCCCAATGGAAACCAGTTTTAAACTGTTTGGGAATACCCTGGGTAAAGAAATGGAATAAATAATAAATAAATAAATCAAAACCAAAACCAGGGCTGAACTCAGAAATAAGTAAGACCAAAACCAAGACGACCGTAAAACCAAAATAATCTAAAACCAGAAACTTAAAACCAATAAACCATATAAAACCAATTCTAAAAAAAAATCTAAAGCCAACACAGTGTGAATCAAAATATCTTAAAGAACACTTATTGAAAATTTGGAAAATGAGAAACAAAAAGAAAAGAAAAAACATAACAATGAACATGATCGAATGAATATTCATTAAGCAATAAACATCTCTGATGGAGTGCAAAACGCTAATCTCCGAGTACATGGATAAGAACCTCGTAAAACAACTCTTCTGACTCCTAACTCTATGTACGGACCAGTGAACCATGGAAACAAAGGACGTTCTATGTAAAAGCACATGGTCGAGAATTTGCAAATGGAAAAATATAAAAATCAAAAATCCAATGAACTCTTAACCTTACTGAATAAGATCATAGAGCAGGAACAGATAAAGCACTGCAGTCTATCCTAACTAAGATAACCATCATCAAAAGAGGTAATGACTAATATATCTTGAGCAAAAGAATCAAAGTAAAACAAAATAAATCTAAAAATTAGTGTGGCCTGACGTTGCGAACTTAGCAAGTTCTTCTTCAGAGGCTAAAACAGAAATGACAGAGGTACATACATTTATGTCATTTGTCATTTCTGTTTTAGCCTCTGAAGAAGAACTTGCTAAGTTCGCAACGTCAGGCCACACTAATTTTACAAAATAAAGCTAAATCCAAACAGTACAGTTGTAATAAAAAAAAAAGACAAAGAATGTCTCGTGCTACATGTGCTCTATGTACAATGTACTGAAACAAATTGAAGATTGGCAAAATACGCTTAATTAAGATTGAAGACATTTCATATTAACAAATATACAAGTTATGGACTAATATGGACTTACTTTTATTTTATAACATTACCTTACAGTGATGACCATATGATATGACACCGCAGTGGTCAATTCAATTTTGTGAATTGAATGCCGAATGATAAGAAGTTACCTTCCCTTCAACCTTAAAAAAAAAATCATCACTATAAACTGTGCTACGTTTCAAGAAACATTCAACGTTTTTTTTTCTTCACTATTTAAAATTTGATTTCTCTTTTTGACTTTTAATTACTGGGGAGTACACAATAGGCCTACTCAGGCAAACGAGATTAACTAAACCACACTAACGTTATAAGCAAGTTCAATTTCGAACGAGTTGTACCATCTGGGTAAATCTGGGTATTAAATAGAATTTAAGGCGTGCTATAGCGGATGTGGATTAGCTCTAGTTCAAATAAAACAGGTTATCTTCTGAGGTGCCTTGTGGGGCAAATCACATCTACTCAAACATCTTAACGGAGCACATGTCTGCGACAACTACGTCACCGGCGATTGTGAATGCCATTTCTGACGCATTGTCCAACCCTTGAGCTGCTGTTGCTATGAATACACTATGATTGTTTTACGCAAATTGTTATAACTCTAAAAAAATAAAATAATGACCGACCAAAAGGGATTGCCTTGTTCACTCGAAAGATATATCTCAAAAGGTCATTGTCCTTAAACATTGACACATTTTCTGGTCACTGAAAAAAATATATTCTACACGAAATATACAGAACTAATTAACTCAGATTAATCGAAGATCTCTTCGCAGAATATCATTACCAGATCATTAAACTGGAAAATACACAGAAAGCACGAACCCAAAAAAGGAGGTAGCCAATAACGTATTATTGGGAAACTGAAACCAGGGTAAATCGAATATCAATCTACAAAATATTGATACTGTTATTATTGTCTAGAGCGCATACGCGTACAAGAACATTATTCAATGCGGTCGCCTTAACGAAAGCTAATATTTTGTTTATTTCTCGATCAGAAACAAATGTTCTAGAATTGTAAAAAAAAATTAAATATCAGTTCTTCGAAATATTTTGTTCATGGAATACACCATTGTTTCAGACATCGTGTATTTTTTTTTTTTGGGGGGGGGGGATTTCAGGCAATACATGTAACTACCAGAGGGACATGATTGTCTTTTGTGATACGGCAGATTACACTCGCTCATATATTTTGACAGAGTTTCCATCTACGACAACTACGTCGCCAGCGGGTGTAAATGCCATGTCTAACGCATTGTACAACCCTTGAGCTACTGTTGCTATGCACGCACCATTAGAGTCGTATTTCTGTACTACATCGTCTCCATATTTATCAGATTGAACAGCGACATAGATGCTCCCATCACCATCGCACAGAACAACAGACGGATTCGCTGGTTTCCCGTTCAGTAAGGTCGTTACGTTGAATACCTCATTGCCCTTAAAGTCAACGCACAGCAACCTCTTCTGAGAGTAGTTTGTGAAGATGAGCCGATCTTTGTTGCTAATTGCCAAGTCATCGTCAACCATGCTGTTTGAGATGCTTGAAATCAACGATCCGTCCAAGTTGTGGACACGGATGACATTTCTTCTACAGTCAGCCACTGCTACTCGTTGCTTGTCTACAGCAATACCACGGAGTTTACTCTCTAATAACCCCTCTGCATCGTCAACCGAAGGTGTAAACTCGCGAACAAACTGCAGCTCAGTGTCAAAAACCTTCACTTTCTTTTTGTCCGTGACAAAAAGCAGATCATCATGGGTCACCGCAACGCCCCAAGGAGCTTCCAACTCATGACAATCGGCTCCTTGAGCAACCGACGCTTTGAACTTCCCAGTGGAGCTTAACAACGATAACCGATGCAGCTCTGTATCTGTTACTACGATGTCCCCGTTTCTGAAACATGCAACACCCATGGCACCTTGAAATTTCCCATCACCGGTACCTTCTTTTCCGAACTCTTCTTTTAACTGCCATTTCTCGCTGACACAGACCTCCCCAAGATCTACATCACTCACAACGTCTTGACATCTGACACCGATGAAGGACGGTCCATGATTCGCTGGTTTAAACTTGAGCTCCTTCTGGAATTCCAAGTTGTGCATCACCTTCGGCTTGAGCTCCAAAAGCTCGAAATCATCTGCTTGTCTCATCAAGTCATTTACTGCCTTGACTATCTCACCTTCGCGGTTCATCTGGTTGCGGTTGTACATGAGCGCCTTTTCGTACTCACTGTCTCTCTCCTGACCGATTTCGTCGACCTTTTCGGTCAGAAGCTTTGCTTTGTTTCTTATTTTAGCGATCTCTGCCTCTTCTCGAGCAGAAATTTCACTACGAGCCTGAGCAAGTTTCTTTCGCAATCTTTTTCGTGCATGTTCGATTGAGTTTTTAGTAGATTCGAAGCGCTGCCTGTCCTTCTCGAACTTCTGCAGTATGTTATCAACCTCACTGCGGAAGGACCTGATAGAGTCATCAATCTTAAGGAAATTGTGCTCTGCCGACCGATGATCAAATGCGGCACACATTGAGCAGATTAAGGTGTCGCAAATTTCACAGTACAAACACAGAGGATGGTCGGTGTGGGTCGTACACATTCGGGTGATGGGTTTGCTATGTTCTGCTGGAGGGATCTTTGATTCCTGCCAATCTCCCAATGAAATGATTTGATGGCCTTTGGTAAACCTCCCATGGGCTTTCCGGCATTCCTGGCAGAGGTTATCACGACAATCACGACACCTCCAAGTGGCCTCCTTGCCTTCTCCGCAGTCACATGTGGCGGTAGGTATCGATGCTTCTCCTAATACCGCCTCCTGATGTTTGACCTCATCGACAAGAGAACTAAGAAAGAAAGACGAAGATAAACTCTGCAATCCTCCATCGGGAACTTGCGTCTCTCTCCTGCAGACTGGACATGTTATCTTCTCTGCCTTTGGCTTCTTTTTGCTCATCATCTCTTCCAGACACTTCAGGCAAAAGCTATGCAGACAGTCCAGCATCTTGGGATCCTTGAAAAGACAGCAACAGATGGGACATTCCAGATGCCCCTGGCTGATCCTCCACACAGTTTTGGTTGCAGCCTCCGCCATGTTTCAAATGTGGCCTAATCAAAACAGAACAACCATCTGTGTTTGAGAAAGTTCACATATATAACAGGTCATTGCCCCAAACCATCTCAACTTTTTTTTATGCACGCCAAGATTAGATATAAATAAAACAGGAGATATTTTGCACTGACAACACGAATTGCACACTCTAATTTACAAATAGCTTTTTGTCTAAAAAAAAAAGGAGATTTTTTAGGTAAATTTTAACATTAGAACTCATCGGGAGATAAAAATTAGCAGCGGCCGTTTACTGTTGTTCAACACTCGGATTGTTATGGCCTAACTTTGATATGCTAAATAATACAACGGGAGTAATGTAAACAGGACTGAGGCCATATAGACTCAGGCTTCAGACCTCAGATGTTGGGCAGGAAGGAACGGACGTACCCTCCCTCATTACATTCACTGAAAGGCTAAACGTTCATGCGAATCTCATGCATGTATTTCATGGTATATTTAACATATACGAAACGTACGAGAAGCAAAGAATCATGTTAAATTAGCCAAAATTTTTGCTACTCAATTCACTCACCTACTTGAACTGGATCTACAGTTCGCCGAAATTTTCAAACAAATATAGGCCTTATGTAGCCTGATATTTCCGCCAAATGTGAATAATCATCGGCAAAACTACCATCAACTTGTAAGCCTTACAGTACAATGTAGGTCTACACATCATCAAGCGATGAATGGTGCAACAGATCAACTCTTTTACACACCCCGGGAAAAACCATGCCGAAGTAGCTACACTATAAAATAAACTTTACTGAAGTTCAATGTAGGTTTCCATGTTCATCGTCGGCCTGTTTGTGCAACAACCGAATACGTACACATAATGTCCATTTACTCATCATGGGGAAAACCAGTTGCTATTTTTAGCTCACTGTACACATTATAGGCGCTAAGTCAACGTCGACGCGTCATGTACAATACCAGCAATACAAACACTATTGATTCAAGTTCAGAGTTCAGAGTTCAAACAGTCTGTCCGCGTTAACTACGGAAGCACAAAACGGACATTGCACAAACATATGGTTTGTGTGATAGCTTTGTCAGTTTCGTGATCCAAGCAATTAACAAAACATGTGCAACCTGGAAAAAACACACTTTGTGCGTGTGTGTGTGGGGGGGGGGGGGACGCGCACTGAATAAACACTCTATGGGGATAAAATAACCAAACTTAACTAAACTCAGGATCTTTGAAGAGAAAGACTGGGACGGAGTAATTGAATTAATATAGAGACAAAAGAGAACATTCTAGATTTCAAACAAGCAAAATAAAAAGGACTTTATTTACAAAACAAACCTTTAAGACTTAAGAAAACTAGATGAAGTAACTTTATAATTATTGAAGTATTTATAATTTACATGTGCAGTCGAGAACCATGACTTCACTAGCCTCATTCAAACCTGAACTACGTAAAACATTCAGTCAGTAATAATATTTCTGCAAATAATTATTTGTGTATTTGCCGCTGTCTTCTATGATTATACAAATCTAGATATGTGCTGATCTACGGAGTTAACAACCTTGGTTGCCATAATAATAAGAAGATAATAAGGAGCCGGATGGGAATTTCCCCGTTTTTTTCCCAAAAGGGTTTTCGCCCCTCCCATAATCAGCGAACATAGTTACAGCAATATTTTTTTCTCTTGATGTTACAAGATAGATCCAAATTTTTCGTGTTCACTGAATCAACTTTATAGTCAAGCATTCACACTGTACATGTAGTTATAATAGTTTTGAAATATATTGTGTTTATAATATTTGCTTAACACCTATGCATTATTCAAATAATGTTTTATCTCACTGTATTGAATTTTATTGTATTTGTAATGTATTGTATAATTATACATGTTTGTAGTCATTATTTATTCTATGCAGGGCCCCAATGGAAACCAGTTTTAAACTGTTTGGGAATAACCTGGGTAAAGAAATGGAATAAATAAATAAATAACTAAATCAAAACCAAAACCAGGGCTGAACTCAGAAATGAGTAAGACCAAAACCAAGACGACCGTAAAACCAAAATAATCTAAAACCAGAAACTTAAAACCAATAAACCATATAAAACCAATTCTTAAAAAACCCAAATCGAAAGCCAACACAGTGTGAATCAAAATATCTTAAAGTACACTTTATTGAAAATTTGGAAAATAAGAAACGAAAAGAAAAGACAAAACATAATAATGAACATGATCGAATAAATATTCATTAAGCAATAAACATCTCTGATGGAGTGCAAAACGCTAATCCCCGAATACATGGACAAGAACCTCGTAAAACAACTCTTCGGACTCCTAACTCTATGTACGGGCCAGTGGACCATTGGAACAAAGGACGTCCTATGTAAAAGCACATGGTCGAGAATTTGCAAAAGGAAAAATATAAAAATCAAAAATCCAATGAACTCTTAACCTTACTGAATAAGATCATAGAGCAGGAACAGATAAAGCACAGTCTATCCTAATAACCAAACGTAATTTCAAACAGAACTAAGAGCCTTTCTCAAAAGAACTCAAGAGAGACCATCACATGAAAACGAATGCTTCATCATTAAAAACAAGATAGATAACCATCATCAAAAGAGGTCATGACTAATATATCTTGAGCAAAAGAATCAAAGTAAAACAAAATAAAGCTAAATCCAAACAGTACAGTTGTAATAAAAAAAAGACAAAGAATGTCTCGTGCTACATGTGCTCTATGTACAATGTACTGAAACAAAATGAAGATTGGCAAAATACGCTTCATTAAGATTGAAGACATATCATATTAACAAATATACAAGTTATGGACTTATATGGACTTACTTTTGTTTTGTAACATTACCTTACAGTGATGACCATATGTTATGACACCGCAGTGGTCAATTCAATTTTGTGAATTGAATGCCGAATTTTAAGAAGTTACGCCCCCTCAACCTTAAAATATTTATTTTGTCACCATAAAATGTGCTACATTTCAAGAAACATCCAACCTTTTTCTCTTTCTCCACTGTTTAAAATTTGATTTCTCTTTCCGACTTTTAATTACTGGGAGGTACGCCATAGGCAGTCAGGCAATCGAGATTAACTCAACCACACTAACGTTATTAGTAAGTACAATTTCGACGAGTTTTACCATCTGGGTAAATCTGAGTATTAAATAGAATTGAAGGCGTCCTGTAGCGGATGTAGATAAGCCCTATTTCAAATAAAACAGGTTATATTCTGAGGTGCCTTGTAGGGAAAATCACATCCGCTCAAAGATCTTAACGGATTGCACATCTGCGACAACTACATCGCCAGTGGGTGCGAATGCCATTTGCATCGGATTGTACAACCCTTGAGCTACTGTTGCTATGAATGCACCATTAGAGTCGTATTTCTGCACTTTATCGTCCCCAGTTGCCTGGTATTCAACAGCGACATAGATGCTCCCATCGTCATCGCATAGAACACCAGTCGGTTTCGCTGGTGTCCCGTTCAGTAAGGTCATTACGTTGAACACCGCATTGCCCTGAAAGTCAACGCACAGCAACCTCTTCTCCTCTTCGTTGGTGAAGATCAGCCGATCGGTGTTGCTAATTGCCAAGTCAAAATCAACCATGTTATTTGAGATGCTTGAAATCATCGATCCGTCCAAGTTGTGGACACTGATGACATGTCTCCTACAGTCAGCCGCTGCTACTCGTTGCTCGTCCACAGCAATACCAGTGAGGCCACTCTCTGACATTTCCTGATCGTCAACTAAAGGTGTAAACTCGCGAATATACATTACCTCATTGTCAAATACCTTCACTTTCTTTTGGTCCGCGACGAAAAGCAGGTCATCTTGGGTCACCGCAACGCCCCAAGGGGCTTCCAACTCATGACAATCGGCTCCTTGAGCAACCGATACTTTGAACTGCCCAGTAGAGCTAAACAACGATAACCGATCTAGTTTTGTATCTGTTACTACGATGTCCCCGTTTCTGAAACATGCAACACCTGCTGCGAATTGAAATTCCCCGTCACCGGTTCCATCTTCGCCGAACTCTTCCTTTAACTGCCATTTCTCGCTGACACAGACCTCTCCAAGATCTGCTTCACTCACAACGTCTTGACATCTGACACCGATGAATGACAGTCCATGATTCGCCGGTTCAAACTTGAGCTCCTTCTGGAATTCCAAGTTGTGCATCACCTTTGGTTTGAGCTCCAAAAGCTCGAAATCATCGGCTTGACTCATCAAGTCATTAACTGCCCTGATGGTCTGATCTGCGCGTTCCATCTGGTCACGGTTGTGCGTGAGCGCTTTTTCGTACTCACTGTCGCTCTCCTGACCGATTTCATCGACCTTTTCGGTCAGAAGCTTTGCTTTGTTTTTGATTTTAGCGATCTCTGCCTTTGCTTGAGCAGAAATATCACTACGAGCCTCAGCAAGTTTCTTTTGCAATCGATTTTGTGCACGTTCGATTGAGGTTTCTGTCGATTTGAAACGCTGCCTGCACTTCTCGAACTTCTGCAGTATGTTATCAACCTCACTGCGGAAGGACCTGATAGAGTCATCAATATTTAGGACATTGTGCTCTGCCGGTGGATGATCTATTGCGGCACACATTGAGCAGATGAAGATGTCGCAGGTGTCACAGTAGAAATACAAAGGATGGTCGTTGTGGGTCGTACACATTCGGGTGATGGGTTTGCTATGTTCTGCTGGATGGACCTTTGATTCCTGCCAATCTCCCAATGAAATGATTTGATGGTCTCTGGTGTACTTGACCCTGCCATGGGCTTTGCGGCATTTCTGACAGAGGTTATCACTACAATCAACACACCTCCACGTAGCCTCCTTGCCTTCTCCGCAGTCACATGAGGCGGTAGGTATCGAAGCTTCTCCTAATACCACCTCCTGATGTTTGACCTCGTCGACAAGAGAACTAAGAAAGAAAGACGAAGAGAGACTCTGCAACCCCCCCTCGGGAACTTGCGTCTCTCTCCTGCAGACTGGACATGTTATCTTCTCTGCCCCTGGCTTCTGTTTGCTCATCATCTCTTCCAGACACTTCCCGCAGAAGCTGTGCAGACAGTCTAGCATCTTAGGATCCTTGTAAAGACAGCAACAGATCGGACATTCCAGATGCCCCTGGCTGATCGTCCACACAGATTTGACTGCAGCCTCCGCCATATTGCAAAAGTATATCCTAACCAAAACAAAACAAATATACCATGGCGTTTGTTTTTATTCAGAAGCAGTCCAAGTGTACATCAAACGAGGGGGGGGGGGAGTTATAGCTGCAGACTCCAACCTGTGGTGGATCTTGGGGAGGTTGAGAGATGGCCCCGAATGTTAGGATATTAGTAAAATGGGGCGAAAATAACAAACGAAAAGTAAAAGTTTCTGAATTATTCTCAGGAGAACGCATCTTCAAACTTTTCAGGGGCTGATGACACGCCCTCAGATAAGCCCGCCATACAGCACTCTTTCCTTTCAATCCCCCCCCCCCCGGTTTCCAGACAGCTATTATAGGCCTATCCGTCCCTGCAGCCCAGCTAGCGCTCCGTTGTGGAAGGTAATTCTGTCCCCCGGTAAAAGTGTCCGGGGGGACAGAATTACCTATAGGTAAAAGTGTCCTCCCTGGCTCGTTAATTCTGTCCCCCTCCAGGTAATTCTGTCCTCTCTAGGTAATTCTGTCCCCCAGGTTTTTTTGTCCCCCTCTTTTGAAACCCAGAATGTTATTGTTTTGATGAATTCACACTAAAGGTATACATTTTGGACTTTTAGTCTGCCCTTCATGAATATAAAAAATATTTAATTTAGTCTATTAGATGATACGTGAACACAATGTTTCGATTCGAGTACGGTGTCGTGATTCTACCGCGATAGGTCAACACAGCGGCGATGCATGGCGATGGCCCTCGTCTCATTGATAGTATGATACAACGTCTCCTTGGATTGGTCTGTGTTCCCATCATAGCGCGTAACAAAATTTCCTATTGGACGAATTTCCATTGTAGATAGAGACGCATATATACACGTTATTATCACTGCCTCAAATCTTGCAGCATGTACTGGCGCGTGCGACACGCAGACGCTCTCAGTACATACTGCATGGGGACACATTTACCAGGGGGACACTTTCACCGTTGGGCAGGGGGACATTTTTACCTAAAGGGGGACACATTTACCTAGGTAAAAGTGTCCCCCCGGACACATTTACCGGGTCACGAGCCGGTAAATGTGTCCGGGGGGCACATTTACCAGGGGGGACAGAATTACCTGTGACACCCTCATCACATCGATTGAAAGGCTGACCGTGCCTTCAATTAAATCTCATGTCTTCGTAAGTTGCGCATCAAAAGAAAATATGAAAAGACGTTAAATCTAGACAGAATGCAACGATATTGACTCACCTATACTTTCACTGATTCGCCAGCTTGCACAGATATGTGACGTGATAATTCCACCTATTGTAAATACGAGAACGGTAAAACTACCATGAAATGTTGTAGCACTGCATGAACATGTACACTGCAGGCCTCCGTTATCGCGTGATGAATGCACAACTAAGCTCAAATGCTTTACATGGAAAATCCTAACGATATTTGTGTCGCACAAAGCAATCCAGCAATGCCTTTATTCAAGTTCAATGTAGGTCTACGTACTACATTGTACATGTACATGTACAATGTACATCATTGATCCGTGTACAGTACAAAGCAGTACACATCTCTGCATGCAGCTCCATTTACTCACCACGGGAAAAACCAGTTGCTATTTTAATCCAGCACTGCTAGCTGCGCTTGATTCGAGTTCAAAGTTCATGCGCCGTGCCCTCTGCGTGAAACTACGGAAACTCAAAACGGCCATTATGTGTTGCTAACGACTGTTTTAATCCTGAAATGAGAAAGCATCGCTCTACCTCACTGTAAAAACAAAACGTGCAAGAGGTAGACACATTTTGCAGCATCGGTTTACATTTAATTATTTGAAATTGATAATAACTCTCTTCAAATTTATTATTTACATCTCAATGAGTGTTTTACGTAACTTCTTATAACTATACAATATATGACAAGGGACTGACTCGTCACTCAAGATACATGTATAGCCCAAAAAGGTCATTGTCATGAAACATTGACTCATGTTCCTGCTCCTGTCAATGTTAAAAAAAAAACCACCAGAAAAACATTTCACACTAAAAGTATAGAGAACTAATAATCAGGATATATGTCCGCATATAATCTCATCAGATCTCTAAGCAGGATAAATACACAGAAACCACCAAAAAACACACAAACCCAGCGGACTTAGCCAATTACGTATTATTTGGAAGTTTGAAACCAAGGTAAATCGATCGAAAATCAATTTGTGAAGTATTGACGCTGTTATTTTTATTATTATTATTAGGCCTATTACATGTACATTGATATTGCTAATTTTAATTTGTATTTAGGGATTGTTTTTTAAACCACAGGTTCATTTAAGTCAGCAACTAAAAACCTTGTAAATAAAGCTAACAAGGCAGCCTATTCAATTACAAAAGAAATGAGTTATCCTAAATGACTTTTGAAAATTGTTGATTCCTTAATTAAAACCCATTTTAACTATGGCTCTGAAATAACGTGGAAGAAAGGTGATAATTACTTTTTTTTCAAATGAACTGGTATAAATTTATTTTGAATGTAAATATTCTTCTACTAACATGCCGTGTTAGGTGAACTAGGACCCTTCCCTCCATACATAGAACAATGCCGAAATAAAATACTGGCTTAAGTTGTCGGGAAAAAAACAACTCATTTTATTTTTGTATAATGCCTTTACAAAAGACATTGAGTTAGGAATTAGGATGTCATCGTTGTTCCTTAAGTTAAAAAAAAACACCTTTGACTTGATTAAATGGAATGCTCCTTTGAAGTTGTGTGGGCCCAGTAATCAGCGTGTTCTTGTTGTAAATTTGTAGAAGACTGTTACGAAATACGGTTATCTGTAACTGGTCTGGTGGGTTGGGCCAAAAAAATAGTCTCCGGTTTCTGGTATGCGCGCGCGTCGCCGTAGCCATGCGCGTCGGCAAAATGAAAAAGTTTTTTTTTTCAATGTAAGATGATGTCACAAAAATGCCAAACCAACTGGTTTGACTGGAATCCTGCTGCTGCACAATTTTAACGTGTTTTTAGATTGGGTTATGGTCGAGAATAAGCTTTATGTGGCCTCTCTGGACTCCCATACATTTGCACTAAATTTAGTCTCGCACCATTTGCAGTCATCAGCCGACATTTGAAGGGGGAAAAAAGGGGGAAAAACCGCGTCACCGCACCACTTTTGGGGCAAGCTCCATACCAAAAACCTGAGACTTTTTTGGGCCTTACATTACGATAATAAAGGAACGCGCAGCCACAAACAAACTGATAACCTAATAATCATAATAACAATAATTTGGGAGGCTAATCATCCTTACTCGCAGCTGGTATGCTGAATTGCGAAGGACGCGGCTACAACGTGGTTGGGCCGCTGGCACTTAAAGGCGCCTATGGCTGCCGGCCACATCGACCCATATATGACAACGGAGCACAGCCTGAGATCGAAAGTGTTTGATTTTTCAACGTTTAAAATAGAGTATGAAATGGAACCCTATTAGGCCTATTTTTAATTTTTAAATAATCCTCAATTCAGACATTATTTGGCTAGATGTAGATGCTCAGCTCATAAACTGCTTGTAGAAACTGGAAGATAGTCTGGTTTAGAATTTAACCAACGCATCTGTCCACACTGTCTGGACGAGGTAGAAATAGAAATGCATATTTTTATGTTTCTGTCCCATGTATAATTCTTTTAGGAAAAAAAACTGTATGCAACTGTAAAAGGAATGCAATTTCAGTATGTTATCTAAAAAAGACAAATTTATTTTTCTCATGACTTGTAATGGTAGAATTATTATGCATTGTTAAGCCAATTAATTTAATTTTTTCTGTCGGCTAAGTTAAAAGATATTAATCTTATGAGTGTAAAGTGAAAAGGCTCTTAGCTAACTCATGTCATGATTTGAACTTTAATTGCATAGGTTTTCCCTGCGAATTTCCAAATTTTTCTAATCAGTTTCATTATCAGCCATTCAATTTTGCGTGAGTTTTGCACATGTGGTCAAATTGGGGTTTCTTTTTCGCAGTTGGGTTCGGCGTTCAATTTTATTTTTAGGCAGCCAAGATTTTGCTCTGAATGTTCGTTTTCATTTTCGGGCATCCTATTTTGTTTTGGTGCATTCAAGACTTAACTTGTAGCAGTCTTAATTAAGTCTTTGCAACCTTTTGAAGGTTGACGCATTCAAATTAGCGAACATATGTGCGCTTGTAACGTATACAACCATGCTTTTCGTTTCTTATTCGTTTATGGGCAATCGCTGTCATCGTTTGGTCGTTTAAATTAGTAAATTTTTAATCGATACATTTTCCTATTTTTCTCCGAGGTTCATTTCCCCCAAAACTTGATGACTGTAAAATTTACAATGTTACAAATTAACTGATAGGCCCTATGAGAGAAACAAGATGTAATTACGAATTAATTAATTGAAGGGACAAGACAATTTATTTTTCACTGTTTATCTTTTCTACTTGTTTAAACGTTTGAGTAAGAGGCATCTTTACGTTGGCGATTTCTTGACGTGCAAGACATCGGGACACGTATGTTTGGATATGGTTGTACCATTGGAAACATTTCTCTTGAGTTATTTCTAAAATGTTTTCTTGCGCATGTCTGACCGAACACTTACCGTATTCACAGGGTCCATGCAAAGTAAGTTTGCAATGCAAACCTTGAAAATACATCTTTGTGTCACATTTAACCTTATTTGCCAGTTTCATTTTCCATTTCGAGGGGTGTTTTGATGCCTTCTCCGTTTTTATGCTAATGCAAAGTTTCATATTCATTAGAAAACCTGTGATGGCATTCCGGGCAAACAAAGTTGCTAGAATTTTGGATATTTTGCTGTCATAAATCTCTTTTATTTAGTGATTATATGATGTGTCAGTACATGGCACTAAGCCAATGACCACAAAATGTTTTTAATTACCAAATTTTGGATGAATAATTTGAAAGAAAAAACCCTCAACTGAACATTGTCTTCCTGAAATAATATCACAGTAACAGTGCGCTCATACGTAGCCGAAAAAGCATGAAGAAATGTTTAAAGAAGTGCATTTTTGCAGTAAGATTAACCATTTTGGTCAAAAATGTGTAGTTTCCTTAAATGTCACAGTAGTAAAGAGTTGCACAATAAGATTTCCTGAGAAAAATTCATTGCACATACCCTTTAATTACGTAAGAAAGGCATCTATGGATTAAGTCATCAAATATGATTTACGCTAAGGAATACGGACACGTATGAAGTCTTCAAAGATGTTTGACAAAATGTGAAATATGTTTGCCCATTAATATAAACGAATGCCCGATCAACCCTTTACAAATGGTTTAGACGAAATTTAATGAACAACGCGATACTTTTAATATGAATGCATCTTTGATAGGGACGAGTGAAGCTAAAAGGCGATAGAATGCTCGGATAGTGAAACTGAATGATTCTTTTTGATTGTCGAATGCCGATCTCCGTGATCTTACAATTTCAAAGTCGAATGAGCCAGGCGTTAAATTGAATGAAAGCTTGGTGAAATTGGCCGGGAAAACCTATATTATTTAAACCTTTTGATGTAACCTACCCCAGGGGATCGAGGTATGTTCCTTTGTGGAATTAAACAAGAAACATTAACAAACATTAATATTATTGTCTCGAGCACTGACAGAGAAACCATCCAATACGGTCACCTTAACGAATTTTTTTTTAATTTCTCGATCAGAAATAAATGTTTTCTAGGATTGTAAAAAAAAAAGTCAGTCCTAAGGCCAAACAAAAAAAATATTCGGTCTCTGGTCAGACCAAAGTTCCGGAATTGACGCGGCCACGCGGCTTTTTTTTTTCTTCAAGCTTGGATTGTACAGACAAGGTTGGTACTATTTTGCCTTTTTGGTGTCCTCATGTACATTGGTGGCCTCCATAATTTGCCTTGGTACTTTCGATCATTTGCCTTGGTGCAATTTCCCATTCCTTGGTGCTCTTTGGTAAAAAAAAAAATTGAGGAGGGGCGGAAATAGAGGGCGCTGTTGGAGCTACCGCGGAACATTTTGGAAAAAAAAAAAGATCGACGCGCATGCTTAAAATCGAAGCGCGCGCTGACCAGAGACCGACTTATTTTTTTTTTGGCCTAAGAAACCGGGGTTTTTTTTGGGGGGGGGGGGAATACACGATTGTTTCAGACATCTTGTAGATGTTTTAAGATTTGGGGCAACACATGTAGAGACATGTCTTTAGTGATCAGCAGATTACACTCGCTCAAAGATTTTGACAGAGACTCCGTCTGCTACAACGATGTCAGCAGCATGATTAAATGCCATTCCTGCCGCATTGTACAACCCTTGAGCTACTGTTGCTATGAATGAACCATTCGAGTCGTATTTCTGTACTTCATCGTCTCCATATACACGCGATTGAACAGTGACATAGATACTTCCATCGCCATCGCACAGGACACCAGTCGGCTTCGCTGGTTCCCCGTTCAGTAATGGCATCACGTTGAACACCTCAATGCCCTTAAAGTCAACGCACAGCAACCTCTTCTTCTTGAAGTTTGTGAAGATCAACCGATCTCCTTTGCTTATTGCCACGTCATTGTCAACCATGTCATTTGAGATGCTTGAAATCATCAACGACGTGTTCAAGTTGTGGACTCTGATGACCATACTCCCCCCGTCAGCCACTGCTACTCGTTGAGCGTCCACAGCGACTGCAGTCAGGTTATTCACGGATCGAACATACATAATATAATTGCGAACAAACTGTAACTCATCGTTCAAAACGTTCACTTCCTTTTCGTCCGTAACGAAAAGCAGATCATCATGGGTCACGGCAACGCCACCAGGAGCCTTCAACTGACGCCAACCATCTCCCTGAGCTACCGATGTTTTAAACCGCCCAGTGGAGGTAAACAACGATAACCGACCAAGTTCTGTATCTGTTACTGCGATGTCACCGTTGCTGAAACATGCAACACCCCTGGCGAATTTGAATTCCCCGTCACCAGTACCTTCTTTACCGAACTCTTCCTTTAACTGCCATTTCTCGCTGACACAGACCTCCCCAAGGTCTGCATCACTCACAACGTCTTGACATCTGACACCGATGAAGGACGTTCCATGATTCGCTGGTTTAAACTTGAGCTCCTTCTGGAATTCCAAGTTGTGCATCACCTTCGGCTTGAGCTCCAAAAGCTCGAAATCATCTGCTTGTCTCATCAAGTCATTTACTGCCTTGACTATCTCACCTGCGCGGTTCATCTGGTTGCGGTTGTACATGAGCGCCTTTTCGTACTCACTGTCTCTCTCCTGACCGATTTCGTCGACCTTTTCGGTCAGAAGCTTTGCTTTGTTTCTGATTTTAGCGATCTCTGCCTCTTCTTGAGCAGAAATATTACTACGAGCCTCAGCAAGTTTCTTTTGCAATCTATTTCGTGCATGTTCGATTGAGTTTTTAGTAGATTCGAAGCGCTGCCTGTCCTTCTCGAACTTCTGCAGTATGTTATCAACCTCACTGCGGAAGGACCTGATAGAGTCATCAATCTTAAGGAAATTGTGCTCTGCCGACCGATGATCGAATGCGGCACACATAGGGCAGATTAAGGTGTCACAAGTTTTACAGTACAAACACAGAGGGTGTACGGTGTGGGTCGTACACATTCGGGTGATGGGTTTGCTATGTTCTGCAGGAGAGATCTTTGATTCCTGCCAATCTCCCAATGAAATGATTTGATGGCCTTTGGTAAACCTCCCATGGGCTTTCCGGCATTCCTGGCAGAGGTTATCACGACAATCACGACACCTCCAAGTGGCCTCCTTGCCTTCTCCGCAGTCACATGTGGCGGTAGGTATCGATGCTTCTCCTAATACCGCCTCCTGATGTTTGACCTCATCGACAAGAGAACTAAGAAAGAAAGACGAAGATAAACTCTGCAATCCTCCATCGGGAACTTGCGTCTCTCTCCTGCAGACTGGACATGTTATCTTCTCTGCCTTTGGCTTCTTTTTGCTCATCATCTCTTCCAGACACTTCAGGCAAAAGCTATGCAGACAGTCCAGCATCTTGGGATCCTTGAAAAGACAGCAACAGATGGGACATTCCAGATGCCCCTGGCTGATCCTCCACACATTTTTGGCTGGAGCCTCCGCCATATTTCAAATGTGACCTAATCAAAACAGAACAAGCATCTGTGTCTGAGAAAGTTCAAATATATAACAGGTGATTGCCCCAAACCATCTCAACTTTTTTTTATGCACGCCAAGCTTAGATATAAATGTAACAGGAGATATTTTACACTGACAACACGAATTGCACGCTGTAATTAAAAAAAGCTTATTTTCTAAACAAGGAGATTTTTGAGGTAAATTTTTACATTAGAACTCATCGGGAGATAAAAATTAGCAGCGGCCGTTTACTGTTGTTCAACACTCGGATTGTTATGGCCTAACTTTGATATGCTAAATAATACAACGGGAGTAATGTAAACAGGACTGAGGCCATATAGACTCGGGCTTCAGACCTCAGATGTTGGTCAGGAAAGAACGGACGTACATGTACACTCCCTCATTACATTCACTGAAAGGCTAAACGTTCATGCGAATCTCATGCATGTATTTCATGGTATATTCATATACGAAACACACGAGAAGCAAAGAATCATGTTAAATTAGCCAAAATTATTGCTACTCAATTCACTCACCTACTTGAACTGGATCTACAATTCGCCGAAATGTTCAAACAAATATAGATGTAGCCTGATATTTCCGCCAAATGTGAATAATCATCGGCAAGACTACCATCAACTTGTAAGCCTTACAGTACAATGTAGGTCTACACATCATCAAGCGATGAATGGTGCAACAGCTCAACTCTTTCACTCAACTCGGGAAAAACCATGCCGAAGTAGCTACACTATAAAATAAACTTGACTGAAGTTCAATGTAGGTTTCCATGTACATGTTCATCGTCGGCCTGTTTGTGCAACAACCGAGTACGTACACATATGTCCATTTACTCATCATGGGAAAAACCAGTTGCTATTTTTAGCTCACTGTACACATTATAGGTGCTAAGTCAACGTCGACGCAACCTCGTCCCCAGTGCTTACTTTATTTCCAACCGCGTTTCCAATAGTTAAACCCTGGATAGGAAACTTTCTTCCTGTATCCTGATTGGATACCGCAATTGGCTAGTAATGGATTTTTATCGTGTACTTGGTGCTATATATTCACAACGTGCAGTACGTGTTTTCGCGATCATTCGTCCACGCCTTCTCGAAAATACTAATTTCCTTTCCAATTTGCTCATATTAATATGAAATATGATACTGCATGTTGTCTTGATAAGATCGTAACAATTTGATTTCAAAAATCGTGTTTTCGAAACTCACGCCGTGCTCGCGCTGCTACAAATTGACTCTGTTTTTACCCCAGACACCGCATACAAAAACAAAGGCTAATGTGTAACGCATATCCAGGCACCAGACTGTTCCTCATTTGCATACGTCTGCAAAAATCTTGCACATGCAAATGATCCAATACCAGGGTGAGAGAGCAGGTAGTGGTGGGCGCGTACTGCTCGACACCCTGGGGACGAGGTTGACGTCGACGCGTCATGTACAATACCAGCAATACAAACGCTTTTGATTCAAGTTCAGAGTTCAAACAGTCTGTCCGCGTTAACTACGGAAGCACAAAACGGACATTGCAAAAACACATGGTTTGTGTGATAGTTTGTCAGTTTCGTGATCCAAGCAATTAACAAAACATGTGTAACCTAGCTGGAAAAATAGCACACTTTTTGTGTGTGGGGGGGGGGGGGGGGGAAGCGCACTGAATAAACACTCTGTGGGGATAAAATAACCAAACTTAACTAAACTCAGGATCTTTGAAGAGAAAGACTGGGACGGAGTAATTGAATTAATATAGAGACAAAACTGAGAACATTCTAGATTTCAAACAAGCAAAATAAAAAGGACTTCATTTACAAAACAAACCTTTAAGACTTAAGAAAACTAGATGAAGTAACTTTATAATTATTGAAGTATTTATAATTGACATGTGTAGTTGAGAACCATGACTTCATTAGCCTCATTCAAATCTGAACTACGTAAAACATTCAGTCAGTATTATTTCTGCAAATAATTATTTGTGTATATTTGCCGCTGTCTTCACTGATTATACAAATCTAGATATGTGCTGATCTACGGAGTTAACAAACTTGGTTGCCATAATAATAAGAAGATAATAAGGAGCCGGATGGGAATTTCCCAGTGTTTTCTCCCAAAAGGGTTTTCGCCCCTCCCGTAATCAGCGAATATAGTTACAGCAATATTTTTCTTTTCTTTTCTTGATGTTACAAGATAGATCCAACTGTTTCGTGTTCAATCAATCAACCTTATAGTAAAGCATTCACACTGTACATGTAGTTATAAAAGTTTTAAAATACACTGTATTTATAATATTTGCTTAACACCTATGCATTATTCAAATAATGTTTTATCTCACTGTATTGAATTTTATAGTATTTGTTATGTATTGTATAATTATACATGTTTGTAGTCATTATTTATTCTATGCAGGGCCCCAATGGAAACCAGTTTTAAACTGTTTGGGAATACCCTGGGTAAAGAAATGGAATAAATAAATAAATAAAATAAATCAAAACCAAAACCAGGGCTGAACTCAGAAATAAGTAAGACCAAAACCAAGACAACCGTAAAACCAAAATAATCTAAACCCAGAAACTTAAAACCAATAAACCATATAAAACCAATTCTAAAAAAAAACAAATCTAAAGCCAACACAGTGTGAATCAAAATATCTTAAAGTACACTTTATTGAAAATTTCGAAAATAAGAAACGAAAAGAAAAGAGAAAACATAATAATGAACATGATCGAATGAATATTCATTAAGCAATAAACATCTGATGGAGTGCAAAACGCTAATCCCCGAATACATGGATAAGAACCTCGTAAAACAACTCTTCGGACTCTTAACTCTATGTACGGGCCAGTGAACCATGGGAACAAAGGACGTCCTATATGTAAAAGCACATGGTCGAGAAATTGCAAAAGGAAAAATATAAAAATCCAATGAACTCTTAACCTTACTGAATAAGATCATACAGCAGGAACAGATAAAGCACAGTCTATCCTAATAGCCAAACGAGATTTCAAACAGAACTAAGAGCCTTTCTCAAAAGAACTCAAAAAGATACCTTCACAAGAAAACGAATGCTTCATCATTAAAAACAAGATAAGATAACCATCATCAAAAGAGGTCATGACTAATATATCTTGAGCAAAAGAATCAAAGTAAAACAAAATAAAGTTAAATCCAAACAGTACAGTTGTAATTAAAAATGACGAAGAATGTCTCGTGCTACATGTGCTCTATGTACAATGTACTGAAACAAAATGAAGATTGGCAAAATACGCTTCATTAAGATTGAAGACATTTCATATTAACAAATATACAAGTTATGGACTAATATGGACTTACTTTTATAATGTAACATTACCTTACAGTGATGACCATATGTTATGACACCGTGGTCAATTCAATTTTGTGAATTGAATGCCGAATTTAAGAAGTTACGCCCCCTCAACCTTAACATATTTATTTTGTCACCATAAAATGTGCTACATTTTGAGAAACATCCAACGCGTTTTCTCTTTCTCCACTGTTTAAAATTGGATTTCTCTTTCCGACTTTTAATTACTGGGAGGTACGCCATAGGCAGTCAGGCAATCGAGATTAACTAAACCACACTAACGTTATTAGTAAGTTCAATTTCGAACGAGTTTTACCATCTGGGTAAATCTGAGTATTAAATAGAATTTAAGGCGTCCTGTAGCGGATGTAGATTAGCCCTAGTTCAAATAAAACAGGTTATATTCTGAGGTGCCTTGTAGGGCAAATCACATCCGCTCAAAGATCTTAACGGAGTGCACATCTGCGACAACTACGTCGCCAGTGGGTGTGAATGCCATTTGATTCGGATTGTACAACCCTTGAGCTACTGTTGCTATGAATGCACCATTAGAGTCGTATTTCTGCACTTTATCGTCCCCAGTTGCCTGGTATTCAACAGCGACATAGATGCTCCCATCGTCATCGCACAGAACACCAGTCGGTTTCGCTGGTGTCCCGTTCAGTAAGGTCATTACGTTGAACACCGCATTGCCCTGAAAGTCAACGCACAGCAACCTCTTCTCCTCTTCGTTGGTGAAGATCAGCCGATCGGTGTTGCTAATTGCCAAGTCAAAATCAACCATGTTATTTGAGATGCTTGAAATAATCGATCCGTCCAAGTTGTGGACACTGATGACATTTCTCCTACAGTCAGCCGCTGCTACTCGTTGCTCGTCCACAGTAATACCAGTAAGGCCACTCTCTGACATTTCCTGATCGTCAACCAAAGGTGTAAACTCGCGAACATACATTACTTCATTGTCAAATACCTTCACTTTCTTTTGGTCCGCGACGAAAAGCAGGTCATCTTGGGTCACTGCAACGCCCCAAGGGGCTTCCAACTCATGACAATCGGCTCCTTGAGCAACCGATACTTTGAACTGCCCAGTGGAGCTAAATAACGATAACCGATCTAGTTTTGTATCTGTTACTACGATGTCCCCGTTTCTGAAACATGCAACACCCGCTGCGAATTGAAATTCCCCGTCACCGGTTCCTTCTTCGCCGAACTCTTCCTTTAACTGCCATTTCTCGCTGACACAGACCTCCCCAAGATCTGCTTCACTCACAACGTCTTGACATCTGACACCGATGAATGACAGTCCATGATTCGCCGGTTCAAACTTGAGCTCCTTCTGGAATTCCAAGTTGTGCATCACCTTCGGTTTGAGCTCCAAAAGCTCGAAATCATCGGCTTGACTCATCAAGTCATTAACTGCCCTGATGGTCTGATCTGCGCGTTCCATCTGGTCACGGTTGTGCGTGAGCGCCTTTTCGTACTCACTGTCTCTCTCCTGACCGATTTCATCGACCTTTTCGGTCAGAAGCTTTGCTTTGTTTTTGATTTTAGCGATCTCTGCCTTTGCTTGAGCAGAAATATCACTACGAGCCTCAGCAAGTTTCCTTTGCAATCGATTTTGTGCACGTTCGATTGAGGTTTCTGTCGATTTGAAACGCTGCCTGCACTTCTCGAACTTCTGCAGTATGTTATCAACCTCACTGCGGAAGGACCTGATAGAGTCATCAATATTTAGGACATTGTGCTCTGCTGGTGGATGATCTATTGCGGCACACATTAAGCAGATGAAGATGTCGCAGGTGTCACAGTAGAAAAGCAAAGGGTGGTCGGTGTGGGTCGTACACATTCGGGTGATGGGTTTGCTATGTTCTGCTGGAGGGACCTTTGATTCCTGCCAATCTCCCAATGAAATGATTTGATGGTCTCTGGTGTACTTGACCCTGCCATGGGCTTTGCGGCATTTCTGACAGAGGTTATCACTACAATCAAGACACCTCCAAGTAGCCTCCTTGCCTTCTCCGCAGTCACATGTGGCGGTAGGTATCGAAGCTTCTCCTAAAACCACCTCCTGATGTTTGACCTCATCGACAAGAGAACTAAGAAAGAAAGACGAAGAGAGACTCTGCAACCCTCCCTCGGGAACTTGCGTCTCTCTCCTGCAGACTGGACATGTTATCTTCTCTGCCCCTGGCTTCTGTTTGCTCATCATCTCTTCCAGACACTTCCCGCAGAAGCTGTGCAGACAGTCTAGCATCTTAGGATCCTTGTAAAGATAGCAACAGATCGGACATTCCAGATGCCCCTGGCTGATCGTCCACACAGATTTGACTGCAGCCTCCGCCATATTTCAAAAGTATATCCTAACCAAAACAAAACAAAAATACCATGGCGTTTGTTTTTATTCAGAAGCAGTCCAAGTGTACATCAGAAGGGGGGCGGTACGCTGCAGACTCCAACCTGTGGAGGATCTTCGGGAGGTTGAGGGATTGCATTCCCCCTTATGTTAGGATATTAGTACAATGGGGCGAAAATAACAAACGAAAAGTAAAAGTTTCTGAATTATTCTCAGGAGAACGCATCTTCAAACTTTTAAGGGGCCTGATGACACGCCCTCAGATAAGCCCGCCATACAGCATTCTTTCCTTTCAATCCCCCCCCCCCCCGGTTTCCAGACAGCTATTATAGGCCTATCCGTCCCTGCAGCCCAGCTAGCGCTCCGTTGTGGAAGGTAATTCTGTCCCCCGGTAAAAGTGTCCGGGGGGACAGAATTACCTATAGGTAAAAGTGTCCTCCCTGGCTCGTTAATTCTGTCCCCCTCCAGGTAATTCTGTCCTCTCTAGGTAATTCTGTCCCCCAGGTTTTTTTGTCCCCCTCTTTTGAAACCCGGAAGGTTATTGTTTTGATGAATTCACACTAAAGGTATGCATTTTGTACTTTTAGTCTGCCCTTCATGAATATAAAAAATATTTAATTTAGTCTATTAGATGATACGTGAACACAATATGTTTCGATTCGGAGTACGGTGTCGCGATTCTACCGCGATAGGTCAACACAGCGGCGATGCATGGCGATGGCCCTCGTCTCATTGATAGTATGATACAACGTCTCCTTGGATTGGTCTGTGTTCCCATCATACCGCGTAACGAAATTTCCTATTGGACGAATTTCCATTGTAGAGGGAGACGCATATATACACGTTATAATCACTGCCTCAAATCTTGCAGCATGTAGGGGCGCGCCGGTGCGACACGCTGCTGCTCTCAGTACATGTACATACTGCATGGGGACACATTTACCAGGGGGACACTTTCACCGTTGGGCAGGGGGACATTTTTACCTAAAGGGGGACACATTTACCTAGGTAAAAGTGTCCCCCCGGACACATTTACCGGGTCACGAGCCGGTAAATGTGTCCGGGGGGGCACATTTACCAGGGGGGACAGAATTACCTGTCACACCCTCATCACATCGATTGAAAGGCTTACCGTGCCTTCAATTAAATCTCGTGTCTTCGTTACTATTGCGCATCAAAAGAAAATATGAAATGACGTTAAATCTAGACAGAATGCAACGATATTGACTCACCTATACTTTCACTGATTCGCCAGCTTGCACAGACATGTGACGTGATAATTCCACCTATTGTAAATACGAGAACGTTAAAACTACCATGAAATGTTGTAGCACTGCATGAACATGTACACTGCAGGCCTCCGTTATCGCGTGATGAATGCACAACTAAACTCAACTGCTTTACATGGAAAATCCTTGCGACATTTGTGTCGCACTAAGCAATCCAGCAATGCCTTTATTCAAGTTCAATATAGGTCTACATACTACATTGTACATGTACATCATTGATCCGTGTACAGTACAAAGCAGTACACTCTCTGCATGCAGCTCCATTTACTCACCACGGGAAAAACCAGTTGCTATTTTAATCCAGCACTGCTAGCTGCGCTTGATTCGAGTTCAAAGTTCATGCGCCGTGCCCTCTGCGTGAAACTACGGAAACTCAAAACGACCATTATGTGTTGCTAACGACTGTTTTAATCCTGAAATGAGAAAGCATCGCTCTACCTCACTGTAAAAACAAAACGTGCAAGAGGTAGACACATTTTGCAGCATCGCTTTACATTTAATTATTTGAAATTGATAATAACTCTCTTCAAATTTATTATTTACATCTCAATAAGTGTTTTACGTTACTTCTTATAACTATACAATATATGACAAGGGACTGACTCGTCACTCAAGATACATGTACAGCCCAAAAAGGTCATTGTCATGAAACATTGACGCATGTTCCTGTTCCTGTCAATGTTAAAAAAAAAAACCCGGAAAAACATTTCACACTAAAAGTACAGAGAACTAATAATCAGGTTATATATGTCCGCATATAATCTCATCAGATCTCTAAGCAGGATAAATACACAGAAACCACCACGACGTAGCCAATTACGTATTATTTGGAAGTTTGAAACCAAGGTAAATCGATCGAATATCAATTTGTGAAGTATTGACGCTGTTATTTTTTTATTATTATTACATGTACATTGATATTGCTAATTTTCATTTGTATTTAGGGATTGTTTTTCAAACCTCGGGTTCATTTCAGTCAGCAACTAAAAACCTTGTAAATAAAGCTAACAAGGCAGCCTATTCAATTAGAAAAGAAATGAGTTATATCCTAAATGACTTTTGAAAATTGTTGATTCCTTATTAAAACCCATTTTAACTATGGCTCTGAAATAACGTGGAAGAAAGGTGATAATTATTTTTTTTCAAATGAACTGGTATAAATTAATTTTGAATGTAAATATTCTTCTCCTAACATGCCGTGTTGGCTGAACTAGGACCCTTCCCTCCATACATAGAACAATGCCGAAATAAAATACTGGCTTAAGTTGTCGGGAAAAAAACAACTCATTTTATTTTTGTATAATGCCTTTACAAAAGACATTGAGTTAGGAATTAGGATGTCATCGTTGTTCCTTAAGTTAAAAAACACCTTTGACTTGATTAAATGGAATGCTCCTTTGAAGTTGTGTGGGCCCAATAATCAGCGTGTTCTTGGTGATAAATTTGTAGAAGACTGTTACGAAATACGGTTATCTGTAACTGGTCTGGTGGGTTGGGCCAAACAAATTGTCTCCGGTTTCTGGTATGCGCGCGCGTCGCCGTAGCCATGCGCGTCGGCAAAATGAAAAAGTTTGTTTTTTTTCAGTGTAAGATGATGTCTCAAAACTGCCAAACCAACTGGCTTGACTGGAATCCTGCTGCTGCACAATTTTAACGTGTGTTTAGATGGGGTTACGATCGAGTATAAGCTTTATGTGGCCTCTCTGGACTCCCATACATTTGCACTAAATTTAGTCTGGCACCATTTGCAGTCAGCAGCCGACATTTGAAGGGGAAAAAAACCGCGTCACCGCACCACTTTTGGGGCAAGCTCCATACCAAAAACCGGAGACTTTTTTGGGCCTTACATTACGATAATAAAGGAACGCGCAGCCACAAACAAACTGATTACCTACCAGACGTTTAAAATAGAGTATGAAATGGAACCCTATTAGGCCTACTTTTAATTTCCTCAATTCAGACGTTATTGGGCTAGATGTAGATGCTCAGCTCATAAACTGCTTGTAGAAACTGGAAGGTAGTCTGGTTTAGAATTTAACCAACGCATTTGTCCACACTGTCTGGAGGAGGTAGAAATAGAAATGCATTTTTTTATGTTCCTTTCCCGTGTATAATTCTTTTAGAAAAAAACTGCATGAAACTGTTTGTAAAAGTAATGCAGATTTCAGTATTTTATCTAAAAAAGACAAATTTATTTTTCTCATGACATTCAAGGATAGAATTATTATGCATTGCTTATCCAAGTCCATTTTTCTGTCGGCTAAGTTAACAGATGTTAATCTTATGAGTGTAAAATGAAAAGGCTCTCAGCTAACTCCTTTGTCATGATTTGAACTTTGATTGTATTATTTAAACCTTTTGATGAAACCTACCCCTGGGGGAACGAGGTATGTTCCTTTGTGGAATTAAACAAGAAACATTAACAAACATTAATATTATTGTCGCTGACAAGGAAACCATCCAATACGGTCTTCTTAACGACCTTTTTTATATTATTTCTCGATCAGAAACAAATGTTTTCCAGGATTGTAAAAAAAAAGTCAGTCCTAAGAAAACGTTGTTGTTGTTGTTGGGTTTTTTTTTGGGGGGGGGAATACACGATTGTTTCAGACATCTTGTAGATGTTTTAAGATTTAGGGCAACAAATGTAGAAATGTCTTTAGACTTTAGTGATCAGCAGATTACACTCGCTCAAAGATTTTGACAGAGACTCCGTCTGCTACAACGATGTCAGCAGCATGATTAAATGCCATTCCTGACGCATCGTACAACCCTTGAGCTACTGTTGCTATGAATGAACCATTCGAGTCGTATTTCTGTACTTCATCGTCTCCATATACACGCGATTGAACAGCGACATAGATACTTCCATCGCCATCGCACAGGACACCAGTCGGCTTCGCTGGTTCCCCGTTCAGTAATGGCATCACATTGAACACCTCAATGCCCTTAAAGTCAACGCAGAGCAACCTCTTCTTCTTGAAGTTTGTGAAGATCAACCGATCTCCTTTGCTTATTGCCACGTCATTGTCAACCATGTCATTTGAGATGCTTGAAATCATCAACGACGTGTTCAAGTTGTGGACTCTGATGACCATACTCCCCCCGTCGGCAACTGCTACTCGTTGAGCGTCCACAGCGACTGCAGTCAGGTTATTCACCGATCGAACATACATATTATAATTGCGAACAAACTGTAACTTATCGTTAAAAACTTTCACTCTCTTTTCGTCCGTAACGAAAAGCAGATCATCATGGGTCACGGCAACGCCACCAGGAGCCTCCAACTGACGCCAACCATCTCCCTGAGCTACCGATGCTTTAAACCGCCCAGTGGAGGTAAACAAAGATAACCGATGCAGCTTTGTATCTGTTACTGCGATGTCACCGTTGCTGAAACATGCAACACCCCTGGCGAATTTGAATTCCCCGTCACCAGTACCTTCTTTACCGAACTCTTCCTTCAACCTCCATTTCTCGCTGACACAGACTTCTCCAAGATCTGCATCACTCACAACGTCTTGACATCTGACACCGATGAATGACGGACCATGATTCGCCGGTTTAAACTTGAGCTCCTTCTGGAATTCCAAGTTGTTCATCACCTTTGGTTTAAGCTCTAAAATCTCGAAATCATCTGCTTGACTCATCAAGTCATTTACTGCCTTGACTATCTCACCTGCGCGCTTCATCTGGTTGCAGTTGTACATGAGCGCCTTTTCGTACTCACTGTCTCTCTCCTGACCGATTTCGTCGACCTTTTCGGTGAGAAGCTTTGCTTTGTTTCTGATTTTAGCGATCTCTGCCTCTTCTTGGGCAGATATATCACTACGAGCCTGAGCAAGTTTCTTTTGCAATCTGTTTCGTGCATGTTCGATTGAGTTCACAGTAAAATTGAAACGCTGCCTGCACTTCTCGAACTTCTTCAGTGTGTTATCAACCTCACTGCGGAAGAACCGAATATAGTCAGCAATCTTTAGGTATTTGTGCTTTTTCGATCGATGATCTAGGGCGGCACACATTGAGCAGATTAAGGTGTCACACTTATCACAGTAAAAACACAGAGGATTGTCAATGTGTTTCTTACACATTCGGGTGATTGGTTTTCTTTGTTTTGCTGGCGGGAGCTTTGATTTCCGCCAATCGCCCAATGAAATGATTTGATGGTTCTTGGTGGATTTGACCCTCCCATGGGCTTTGCGGCATTCCTGGCAGAGGTTATCACTACAGTCAAGACACCTCCAAGTGGCCTCCTTGCCCTCACCGCAGTCACATGTGGCGGTACGTGCCGATGCTTCTCTTAATACAGCCTGCTGTTGTTTGACCTCATCGACAAGAGAACTAAGAAAGAAAGAAGAAGAGAGACTCTTCAATCTTCCATAGGGAACTTGCGTGTCTCTCCTGCAGACTGGACATGTTATCTTCTGCTGTATCTGACTTGACTTTCTCTGTCTCGATTTGATCATCTCTTCCAGACACATGAGGCAGAAGCTGTGCAAACAGTCCAAGATCTTGGGATCGTTGAAAAGACAGCAACAGATCGGACATTCCAGATGCCCCTGGCTGATCTTGTCCAACACAGTTTTGGCTGCAGCCTGCGCCATGTTTCAGATATAACCTAATCAAAACAGAACAAAACCTCTGCGTCTCAAATTGTTAATATTCATAAACAGGGGATTGCAGATCTTTTGTTTTGGGCATAAGATCTAAATGTAACAAGAATTGTTTAACACTGACAACATTGACGACACGCTGTAATGAACAAACAGCTGATTGTCCAAAACAAAGAGAATTTTGAAGTATTTTAACATTAGAGCTCATCGGGAGATCAACATTAGCAGCAGCTGTTTACTGTTTTTCAATACTCGGATATATGGCCTGACTTTGATATGCAAAACCAATAAACAGGAGTGTAAAAAAAACAGGACTGCGGCGAAATAGACTCACTTCAATTCAGAAAAGAGAATTCATTCGGTATTTTTTCCCCACATTCACTAAAAGGCAAAACGTTCGTGCGAATCTCATGCATGTTTTTCCTGGTAGGCCTATATTTAACATGATCAAAAACAAAGTGAAACAAAGAAGCAAAGAATCATTTAAATTCCAGTTGAAATTCTATAATTCACTCACCTTAACTGGATCACCGGTTAGCCGACGTGTTCAACCACAATAGCCGGAAATGGGAACGACAAACTACCATCTACTTGTAAGCCTTACACATGTAGCCTACCGGCCTTTACTTCCTCAAGCGATGAATGGTACAACAGCAGCTTATAATTCCTTAACTCAACACGGGGAAAACCGATGGCTATTATTTTGTGTCATACAGAGAGTATACACTATTCAAGTAGTGATCTTTATTCAAGTTCAATGTACATGTAGGTATACACCCATTCCTGCGCTGTGTATTGTGCAACAACTGAATGCGTACTAGTATAAGTACCTCGCTCCATTAAAATTTACTCATCATAGGAAAAACCAGTTGCTATTTTTAGTTCACTATTATTGATTCAAGTTCAGAGTTCAAACAGGTAACCTCTGTCCGCGTTATAAACTACGGAAGCACAAAACGGACATATTGCACAAATTTCACCACTGCATGCGTTTGTACATACATATTTTGTTTGCCAAAGTTTCCACCGCAATTGGTAATATTTGAGAGTAACAGAGATTAAAAAAAAATAGTCCAGGGAACACACCAACAAAATGCGTTTTAAACGTTCGATCTGCTTAATTTTCTCGTCTTGTGTAAACCGTTTTTAAATTTAAACAACAAAGAAATAAACAATTAGCGAACGTCTACTGGATATATAACTTGTAATATAGACAAGTACGACTGTTATGATGCCTTCGAATACGACTTTATACTTTGAAAGATATGAACATGGAAACAAGTGCGAGCTAGTGCACAATAAGCTCTGGCCGTGTTGCAAGGTCTTGCATGAAAGTCTTGCATGAAATCGACCAAAACGATCCCTGTCAAAATGCAACGCACATACATGGAACACCATACTTTTAGACAGACAGACAGACAGACGGACCGACCGACCAGCAAGTGACATGTAGAAAGTCCTGCCATAGCTTAAATAATTCCAAATTACTGAATCTTTTGTGGTAGTGAAAGCTTGGGTACGCATGGGTACAATAAGTGACTACATTTTTGTACCAGGTTGCGGCTTTACTTTTGTTTGAAACTTTGACACAGAGAATTTACCTATTATTTGCAGTACATCAGAGTACAACCACGAATGAGCGCATGTAGCAAGAGGAGTTTTATGGCAGAATTTAAACAAACAAGTTTCTTAAAAAAGGGGGAAAAAACTAGCTATAAAAGCTGATCCCAAGCAGACACAATTCTATTCAGTTGATTCTGAATGGCTTCATGCTGCTCTACCCACTGTGCCGTTAGGCAATTCACTGGCGTTACGAGGTTATCATATACGATAGAACTGCCCAGCTCACAACTGATAGTCAGACAGTGAGCCTGGTAGGAACAAAGAGGACAGGCTACATAGCACCCTCAGTAAAAAAAACAAAAAACAAAAACCTCCCCGTCTCGTGTTGAACATTCATTGACTGCATGGAGGTTTTAAATTTAACAATGCTTTTTTTCTTTTCATGCTTATAATTTTTTTTGACTTCCTTTCAGAGGATCCACAGGAGCCATTTAGTTTCTGTTCGCAGAGTGAAAACACCCACTGGCTTCACGGGAAAATCGTGACTGACAAGTTTTCCCTGTGCATGGACAACATGTTCTCTGGTGTTCCGTCGACATGCACCAAACCCATCGCTGTGATCTCGACAATAAGCCAGAGTGGGGACAACAAGCCAGCCGGGGACCAAACTCTGTACTGCGCTATCTAACTCTCACTTGCGCGTAAGAGTCTGGGTTCAAGACTAGCATTTGAATTTTGTTGCCGATCTCTGGCGCGTGGCTAGGCTTGATCCAAGAAGTGGATTGTCGATAGCACCCTCTACGTTGATGTACGTTCGGCTGCATAGCGCGCTATCTAGGCGACCTCAGTACGTAAACGAACATTAACCAAATCCAGTCTTCTATCAAGACTCGCACGTGGCAAGTGTTAAGTTCCAATCCGGGTAAATTTCGAGTACTAAATTGTCTTCCCCGCTAATTTAAGTTTCTTTTCGCAAACTTTGCATCAGACAGTAATTTCGTTAATATTGTAACAGCAGTCTCGGCACCTAGCTTATTTTCTGTGGATTCCCAATTAGTTGGTTTGCATTAATTATGTAGTCGATCTGATGCCGTAGATATAGCTTTGGCTCGAATTCGATAGAATCATCGCTGTAAATACGTCTCAGCAAAACCTAAAGGCATATAGGATCATTTGAAATTAAAGGAAACCTACCCAAAATTATTATCAAAAATCTTACTTAGACTAGATCGCACTGGTTTACAGCCCAGTGACATTATTCCGTCTGGATTGCTGTCATTGAGAAGAAGTCACGAAATGAAGGTGATTTCAAAGCTGTCAACTGACTGACCTTTGGAAATAATTGATATGCAATTGACGAAATCGTGGTCGTGATCAAAAGGTTGTACATGTGTTGTTTTTTTTCCCACCGTTTTTCTTTCCGAGAAGTTTAAAATGTAGCTGAAGCTTCAACAGATTACAGGTTTTAAACATTCTTCTGTGGGTTTGGAGAGGTGTTATTATTGGAAACAAACAAAATGCACAAAAGGCAAATGGTACTCTTATTTGTCTTTTATATAGTGTCTTAGATGTAGATTTATAGATGTAAGACGTTTTGTGCGATTTTTAACCCGGTGTTTGAAATAATGGTTACTTTTTAAAACATCTTTAACACTTCGTTTAGTTCGCTGTTTATGCACATTTACCTATATTTACTACATCATAGGGAATTATAATTATGAGATTTGGAAATCGAGCACGTGTCGGTATTGGTACATTTCCGTATGACGTCACTGTCACACGTATACGTGTACGTGCTGTGGATATGCAAATGTTCCGGTGTAGCATGAATTTAGGTTTTATGAAATACGGACTCATTGGTGGTTTTGCGAATGCCCATGTATAGATAATTATGAGAGGGAGCGGTCACGTGAGAGGGTTTAACCTATAAAAGGGAAAAAGAGTCCGATTTTCATACGAGTCCGATTTTCATGTGACACCGGCATCGCGCAGTCACGTGCCTCGAGACAAAAAGCCACAGGCACTGGCACCGTTTAGTACGTATCTGTATTAGACTTTCACAGCACACACACACACACACATATAGCGAGGCTAGCTAGTATATGTACAGTCGAGTCTGGTTAATACAAACTCGTTCGGACCTAGCCAAATTGTTTGTTATATCAGAATTTTGTATTAAGAGGAACATCAGTCCCATTCATTGTGCACATAAATGCACAGTCGGGACTAAGGCTTTATGTTTGTCATAACCAGAATTTTGTAGTAACAGAGTTTGTACTAACGAGATTCGATTGTACGCTACATCACGCTTCGCTAGCCACAAGCTTCTGCATGTATACATGTGTACTGATTAACCCACACACGATATACATTTTGTATACGCATTCAGTAAATAAGACAACTTCGCTGCCTAAAAAGCTCCGAAAATCCCTACATGTCCCGCAATATTCACCCTCAAAATCACTACCAGTGCAATGTGAGATGTATCATGCGTCAGTACTTACAAGTTAGAGGTTATGAGAGGTATCATGTTGGAACGAGTTTGGTGTCAAATGAAGAACTTTCATACTGTCCGTTCCCGTATCAGAATGCTTCCACACGTACTTTCTGTATCGAATTTCCCGCCTCATATACATGCATGTATGAAAGGGCAACAGAAGTGATGACGTCATTCGCAGAATCCATACGCACTCTGTACATCTGGATTATGATTATACGTAGCCGGACAATGAATACTTTTTCGTAGATTTAAACAACGTGGACTATTTGTGTGGCGGTGAATAAAGTTAATCATTTTGCTGGTAGCAAAAATCTTCAAGATTTAGTTCAACTCTGTGGGTTTTTGTGTATGTTTGAAACAGTAGCCTATCTACGATTTGGATAGAATGAAGGTCAGTCATTGCAAAAATGTAGAAAAGACATAATCCGGGACTGCCAAACTTTGTGAGGAAATGTACGTTCTGGACTCTCAATAGGCCTAGACTTTGTACACAACTGCTGAAGTAGCTTCTGGGTACCCCCCCCCCCCAACGACTTGGGGGGGGGGGGGGGGCAAAATTGTTAAAAAGGAAATTAAAATTGGGGAGGGGCACTTTTATTGAGGGCGCTGTTCAAAGCGAGCGGGGTTTAAACATTATAATATCGCACTATAGTACATGTACTCCATATACGCCAATGGTTTTGAACACAATTGTTCTGAAATATTCAACACTTCAGTGACTGCATACAATGACTGCATACAGTGTCGGAAATTGACTGAGCGTATGGCTTTTTTTCCTCTGTGCAAGTTACTGTTAAATGGATATTCATGGTTAGGTCTATTCCATTCAGCCATGTGGGTGCTGATTGGGGTAACTGTGGGGTAAATATTAATATGGCAAAACGACTCAAAAAAAAAACCACTCGAAAAGTGGTGTCTTAAAATAGAGTGGTTTTTCACTCGTTTAAATTAAGGGAAAATTTAAGGCGGCCTGACGTTTCGATCTTTAACAAGATTTGTGTTTCGATAACATTAATATACACAGTGCTGTGCTAGTAGATATTGGGACGCCAGCAGACCAAACATATGGTGACTTCTTGTCAAGGCTAGGTATGGTAAAGTTAACGCAACGGATGACTTGCCGTTATTAGCCTGGAGTCAATCCCAGTGCTGACACATTGTGACTTAGTTCAAGGTGAACGACGATCCTTACCAATGAGTTCAATGTATCGCACGGGGAATGATTGAATGCACCGGGATGCATAGTCTAACCGCAAACAAGCCTATGACAATGAAACGTTTGTATTAACATGAAACGTTTTGAACGGGAACTCTTTGTAAGAGGCCCAGTTTCACCTGCAGCATTTGATAACACAACGCTGTGATTATCATGACACCTGCATGACATCTAGCCAAACTTTGAGTTCCAATCTACTACCGGACGTCATGGCACAGACTCGGATGTACCGAGAAGGAGGGTGGGGTTGGTTGGTCGTACTGTCTGCCTTTCTGGCGGAAGTCATCGTCTACGGTTGCCTGAAGGGCTTAGGTGTTCTCATCATCGCTATGAAGGAAGATTTCGAAACAGATTTGTGGGTGATAGGCACCATCGATTCACTGCACTTTGCTGTGCAGTTTTTATTGAGTAAGCAATCGTTTGTATTTCATAATCAAAATTGGAATTTTGTGGTTTTGTATCGAAATAGAGTTAGAGGCCTAACATTTCGGTGCTGGCAGGACAAGTAGGGGCACATGATTGGTGCTGGTGGAAGGAGAAACACAAAGAAGGGATGAGGAGGGGAAGGATCTAAGACCAAAAGACGAGCAGAGGGTGAAGGTCAAAGAGGATGAAGAGAAGGGGTGGGGTAGGGGAAGGACCAAATATCAAAGGTGGGAGTTGTATTAAGGGATGTCCGTGTTTAAGTTAAAGCAATGTGCATACGGGGAATTGACTGTGAAGTGAATATGTAGGCGAAAAATAATAATTATTAAAGTTAAGCATGATTATTATATGATACCATACACGAATTAAAAAAACATGAACTGCACGATATAATTTCATTAATTGCTGATATTGCTGGAGTATAAGGATGATCTTGTGTTTAAACCAAAATTGAATTTACATTGGTTATGGAAACAGCCGCATACATGCGCTACACCAGAGTTCGTTAGAGAATTCTCCCAAAGTGCAGTTAACATGCCTGATGAAGCACGTCCGTTTGTTCCCTCCCTAAGCACCTGTGGCATCGTCCGTGGCGCGGAAAGTTGGCAGCCGGGTCGTCATTATCTTCGGCGGCCTCCTGTACGGTCTGGGGTTGCTGGTGTCCATGACAACTTTCAACGTGGGTGTTTTAGCAATATCCATCATACTCATTTCTGGTGAGTGAATGTTACTAAAAAAAACATTACATTAAGATGAAGAAAATGTATCACAAGATCAACTTGCAGCCCTTCATTGCTGTACTCGGGATAACAAAAAAAAAAGTATCCGGTTCTTTTCAGAACCACACATACTCACAGAGATTTATTCACATGGTGTCACCGCAAACTTATCTTGTCTTAAAGAAAGTATGAAGAATCATCATCAAAGCGGTCGCGAGGATGTGAAAACCAGAGGTGTTTTTGCATCCTTATAATATTGCGCCTATAATTTTTTTACCCACGATCACACGGTTGTAATCTAAACTACGGTACACGTTTGAATATAGAGTCCAAAAATCTTCAGCTATTTTCTGTCTTACTATCAAAGTTAGGTAGTATAGACGCCAGACGACTGTAAACAGCCGTCACTTGAGCTTGCTGACTAGTCTTGACATGATGATTGGTTTAATCACTGCGGCAAGTAGTCACGATCTTGTCAGAGGGCTGGGGTTTGGCTAGGTTTTTTTCGGTTGAATACGGGGTGAGTTTTAAGGTTCTGTCCACGAATCACAAAAAAAGGTGCATGTGCGTTCTTTCAGCAAAACGAAATAATTCACACACATCCCTATGTGATTTGTTTTCGTTTTGCTGAAAGAACGCCCATAAAATCTGTAACTTGAAAAGTACATGAGTGATTTGAATGATTCTTGTACTATAAGAAAGCTTATGAATTTGGCCTTCATATCCTATATTGTGAAAGTGCTACATGCAGAACTTCACTAAAATAATCGTCCCGACATTAGTTTCGTTTTTTTACTCACGCTGAGGTTCTCAGTCACTGACGATGTTATTTGGCTATGTTCGAATGAGGAACGTGTGGAATATGATTTTTTTTTTTTTATCTTTTGAGCATATGCCTCGGGTAATGCGCTCAGAATGTGTGCTACCTTGTCAAATATTCAGTCACTTCATTACGATGCGTTGCCTTAGTTTGTAACGTTCTGCTTTTCCATACAGGTTCAGGTTCAGCATGTATTCTAGCGCCGACACGTGCAGAACTCGCCTTCTACTTCCACGAGAGGTTTTCCCTCGCTAGTTTTGTCGCCTTGTCTGGAGCTCCAGTCGGCATGATACTGTACGGACCAGCCACCCAGGTCTTGCTGGAAACGTACGGCTGGCGAGGAACCATGCTCCTAATGAGTGGCGTGGGGTTCCATCTTATTTGGGCTGGTATGCTGGTGAGAAGACCGAAAGGAGTCTATGCAGCAATTCCAGGCACATCTGAAGAAACCGGTCCAGATGCACGATCCTCGGATAAGGAAGGAACTGACAACCATTTCGGTCAGTGGCTTGCGACGTCACTTGGTCTTGACATCCTGATCAATTGTAGATTCATTCTGGTGGCTTGTTTGCGGATGCTTTACAACGTCAGCTACGGTGGAGTAATGGTTTACCTGGTACCTAACGGCCAGGCACTTGGACTTGGTACGAGCCAGGCTTCGTTCCTTACAACAGCCTTCGGTGCGGGGAGCTTAGCTGGGCTGTCTATAGGTACCCTGGTGTTGCATACCAAGGCGTTATCGCTTCAGGTCACAGCAGCTATAGCTAGCTGCGTGACGGCGATGTCACTTGCCCAAGCTGCCTTCATCCAACTATTCGTGCTTCAGATGGTGAATTCATTTGCGATTGGATTCGGCTTGCATATTGTGGTTGAAGTTGTTTCGGTCATGGAGCGGTTCCTTCCCTTCCCAGATGAGAGGTACGTCATGGTCCTGGGCTGGATGTGCTTCCTTTCTGGAGTTTCGACCTCCATTGGTGACGTCACATCAGGTTTGTGAATAAGCAAATCTAGAATTACTGTAGCACAAAACTTAATATTAAGGTTTTAGCCGCTTTGTGCCGAAATGGCAGCATCGAGCTGTACATGTATACACTTCAGGGAGATGAGATTGTCTTTGGAATGTTTCATTGTCCCAAATGAGCATGATATTGTGATGTAGGGCCTTCAGCGCCAATGCTCGTCATACATGCACTTTATAAACGCACATTCATGTATTATTATATAAATCTCCTTTGAAAAAAAAATGGTATTGCTTGCATCACGCAGGTTGGCTTCATCACGTGACTGGCAGTTTCCGTGGCACCTTCTTCCTATACAGTTCGGCCATGCTCGCCTGCATGCTGTTACTTCTAGTGGACTATCTCCGTCTTCGCATGGCTAGAAGCCCTAACGGAAGCCGATAGTCTGGTACACCATCGGTGCTGATAAAATGAAGCATCCAGATTGGTAAGCTACTCGGGGAGTGTGTGTATTTTAAAGGCACAATAGGATACTAATAGCACCACTCTAAACCCAAACTAGGCTCAAAACATAACCTGTTGACGTTTCAACTCGGGATATTTGACTTTTGGAAAAAAACAGTGAACAACCTTTTTTGTTCGCTAAAGGCAATTTTGTCCACGGCACCGGGCACTGTTTCAATCCATTGGGTATTTCGACTCTGCCCAAAAATATTTTGGTTCAAAACCTCGTTGTTGTAAAAGTAACAATATGAATTTGGTGTAGGTGTACACATGTCAATGAACGCACTGTAATTATGTTTCATTTGGGTAATGATGCTTATGCAGTAGATTACTAATGTCGTTAGAGTCCTGCAGGGATAAGTGAAGGAAAAAAGGTCACTCAAAATTTTCTGCCAAAGAAAATTGTTCTCAAGTTTTTGCCTATTCCCACAGTAAACTATGCGAGATTTGACCTCAGTAAGGTCATGCTGTACATCTGTCTATAGAACTGATGACGTCATCCGCAAGATCTATATTCACAATGTCAATTTTCCATTTCGTTTGAAAAAACCCAAATTACAATAAAATTGTGGATCCTGTGTAAAACGAAGCAGAATTTAGTGTTGTTACACGGTAAATTGAAATGAATTCAACAAGTGCACCACGCAGTCTCAAATTCCTTTGCAAAGTTAGACTTGACGTTTTACGTAGTTCAGATTTGAATGAGGCTAGTGAAGTCATGGTTCTCAACTGCACATGTAAATTATTCCAGATGATTGAACCAGTTACAGCAAAGCTTGAGGCATACCATTGTTGTTTTTTTGCAAAAGGAATCTTCAATGACATATCAGTGGATTGTCTCGTTTCACGAATCCGAATAAGTGGTGTAAACATATTTGTCATATACAAAGGAGTAATTTTGTTTATACATTTGTAAACAAGAATAGCCTTTTTATAGTCGACTCTTTCAGCAAATGACATCCAATTAAGACTAGCAAACATATCGGCTGAAGGCGTTAAAAATGCACATTTCAGGATTATCCGCGCGGCTGTTTTCAAACATTTATTAAGAATATTGTCGTGTGATGTGTACCTTCCTCCCCATACAGTACTACAATAATCTAAAGATGGCAAAACTAAGCTAACAAAAAGAGAGTGCAGACTGCTTTGTTGAACATATAGTCGCGGATTCTATTTGGCATACCTAGTTTCGAACTTGCTCTATGTTTAGAGGAAACTGTCGTTCTTCTCGTATACGCATTCACGTTGTTACGCAATGTTATGTAAATCTCGCTGAGGCTAAGCTTCACTGGGCCGACGGCCGCCGGTGATTGTATGCTCTCTTATCTGTCAATGCACAAACCATCGGCGCTGTTTTCTTAATGGCTCATTCTGGTTTGTACACGAGTACCGATGAGAGTCACTTCTATCGAGAGTGTCCGAGTAATGCAACGCTGTGATTATCATGACACCTGCGTGACATCTAGCCAAACTTTGACGAGTTCCCATCACCTACCGGACGTCATGGCACAGACTCGGATGTACCGAGAAGGAGGGTGGGGTTGGTTGGTCGTACTGTCTGCCTTTCTGGCGGAGGTCATCATCTACGGTTGCCTGAAGGGCTTAGGTGTTCTCATCATCGCTATGAAGGAAGATTTCGAAACAGATTTGTGGGTGATAGGCACCATCGATTCACTGCACTTTGCTGTGCAGTTTTTATTGAGTAAGCAATCGTTTGTATTTCATAATCAAAATTGGAATTCTGTGGTTTTGTATCGAAATAGAGTTAGAGGCCTAACATTTCGGTGCTGGCAGGACAGGGCACATGATTGGTGCTGGTGGAAGGAGAAACACAAAGAAGGGATGAAGAGGGGAAGGATCTAAGACCAAAAGACGAGCAGAGGGGTCAAAGAGGATGAAGAGAAGGGATGGGGTAGGGGAAGGACCAAATATCAAAGGTGGGAGTTGTATTAAGGGATGTCCGCGTGTAAGTTAAAGCAATGTGCATACGGTGAATTGACTGTGAAGTGAATATGTAGGCGAAAAATAATAATTGTTAAAGTTAAGCATGATTATTATATGATACCATACACGAATTAAAAAAAACATGAACTGCACGATATAATTTCATTAATTGCTGATATTGCTGGAGTATCAGGATGATCTTGTGTTTAAACCAAAATTGAATTTACATTGGTTATGGAAACAGCAACATACATGCGCTACACCACAGTTCGTTAGCGAATTCTCTCAAAGTGCAGTTAACATGCCTGATGAAGCACGTCCGTTTGTTCCCTCCCTAAGCACCTGTGGCATCGTCCGTGGCGCGGAAAGTTGGCAGCCGGGTCGTCATCATCTTCGGCGGCCTCCTGTACGGTCTGGGGTTGCTGATGTCCATGACAACTTTCAACGTGGGTGTTTTAGCAATATTCATCATACTCATTTCTGGTGAGTGAATGGGACTAAAAGAACATTACATTAAGATGAAGAAAATGTATCACAAGATCAACTTGCAGCCCTTCATTGCTGTACTCGGGATAACAAAAAAAAAGTATCCGGTTCTTTTCAGAGCCACACATACTCACAGAGATTTATTCACATGGTGTCACCGCAAACTTATCTTGTCTTAAAGAAAGTATGAAGAATCATCATCAAAGCGGTCGCGAGGATGTAAAAACCAGAGGTGTTTTTGCATCCTTTTAATATTGCGCCTATAATTTTTTTTTACCAACGATCACACGGTTGTAATCTAAACTACGGTACACGTTTGAATAGAGGGTCCAAAAATCTTCAGCTATTTCTGTCTATCAAAATTAGGTAGTATAGACGCCAGACGACTGTAAACAGCCGTCACTTGAGCTTGCTGACTAGTCTTGACATGATGATTGGTTTAGTCACTGCGGCAAGTAGTCACGATCTTGTCAGAGGGCTGGGTTTGGCTAGGGTTTTTCGGTTGAATACGGAGTGAAATTTAAGGTTCTGTCCACGAATCACAAAAAAAGGTGCATGTGCGTTCTTTCAGCAAAACGAAATAATTCACACAAATCCCTATGTGATTTGTTTTCGTTTTGCTGAAAGAACGCACATAAAATCTGTAACTTGAAAAGTACATGAGTGATTTGAATGATTCTTGTACTATAAGAAAGCTTATGAATTTGGCCTTCATATCATACATGCTACATGCATGACTTCACTAAAATAATCGTCCCGACATTTGAGACACTTGAGGTTCAAGGGCGGATCCAGAACACAATTTTTTGTGGGGGGGGGGCAAAAAAGAAATTTGGTCACCCCAAAAATTGGGTCAAAAAAATTACGGCGTGGGGTTCGGGGCCCGCTTAAGGACCCCGAAAAAATTTTGGATTTATATTCTAGATGCTCTGTGGTGCGATCTGAGGCAATTTCTGACCACTTTAACCAATGTTTTTTTGAGGAAAAGATGGTGGTGTACTCATTGCCTGCCTTTATTGCGATGTCACCAAAAAAAAAAAAATTGGTTTCGTTTTTTTTTTTGGGGGGGGGGCATATTTGGCCCCCCCCCCCTGGATCCGCCCTTGTTGAGGTTCTCAGTCACTGACGATGTTATTTGGCTATGTTCGAATGAGGAACGTGTGGAATATGATAAATTTTTTTTATCTTTTGAGCATATGCCTCGGGTAATGCGCTCAGAATGTGTGCTACCTTGTCAAATATTCAGTCACTTCATTACGATGCGTTGCCTTAGTTTGTAACGTTCTGCTTTTCCATTACAGGTTCAGGTTCAGCATGTATTCTATCGCCGACACGTGCAGAACTCGCCTTCTACTTCCACGAGAGGTTTTCCCTCGCTAGTTTTGTCGCCTTGTCTGGAGCTCCAGTCGGCATGATACTGTACGGACCAGCCACCCAGGTCTTGCTGGAAACGTACGGCTGGCGAGGAACCATGCTCCTAATGAGTGGCGTGGGGTTCCATCTTATTTGGGCTGGTATGCTGGTGAGAAGACCGAAAGGAGTCTATGCAGCAATTCCAGGCACATCTGAAGAAACCGGTCCAGATGCACGATCCTCGGATAAGGAAGGAACTGACAACCATTTCGGTCAGTGGCTTGCGACGTCACTTGGTCTTGACATCCTGATCAATTGTAGATTCATTCTGGTGGCTTGTTTGCGGATGCTTTACAACGTCAGCTACGGTGGAGTAATGGTTTACCTGGTACCTAACGGCCAGGCACTTGGACTTGGTACGAGCCAGGCTTCGTTCCTTACAACAGCCTTCGGTGCGGGGAGCTTAGCTGGGCTGTCTATAGGTACCCTGGTGTTGCATACCAAGGCGTTATCGCTTCAGGTCACAGCAGCTATAGCTAGCTGCGTGACGGCGATGTCACTTGCCCAAGCTGCCTTCATCCAACTATTCGTGCTTCAGATGGTGAATTCATTTGCGATTGGATTCGGCTTGCATATTGTGGTTGAAGTTGTTTCGGTCATGGAGCGGTTCCTTCCCTTCCCAGATGAGAGGTACGTCATGGTCCTGGGCTGGATGTGCTTCCTTTCTGGAGTTTCGACCTCCATTGGTGACGTCACATCAGGTTTGTGAATAAGCAAATCTAGAATTACTGTAGCACAAAACTTAATATTAAGGTTTTAGCCGCTTTGTGCCGAAATGGCAGCATCGAGCTGTACATGTATACACTTCAGGGAGATGAGATTGTCTTTGGAATGTTTCATTGTTCCAAATGAGCATGATATTGTGATGTAGGGCCTTCAGCGCCAATGCTCGTGATACATGCATTTTATAAACGCACATACATGTATTATTGTATAAATCTCTTTTGAAAAAAAATGGTATTGCTTGCATCACGCAGGTTGGCTTCATCACGTGACTGGCAGTTTCCATGGCACCTTCTTCCTATACAGTTCGGCCATGCTCGCCTGCATGCTGTTACTTCTAGTGGACTATCTCCGTCTTCGCATGGCTAGAAGCCCTAACGGAAGTCGATAGTCTGGTAAACCATCGGTGCTGATAAAATGAAGCATCCAGATTGATAAGCTACTCGGGGACTGTGTGTATTTTAAAGGCACAATAGGATAATAATAGCACCACTCAAAACCCAAACTAGACTCAAAACATAACCTGTTGACGTTTCAACTCGGGATATTTGACTTTTGGAGAAAACAGTGAACAACCTTTTTTGTTCGCCAAAGGCAATTTTGTCCACGGCACCGGGCACTGTTTCAATCCATTGGGTATTTCGACTGTGCCCAAAAATATTTTGGTTCAAAACCTCGTTGTTGTAAAAGTTACAATATGAATTTGGTGTAGGTGTACACATGTCAATGAACGCACTGTAATTATGTTTCATTTAGGTAATGATGCTTATGCAGTAGATTACTAATGTCGTTAGAGTCCTGCAGGGATAAGTGAAGGAAAAAAGGTCACTCAAAATTTTCTGCCAAAGAAAATTGTTCTCTTCAAGTTTTTGCCTATTCCCACAGTAAACTTCTATGCGAGATTTGACCTCAGTAAGGTCATGCTGTACATCTGTCTATAGGACTGATGACGTCATCCGCAAGGTCTATATTCACAATGTCAATTTTCTATTTCGTTTGAAAAAACCCAAATTACAATAAAATTGTGGATCCTGTGTAAAACGAAGCAGAATTTAGTGTTGTTACACGGTAAATTGAAATGAATTCAACAAGTGCACCACGCAGTCTCAAATTCCTTTGCAAAGTTAGACTTGACGTTTTACGTAGTTCAGATTTGAATGAGGCTAGTGAAGTCATGGTTCTCAACTGCACATGTAAATTATTCCAGATGATTGTACCAGTTACAGCAAAGCTTGAGGCATACCATTGTTGTTTTTTTGCAAAAGGAATCTTCAATGACATATCAGTGGATTGTCTCGTTTCACGAATCCGAATAAGTGGTGTAAACATATTTGTCATATACAAAGGAGTAATTTTGTTTATACATTTGTAAACAAGAATAGCCTTTTTATACTCGACTCTTTCAGCAAATGACATCCAATTAAGACTAGCAAACATATCGGCTGAAGGCGTTAAAAATGCACATTTCAGGATTATCCGCGCGGCTGTTTTCAAACATTTATTAAGAATATTGTCGTGTGATGTGTACCTTCCTCCCCATACAGTACTACAATAATCTAAAGATGGCAAAACTAAGCTAACAAAAAGAGAGTGCAGACTGCTTTGTGGAACATATAGTCGCGGATTCTATTTGGCATACCTAGTTTCGACCTTGCTCTATGTTTAGAGGAAACTGCCGTTCTTCTCGTAAACGCATTCACGTTGTTACGCAACGTTATGTAAATCTCGCTGATGCTAAGGTCACTGGGCCGACGGCCGCCGGTTATTGTATGCTCTCTTATCTGTCAATGCACAAACCATCGGCGCTGTTTTCTTATTGGCTCATTCTGGTTTGTACACGAGTACCGATGGGGGTCACTTCTATCGAGAGTGTCCGAGTAATGCAACGCTGTGATTATCATGACACCTGCGTGACATCTAGCCAAACTTTGACGAGTTCCCATCACCTACCGGACGTCATGGCACAGACTCGGATGTACCGAGAAGGAGGGTGGGGTTGGTTGGTCGTACTGTCTGCCTTTCTGGCGGAGGTCATCGTCTACGGTTGCCTGAAGGGCTTAGGTGTTCTCATCGTCGCTATGAAGGAAGATTTCGAAACAGATTTGTGGGTGATAGGCACCATCGATTCACTGCACTTTGCTGTGCAGTTTTTATTGAGTAAGCAATCGTTTGTATTTCATAATCAAAATTGGAATTCAGTGGTTTTGTATCGAAATAGAGTTAGAGGCCTAACATTTCGGTGCTGGCAGGACATGCAAGTAGGGGCACATGATTGGTGCTGGTGGAAGGAGAAACACAAAGAAGGGATGAGGAGGGGAAGGATCTAAGACCAAAAGACGAGCAGAGGGTGAAGGTCAAAGAGGATGAAGAGAAGGGGTGGGGTAGGGGAAGGACCAAATATCAAAGGTGGGAGTTGCATTAAGGGATGTCCGTGTTTAAGTTAAAGCAATGTGCATACGGGGAATTGACTGTGAAGTGAATATGTAGGCGAAAAATAATAATTATTAAAGTTAAGCATGATTATTATATGATACCATACACGAATTAAAAAAACATGAACTGCACGATATAATTTCATTAATTGCTGATATTGCTGGAGTATAAGGATGATCTTGTGTTTAAACCAAAATTGAATTTACATTGGTTATGGAAACAGCCGCATACATGCGCTACACCACAGTTCGTTAGAGAATTCTCCCAAAGTGCAGTTAACATGCCTGATGAAGCACGTCCGTTTGTTCCCTCCCTAAGCACCTGTGGCATCGTCCGTGGCGCGGAAAGTTGGCAGCCGGGTCGTCATTATCTTCGGCGGCCTCCTGTACGGTCTGGGGTTGCTGGTGTCCATGACAACTTCCAACATGGGTGTTTTAGCAATATCCATCATACTCATTTCTGGTGAGTGAATGGGACTAAAAAAAACATTACATTAAGATGAAGAAAATTATCACAAGATCAACTTGCAGCCCTTCATTGCTGTACTCGGGATAACAAAAAAAAAGTATCCGGTTCTTTTCAGAACCACACATACTCACAGAGATTTATTCACATGGTGTCACCGCAAACTTATCTTGTCTTAAAGAAAGTATGAAGAATCATCATCAAAGCGGTCGCGAGGATGTAAAAACCAGAGGTGTTTTTGCATCCTTATAATATTGCGCCTATAATTTTTTTTTACCAACGATCACACGGTTGTAATCTAAACTACGGTACACGTTTGAATAGAGGGTCCAAAAATCTTCAGCTATTTCTGTCTATCAAAATTAGGTAGTATAGACGCCAGACGACTGTAAACAGCCGTCACTTGAGCTTGCTGACTAGTCTTGACATGATGATTGGTTTAGTCACTGCGGCAAGTAGTCAAGATCTTGTCAGAGGGCTGGGGTTTGGCTAGGTTTTTTTCGGTTGAATACGGGGTGAGTTTTAAGGTTCTGTCCACGAATCACAAAAAAAGGTGCATGTGCGTTCTTTCAGCAAAACGAAATAATTCACACACATCCCTATGTGATTTGTTTTCGTTTTGCTGAAAGAACGCCCATAAAATCTGTAACTTGAAAAGTACATGAGTGATTTGAATGATTCTTGTACTATAAGAAAGCTTATGAATTTGGCCTTCATATCCTATATTGTGAAAGTGCTACATGCAGAACTTCACTAAAATAATCGTCCCGACATTAGTTTCGTTTTTTTACTCACGCTGAGGTTCTCAGTCACTGACGATGTTATTTGGCTATGTTCGAATGAGGAACGTGTGGAATATGATATATTTTTTTTCTTTTGAGCATATGCCTCGGGTAATGCGCTCAGAATGTGTGCTACCTTGTCAAATATTCAGTCACTTCATTACGATGCGTTGCCTTAGTTTGTAATGTTCTGCTTTTCCATTCAGGTTCAGGTTCAGCATGTATTCTATCGCCGACACGTGCAGAACTCGCCTTCTACTTCCACGAGAGGTTTGCCCTCGCTAGTTTTGTCGCTTTGTGTGGAGCTCCAGTCGGCATGATACTGTACGGACCAGCCACCCAGGTCTTGCTGGAAACGTACGGCTGGCGAGGAACCATGCTCCTAATGAGTGGCGTGGGGTTCCATCTTATTTGGGCTGGTATGCTGGTGAGAAGACCGAAAGGAGTCTATGCAGCAATTCCAGGCACATCTGAAGAAACCGGTCCAGATGCACGATCCTCGGATAAGGAAGGAACTGACAACCATTTCGGTCAGTGGCTTGCGACGTCACTTGGTCTTGACATCCTGATCAATTGTAGATTCATTCTGGTGGCTTGTTTGCGGATGCTTTACAACGTCAGCTACGGTGGAGTAATGGTTTACCTGGTACCTAACGGCCAGGCACTTGGACTTGGTACGAGTCAGGCTTCGTTCCTTACAACAGCCTTCGGTGCGGGGAGCTTAGCTGGGCTGTCTATAGGTACCCTGGTGTTGCATACCAAGGCGTTATCGCTTCAGGTCACAGCAGCTATAGCTAGCTGCGTGACGGCGATGTCACTTGCCCAAGCTGCCTTCATCCAACTATTCGTGCTTCAGATGGTGAATTCATTTGCGATTGGATTCGGCTTGCATATTGTGGTTGAAGTTGTTTCGGTCATGGAGCGGTTCCTTCCCTTCCCAGATGAGAGGTACGTCATGGTCCTGGGCTGGATGTGCTTCCTTTCTGGAGTTTCGACCTCCATTGGTGACGTCACATCAGGTTTGTGAATAAGCAAATCCAGAATTACTGTTGCACAAAACTTAATGGTTTTAGCCGCTTTGTGCCGAAATGGCAGCATCGAGCTGTACATGTATACTCTTCAGGGAGATGAGATGGTCTTTGGAATGTTTCATTGTCCCAAATGAGCATGATATTGTGATGTAGGGCCTTCAGCGCCAATGCTCGTGATACATGCATTTTATAAACGCACATACATGTATTATTGTATAAATCTCTTTTGAAAAAAAATGGTATTGCTTGCATCACGCAGGTTGGCTTCATCACGTGACTGGCAGTTTCCATGGCACCTTCTTCCTATACAGTTCGGCCATGCTCGCCTGCATGCTGTTACTTCTAGTGGACTATCTCCGTCTTCGCATGGCTAGAAGCCCTAACGGAAGCCGATAGTCTGGTAAACCATCGGTGCTGATAAAATGAAGCATCCAGATTTGTAAGCTACTCGGGGACTGTGTGTATTTTAAAGGCACAATAGGATAATAATAGCACCACTCAAAACCCAAACTAGACTCAAAACATAACCTGTTGACGTTTCAACTCGGGATATTTGACTTTTGGAGAAAACAGTGAACAACCTTTTTTGTTCGCCAAAGGCAATTTTGTCCACGGCACTGTTTCAATCCATTGGGTATGTTACAATATGAATTTGGTGTAGGTTTACACATGTCAATGAACGCACTGTAATTATGTTTCATTTAGGTAATGATGCTTATGCAGTAGATTACTAATGTCGTTAGAGTCCTGCAGGGATAAGTGAAGGAAAAAAGGTCACTCAAAATTTTCTGCCAAAGAAAATTGTTCTCTTCAAGTTTTTGCCTATTCCCATAGTAAACTTCTATGCGAGATTTGACCTCAGTAAGGTCATGTTGTACATCTGTCTATAGGACTGATGACGTCATCCGCAAGGTCTATATTCACAATGTCAATTTTCCATTTCGTTTTAAAAACCCAAATTACAATAAATGTGTGGATTCTGTGTAAAATTAAGCAGAATTTAGTGTTGTTACACAGTAAATTGAAATGAATTCAACGAGTGCACCACGCAGTCTCAAATTCCTTTGCAAAGTTAGACTTGACTCAAGTCGCAGCGCTTCCATCGGGTGCTGGTTAGATGCATGATACGGCACTAGCGTGTTTTTATTTGTGATTGATGATACGCTTATGTTTTAAGCCACATTAAAAAGAATTGAAAGTAAGACTTGAAACGCATAAATAGTCTGGCACCCTCCCATTCAACGGTCTACAAGGTCTATGGGATCCGTGCACAAGTACCGTAATTTTCGGAATATAAGCCGCGCGGCGTATAAGCCGCAGCACGCAAAAATCTGCAAATTAAGATTTGAAGTCGGCGAATAAGCCGCACCGACCGCAGCGATTTCAATTTTGTAAGGCCTCCAAATTCTAGTCAAAATGCTCTGAACCAGTTCCATTTACACAACGAAAACTAAGGGCCACAATATTTATATCAAATAATTTACAGTCGATACTCTTACAAACAAATATGGAAATTGATGATGAGAAATAAACACCGGAAATTGCTGCCGGCTGGCCTATTTCCCTTAAAGCCATTTTTCCCTGTGGAAATTTAAGTTTCCACAGGGAGAAATTGCTTTAAGGGAAATAAATAAGTTATCAGGAGAAGCCCTGTACAAGGTCAAGAACATCATAACGTGTATCGAAACAATCAAATAATATTTTGGTTATCTGTAATAACTCTCCTTCACTTTTGCGGTTTTGGACCTTCCATAGTTTTGCAACCTGGTTGGCAAAAATGCAGTTTGCCAACCAAGCGTAGAAAGGTCTATATTTGAACCATAGAGTAGACATAGACTTATCTATATCTATGAAAAGACTAGATCGGCAGCGCGTGCATACGCGCGGCCTTGCCAGGAGGCTCACGTGCTGGAGGACAGATACAAAAAAAACCGTGCAGTAAACGTGACGAACGCAATGCCGTTTACGCGCACAATGCGCTGTGCATCGGCACCCTGGTCTACATGTGGATTGGGTTTTCAGTCCCTACCTGATTCCGTGGGTTTTCCCCAGAAAATTCTTCTGGGGTTTTCCTCCCACCTCTTTTTTTTTTTCATTCAACATGGTTTACTAACAAATCACGAATAGCAGCCACAGCTGAATTGCACGTGATTTACATTTAAAAAAAAAATACATTTTTTTTTTAAATTACAAGTTAAAGGCCTACCGAGTTAAAAAAAACACAAAATATGACATTAAATACTAATATTAGAAAAGATTTAAACATTGTGCATACAGATCTGACTAAAGAAAATTGTCTATATAGAGAAATACATATTATTGTTACAGATTGTGTTGCAATCAATTTATCTTACTTTAAAAAGGGGGCATTCAAATTGCATTAAAACTTATAAAAGACATTCAAAAATGTTGCAGGTAAAAAATTTATAGTTTCATTTAGGATTAGAATTATAAAAATGAGCCAGATGAGGAATGAGTTTAAAAATTGTGCAAGATGTGTGGCAGTCAAATTATCTTATTTAAATGAAAGGTAGTATTAAAATAACGTTAAAACTTGTAAAATACAATAAAAGCTTGCAGGTAAAAATCAATTCATTTCATTTGAGATTAGAGTTATACAGATGTACCACATGAGGAATGGCACTATTCTGCATTCTATTTGTTTTACACTTAAGTTGTGGGACTTTATTCGAATTTCTTAGTGTAAGTTTTATTTTTGGAGGAGAAGGGATAAAATCCTTAAATTGTTCAGTTTGTTTCAATGTTCTTTCTCTACGACTGTACTATTTTTTCCTCATTGTCTTCTCTCTACATGCGTGTTTCTCCAGGCTTGCGAGCTACAGTGCATGGAGCAACAGTGGATGGAGCAATATGCACTTGTTATTTTTTCAAGGCTGGGTTAGGGCTACCATTAAATTAAAACGCAAATAATTCTGCACAATAATTACTGCATTTATTAATAATCTATTAAAACTTAAAAAGAGTATTAAAAAAAGTATAAATGAATAAAAAATAACCATAGGTCATATGCATAAAAACTGGCATTTGCTTTTACTACAAATTTTTAAGCATTTACTCGCATCTGTATGAATAAAATCTAGCATAAAATCAAGTTTTCAAATGCGACAAATTTTACACGTTCAGCCTTCTTTAAAAAGTAGGGGGCATCATTTTGCTTTTCCTTACTGTACTGTTATAATAATATCAAGAACACTCTTTATTTCAAGACAGATGGACTAGGCATTTTATTCAAATTTTCCAACGCATGGATACAGTTACATACAAAAGAATACAAAATAATTATATTATTATCTTACAAAACAATACCGAAGGCTGATTTGTACAGACTATCACTTCGCATTGGTGAAACAATGTAAAAAGGCAATATTAATAAAGCACAACACAATTAATATCTTGCAACTTGAATGTTTATGCACAAGGCTGGGATCAATCCGGCTCATAACTGACAAGGCCCATTTGGCTAGGAAGTTAGGAACCAACCGCCATAATTTAAAATGCTCCATTTGGCACCATGTAAAACTGTGATACAGCATCAATCCTCCAAAAGCATCTCTTATTTCTTGAATTTATTCATTGGAGGGGTGACCACTGCCTCAATGCTTCACAATGCAATGGAGATATGCCGATGATATCCAGAAGGGTTACGTCTTGATAGTCTGACGTCCCATTGGTCCGACGTCCCATTGGTCCGGCGTCCCATTGGTCCGGCGTCCCATTGGTCCGGCGTCCCATTGGTCCGACGTCCCATTGGTCCGACGCCCCACTGGTCCGACGCCCCACTGGTCCGACGAAACATAATACTGTGTAGTTCCACTGGTTCAGGTTGACTGACCCTAACCCTAACTCTAACCCTATGGGGCGTCAGACCAATGAGACTTCAGATGTATAACAGACCACCGCAAAACTTAAGTAGTTTGCGTTAAAGGTAGTGTCCAAAGTCAATGAACAAATCGTTGTAAAAATGTTTACTTGGTTTAAAGATAGTAATGACACTATTAAAACTCCCTGTGAAATTATTCCTTCTGGCATGCTGTCATTTTGAAATAAACAAACAACAATAAAAGGTCATTTCCAAAGATGTGGAAAGTGACACACTTTTGCACAAAAATGGTCTTCTCTATCTTTAACACTACCGGTATGAACTCAAATGTCATTAGTGATTATGAGTCTTGGACAAGTATGTAAAATGAAGCCCGGCTGAGTGGCACTTATGCATGGGTTTACAGTCACAGTGTGTGATAAACTAGAAATAATGTGGTATTTTGGGATAGCAACTAGGGTTACAGATTTTCCCTTTGTATAAGTTGGGCTATTATGTGTCCAAGTACAATGTGATAACCTGTTCCCACAAAAGGATTGATGTGAGTGTAAGTGTTGGTTGTTCTGTACACCAAAACAGATAAATGAAAAAGTTTTTGAGTTGCCTTAGGGCAGGTTGCGATCTGTGGAAAATAACCAAACAAGTCCAATCAATAAATGTAAGAATACATGTACGTGTTCTACATAACCCCCGAGGACCGACACACAAAGGGAGAACAACAGATCCTTTCAGTCCTCGGGAGTTGGGTCTTTTTTGAAACGGTCCTCTGTGGTAGGTTTGTGTGCTTAGTCTATGGGAGAGTGTAATATTACAGGGACAAAGGAAACACAAAGCATTGTCCTAGAGAGTATAGCAAAACATGCACCGGTATGTGTCAATACGTGTAGCGTCTCAATCATCACACGAGAGAGATCTCCAGCGTACTTGTATATCAATCGCACTGGACTCAGCATTAGCTGTTAAAAATAGCTAGTGCACTGCTCAAAAGAACCCTCCACTAAAAGATTTTTTGTAGATTAGGTGGGAACAAACACTAAATACAAGATGAACATTTGCCCAAACCGTTTTTCTACCAGTGATTTGGACAGTCGTATAAAGATGCGCATCTCTTTGTGTTACAAAACAACATCGCCCATGCGAAGCTCAAATACATGGTATAATGGCTACTTGACAAAAAAACTCGCTCTTAGAATAACTCCTTCCAAAGACATCAAGATACTGACAGAAATAACCAAAATACCGATTATCAATTGAGGTCAACAAAAGTTACAAGTAATATGGAAAATAGAAGGGTTAATATTCTTAATATTTTCCTCAAAGAATTAGTATTCAGAGCAAAGCTGTGAAAGAAAACAGAAGACTCCTAGAAACGTTTGATGAAGATGTAAGTGTACATGTATACACAACCCTACTGTTATTACACTTGTATAATTCATTATGTTCTCAAAGGGTAGTTCTAAGAATATTAATATCTTTTTAATCTTAACTAGCATTAATATTTTATCTATCATTGGTGATTGTTATACATGTACTAAAGATTGGAATAAAAAAAAATTGCAGCATATCTATAACCTTCCTTCACATCAGAAGTCACCAGACAGAGGCGGTTGCTAATCACCAAAACATCGTCAGAGACAATGTGAAAGTCAGTCCAGAATTTGAATTAAAACTTATAATTTAATTGTATCTATACATTTATCTATCATCTTCTTTGTCCTTCCTATGGGTTCATTTTGAATAATCACTCAGTCATTGTGTTCTAGTATAAACCCCCTACATTCACTAAAAGTTACTTATAGTTCTTGTGGATGTGGACTATCAATGGTGAATGTATAGAGGCAAAGAAAACAGTATATCAGGCAGAGAGAGTATAAAGAATTTCTACCATCTCAAGATGTCCATCGTATCTTGACAATTTCAGGAGAGAGATGCCTCATACTTAGAACTACTCCACGGGGTCTTACACCGCGTTCCCACTTGAATGGGCAAAAGGGGGATCAAGATCCGGCATTTTGGTGTGATCGTTATCTTACCGCAATGAAACCGCAAGTCGCGTTCCCACTTACGCTTGCTTTCAAACGGAAATGTCGAGTCCGAAAGGTCACTGATGTGTTACGCATGTGCTAGCTTATTGAATGCGCTCTGTGGCAGTGTTGCATGCTGGGACAGGTCAAATTGCATGCATGTGACCTTTGCGCGGTGTTTTGATGTTCCAAATTTCGACATGGAGGAAGAAATCAAAATGTTTCTCGGGCTGATTTTGCCCATGGTGCTGGTACAGCTTCGGTGTAGATACCAACAAAGGCGAGAAGCTTTGGAGGACGTCAGGATTCGATGGTTACGGCACTTTCACCGTCGAAGAATGCGACGCAAGGCACTGTTCCTGAGGAGACAGTATGCAACACTGGTGTTGATGCTGGCAGTCGCCATTGCAGAGGAACAGAACCCGATTGAAGGAATGGTTTGGACAAAGCAGAGGACGTCAGCAGTGTGGGACGAGATGGTCCGCAACCTGACCAATGAAGAGTGGAAAGAACATTTCAGAATGAACAGGAGGACCTTCTGGTTTTTATGCAACAGGTTGCAACCTGTATTGGCCAAGAAAAACACACGATTTCGGCGATCTATTCCAGTAGCCAAACGTGTCACCGTCGCCCTTTGGAGGCTTGCAACAAACGTTGAATTCCGGACAATTGCATCATTGTTTGGAGTTGGAAGGGCCATCCGAAAGAAAAAGAAAGCTGCACGCAGCTGTAAGGGTTTGAGTTCTCCAAGCAAGATGCTGGACGTACAGTCATGCGCTGACTATACGCATCAACGCCCTTCAGACAGAACTGTTCAACAGAATCTCATGTACAGTTTGGAAGACATTCTCTAGACATTGTCTTGAAAACAAAAACACACAGTTCCCCTACATGTTTACTTTCTAAGTCTATCTATATTACTTTGTACATTTGAAACTCGGCTCTTTTTTCTATTAGGAACACTGGATGCCTTTTACACAAATTACATTGCTGAGTGCCAAGAAGCAGAGGTCCTCTGCACAAACGCCGGATGTACAGAGTTCTTCAAGAGAAAGAGTCTGGTTGCACATATGGAAACATGTTGTGCTGTAACCGAAGTTTGTGCTTGCGGCGTTACAATCAAATGCCAAAGGCTTCCCGAGCATCTGGATGCCTTTCACTGAAAGCATGTTGCGGAGTGCCAAGAAGCAGAGGTCCTTTGCACAAATACCAGATGTACGGAGGTCTCCAAGAGAAAGAGTCTGGTTGCATATATAGAAACATATTACGCAGGAACCGAAGTTTGTGCTTGCGGCGTTAAAATAAAATGCCGAAGGCTTCCCGGGCATCGCGATACAGAGGTCCTGTCACCATGGTTGACAGTGTGTGTAGTTTTGGCCAACAAATGAAAAGGTATAAGGTTGAGAATTAGCAAACAAAAGCATGTTGCTGAGTGCCAAGAAGCAGAGGTCCGTTGCACAAACGCCAGATGTACGGATGTTTTTTTGTTATCAAGAAACCACTAAGTTGTCTCTGGCCCAAGAAATATGCCTTAGAGTTCAAAAGGGGAGACTGCAGATTCAACTACCATGTTGGAATTGGTGCCTGTCGTCGAGGAGTCCTACGACGAACTTGACGACCGAGCCAGTAGCCCCGTAAAGCGGCCTGCACACAAAGATTTGCAGTCTGAAAGCGATAGCGAGGGAAGCGATCTGTCAGAGTTAAGTTCCCCTTCATTCCATCCATTTTTTACCCCCAAACGGCCCAAGGTAGCTGTACCATCACCGTCGAGAAAAGTAACTTTTTCCGAAGCGCCGGAGACGCTTGATGACCTAAAAAGCGACAGTATGCGGCACAAATTGTCGCGGTACAAGGAAACCTACCCGTACCGAAGAGACGAAGAACGGCTAACACACGCCCAGTACTTGTCAATTGTAAACGACTTCTACATTGTATATTACCTCAAGGTGTTACCTTAAAATTATTTATTATTGAACGCGAATTTGATTGTTTCATTTTGGACCAATGAAAATGAATAGGCCTATCACAAAAACAAAGTTTGCTTGACTAAATTTGCAGTACGGCCGAACATCATTTCTGGAGCAAAACAGTGCAGTATTGAACATTTACATATCCACTCTTTGCATTCGTTCAAAATTGTACTAACAGGCAAAAACAATTACATCCTCATTGCATAACTGTGAAAAAAAAAAACACTTTTTATGCTATTTATTCAATTTGTTTGCACAAGGGATTGTTTACAGGAACACTGTCACAGTGAGTGTTCCAGGAGGGCCTTCGTTTGTCAAGCGCCTGGATGTTTCTTCAAGGGAAGGGCGTCAGAGGAGGATGAGCATCGAGCTCCTTCAGCACAAAGGAGCAGCTACAGGAACACTGTTACATTGAGTGTTCCAGGAGAGCCTTCGTTTGTCAAGCGCCTGGATGTTTCTTCAAGGGAAGGGCGTCACAGGAGGATGAGCATCGAGCTCCTTCAGCACAAAGGAGCGGCTACAGGAACACTGTTACAGTGAGTGTTGTTGGAGGGCCTTCGTTTGTCAAGTGCCTGGATGTTTCTACAAGGGAAGGGCGTCAGAGAAGGATGAGCATCGAGCTCCTTCAGCCCAAGGGAGCAGTTACAGGAACACTGTCACAGTGAGTGTTCCAGGAGTAGTGGGCATGCGCCGTCCATGCGCATCTTGCTTATATAAGCGAGGTGTTAGTAGCCGGAGGAGCACATATTATTTTTTCCCGAAATTTATCATGCAGGATTCAGTTAGACAAGAACTTTGTAGGGGTTTGTGTAGAGTAGGCGATCTGCTGGTGAAAGAGATCCGCTCAGCGGTTCGAGAGGAAATGTGTTCCATTCCTCACAGTAATACTAATAGTGAAGTAGGCCTATCTGTCCCTGAAACCGATTTGGAGGATACCAAACCTTCAGTCAAGGAATCGGTGCCTGTCGTCGAAGAGTCAGACGACGAACTTGACGATCGAGCCAGTAGCCCGTAAAGCGGCCTGCACACAAAGATTTGCAGTCTGAAAGCGATAGCGAGGGAAGCGATCTGTCAGAGTTAAGTTCCCCTTCATTCCATCCATTTTTTACCCCCAAACGGCCCAAGGTAGCTGTACCATCACCATCGAGAAAAGTAACTTTTTCCGAAGCGCCGGAGACGCTTGATGACCTAAAAAGCGACAGTATGCGGCACAAATTGTCGCGGTACGAGGAAACCTACCCGTACCGAAGAGACAAAGAACGGCTAACACACGCCCAGTACTTGTCAATTATAAACGACTTCTATATTACCTCAAGGTGTTACCTTAAAATCATTTATTATTGAACGCGAATTTGATTGTTTTATTTTGGACCAATGAAAATGAATAGGCCTATCACAAAAACAAAGTTTGCTTTACTAAATTTGCAGTACGGCCGAACATCATTTCTGGAGCAAAACAGTGCAGTATTGAACTTTTACATATCCACTCTTTGCATTCGTTCAAAATTGTACCAACAGACAAAAACAATTACATCCTCACTGCATTACTGTGAAAAAAACCCCACTTTTTATGCTATTTATTCCATTTGTCTGCACAAGGGATCGTTTACAGGAACACTGTCACAGTGAGTGTTCCAGGAGGGCTTTCGTTTGTCAAGTGCCTGGATGTTTCTTCAAGGGAAGGGCGTCACAGGAGGATGAGCATCGAGCTCCTTCAGCACAAGGGAGCGGTTACAGGAACACTGTTACAGTGAGTGTTCCAGGAGGGCCTTCGTTTGTCAAGTGCCTGGATGTTTCTTCAAGGGAAGGGTGTCAGAGGAGGATGAGCATGGAGCTCCTTCAGCACAAGGGAGCGGTTACAGGAACACTGTCACAGTGAGTGTTCCAGGAGAGCCTTCGTTTGTCAAGTGCCTGGATGTTTCTTCAAGGGAAGGGCGTCACAGGAGGATGAGCATCGAGCTCCTTCAGCACAAAGGAGCGGCTACAGGAACACTTTTACAGTGAGTGTTCCAGGAGGGCCTTCGTTTGTCAAGCGCCTTGATGTTTGTACAAGAGAAGGGCGTCAGAGGAGGATGAGCATCGAAGCACATCAGCACTGGCTCACGTGGAGCTCCTTCAGCTACGGAATCTCAACACATTGCGGGAGCAGTCACATTGTACAACATTGTATTTCCAAAAGAAAGATCACCATAACGATTTACTGGCATAAGCTGTCATGTAAGGGGAAGGAGAGGTTATGTAAAGTTATGAAGTCAACATAAAATACTCGGTTGTGCACACTCTAGTGAAAGAACCAAAGTCATTCAAATAGCGAAGAGGTTAGTGAGATAGTGAAGCCTTAAGTATTCCAAAGTCTCTCAAATCTCTATCAACAAACCAGGTTTCTCCTCGATAGGTATTCTGTCTGTCAAGTTGTTGGCTACGGATGAAGATGGTTGTCAAGTGTTTACATGCAGGGTATAAAGCAGGGCCCAGCCCTTGTTTATGCAGACTTGTGACGCTCGTCTGATGGGTGCTTCAAAGTCAAAACCACAATGCACCCATGAAGATAATTCCACAAGAATCTCTTGTGAAGGAGGCTACGGTGGACATTGGCTGTCTTTCTGGCAACACTGCATGACTTATTAAAAGATACATTTATATAGACTTGTGTCAAACCTAATCCAAGGTAGTTGTGGAAGACATATTAGGCTAAATGTCCCGAACAATCCATTTCTCAACATTGTGACGGACGCCAAACCTAAACCTCCCCAAAATCATTCTTATTCACGATGTGACTAACATTGGGTTTCACATTTCTGGGAGTCGCTAATAATTATTATTATTCATATTCAGAGAGTCAAGACGTTAAGAACCTCACAAAAGCTTTTGGGAAGATTCCAAGAAGGAGTAATCACAATACCACCCATAAAACGGCGGAAGTATTCCATGCTACGTAATCAAATTGAAAAGCTGTTAACGTTAAAGTCAGCTGATAGGTTTGCTGAAGAAGCTGAAATCATGGTTCTTCTTATAACCCTATAAAACAATCTTGAGAAGAACGGTAAAGAAGAAGGACAAAAATGCTGGAAACATTGTTCTGACTATTGTGCAGGTTACTACACAATGGGCAGTTTTGATTCCGTCATCTTTATGGCAAACTTTGCTGCTGTTGAGTTTGTACAAGAAGGATCAGTCGAAGTGGTCCATGAATCTTGGGTAAAGAAACCTAAGTGGGTCACAGTAACAACCAATCGTGTCTTAACATTATTACTTGATGCCTGCAGCACATTTGTTCATGTACACTTTAAATGTGCATGTACATATTTGGATAACAAGTTAATTTACTCTTTTTTGTTATCAAGAAACCACTAAGTTGTCTCTGGCCCAAGAAATATGCCTCAGAGTTCAAAAGGGGAGACTGCAGATTCAACTACCATGTTGTCAAAAGATAGTTTAATATGTAAGAACAATCGTACACCATGTATGTTTAATGTATACAACGGCTGATGTATACAATAACGTCCAGCGTTACTCGCAGATAAACTGAGAACATTTTTTTTACTATTTCGTTTCTACTTTGGATTTAGAATGAAACCAAGGTTTTCACAAGTTCTGTGTGAGATACTCCAATAATCTGTCATTTTTCATTAGAATGTTTGTGTGTCCTTGATTTGTTTTCCTGTATGCTTCTTTGTTTAGAGTTAAATCATTTATATGGCTTACGAGAGAAAACTTTTGCTTTCAGAATTGAATTATAATTCTGTATTTTTTTATTGACAGAAAATCTGTGATAATTGTCTTCAAATTGTTCATACTGACAACAGATAACTGTGTAAGAGTACTGAATGTAAATTGTAAAAGAAATCTGAACAATTATATGTGTGAAATTCAGCATGAATTGCAGACAACAATATCCTTTCAATGTACAAATTGTGTTGATTATTAATGTTAGATGTTTAGTAAGAAATACAATTGCTGAAATTCTTTTAAGCATGCACTGGCGAAATAACCTGATTAAATCTGACCTATAGGAATTTATCAGAACCGTTTACTCTTAATATTGAGATAAGATATCAAATGAAATCATTGAAGTTGTATTTCTGAGCAGTTGTTGACATCGCTTTTATGTTTATGCTCTGAAGATTGACTGTACCAATAGCTGAAGAATGGCGCAAATGGAGACAAAGATTTGAGTTGTACCTGACGGCAAGTGGAATCGAAAAGAAAGCTGGCCGATTTCAGTGTAACTGTATGCTTCATGTCATAGGTCAGGATGACACAATGAAGTATACATGCAAAACAAACTACTTTTATAACTCAACCCGTTTAACATGGTCAAAAGTCTACCGCGAGCAAATCTAAGGCATCAGAAGGGGGGGATTTCCATCTTCATCAGGGTTCAAGGCCTGGAGATGTGGGACGTGAATGGTCTTGCCTGCAGTTAAGAGATAAGAATGCTGCCAAATTTGTGTGAAGTTCCTGCATCTACCACCCCAACATAAGACACTACATCAATGCAGTATTCTAGATGGGGTGTCAAGCAGTGAACTTTTTGGTCACATCGAATGTGACATCAAGGCGCCTGCCCATCTCCAAGAAACATATACTATACACTGATCAATGAGTCTTCAGCAACATAATAAAGTCAGCAAAATTCTCACGTTTCAAATCACATGTACTTAGTGACATTAAAAGCACAATTTCGTGATGGCTCATGCCAAAATAACTTAACAGCACGAAGAGACATGGTGTTCGTTACACCAACGGTTGAGTTCCATGGAATTTAATCTACAAGGAGTTTGTCCTCAGCCAGTGGCAAGTTACGTCCAAACGAAGGCTGACAGTCTCAGCACTTGTGGTGGATAGCATTCTGACCACAGTCCGTTTCCTCATCAGTCTACGATGTGATGTGCAACTACCCCACAGAATCCAACAGAACGCCAATATGTTCACCATATTCATCGGCCCACCATCAACTGGCAAGACGCAAGCAATCAGAACCATCGCAACAGACCCTCTGTTTGAACTCTTCAATCAGAAAGACTTACCGAATCCCATGCTGAACAAATGCACTGCCGCCGGTCTGGGAAGAAAACTTGCCGACAACAAAAGTGGTTTCATCGTGAGCTCTGAAATATTAGACTCCCTCGGCAGACAATTGCGATCCGGCCCTACAGGAGAACCAGTAAGTTTCACATTCTCCACAAAGAACGACCAATCCATCCCGTCTTCTCTTTCCTTTCCCATTCTTAGCGATACCCAGATGCAGCAACGATCTTAACATCCTTCAACAAGGGTCAAGGCCCTCTAGATAGATTTCTGATTCATGTCCCCCAGTGTCTCAGACCAAATCCCGAAAACACTGTGACAGCACAATCTACACTGCAGGAACTGAACTGTCCTTCTCAGACTTAATTTCAGCAATGTATGAAATCCTTGGCAACATCAACTCTCTGGCTTTCACGGACGCTGCTAAAACACGCCGCGCTGAAATAAATGCAACCATAACTGCAGACATTAACAATGCTATTACGAATGGCCCAATTAACCAAACGTTCTCTTTGGGGGGGGGGGCCTTGATGTTACAGTGGAAAAAAGCTACACACGTTTTTTCTCGCCGGACAGCCGGCCAACGTTAATTGCATCGATCAGATTGTGCAATACACACCGTCTCCGTGTTTTCAACCTTTTGGAGAGGTCACCAGCAACATGGAGAGACGGTGATCATTGCAGACACAATGAAGCTGATTGTAACTCTGCCTACGGAAAACTGTCACCAATCAGCAAAAACACCAGCAGGTGAAAGTGTGCACCAGCTCTGATGAAGCAACCCATCTGACCAAACCCATCAAACCTTTCTCATGAAAATTTCGCTGGTTTACCAAATTGATTACTGGTATTTAAAAAGAGTTCATACATTTTCTGTTTATTTTAACTTTGTAGTTCATTTTCAACTTTTTTGGTTAATTTTTAACTTTGTGGGAACAGGTCACATGCTGTCAATATATTTTCTAGCCAAGGACAACTTGTTTGACATGAAGTATAAGTACATGTGTGGTGTTCGTGCTTGAAAAGTATGTTAGATCATTTGTCATTTGTGCATTTTTTTTTCGTTTGAAGCAACAAAGTGTTCCAATATATAGAAGGGAGCCTAACAACTACCTGAATGAAATTTTAGCTCAGTGAATGTTGGTATATTCCGATAAAACAATATTCAAGGATCTCGATTTCAATTCAAAAGTTACCGAGTCATGTTTTGAATTGCACCCAAAACCACCATCCGAGACATGTTCTCATTCTGCAGCTACGCGATGTCACGTGCTGAACCAACAAAAAGTAGCAACCGCGCATGTGTGTGCGTCGTGTCAACGCTTGCGCGCACCCATTCACGGCTTTGCCAAATTACAAACGAAATTCTAAAGGAAATTTCCAAAAATGCGTCACTTGATGCATCTTTGGAAATGGCTTTCTCTTATTGCTTTTTTTTTCAAAATGACAGCATGCCAGAAAGAATAATTTCACAGGGAGTTTAGTGCCATTACCGTCTTTAGACCAAGTAAGCTTTTACAGAATAATTGTGTCAGTTACTTTTTGTATAACTGCAAATGATATACTCTACCAATAACAGGGTAGAGTGCATTAATGTGCCTTATTAATCACTCATTTTAACATCACTTGCACATCACGAAGCCCTTAAAATTTTGCCACGTGCATGTTACAAGATGATTGTAAGAAAATATCAATAATAATACTGTTTTGGAAGGATAATTTAATAGTGCTTCGAGAGGGTTTATGCATTGTCCACAAAAGCGCCCCGCCAAGAGTGCTACTTTGTGGTGAGATCCCATTAACCCTACAAGTGCCCAAAACCGCCCTGCACTTCTTTGCCTTATGGCTTTACGGAGGAGTAAAACATACAGTCGTGATTTTCTATACGCTCGAGGACAATGCTCTGTGTTTCCCTTCGTCCCTGTAATATAACACTCTCCTATAGATTAAGCGATAACCGTACGATCGAGGATTGTTTTCAACAAAAGACCCAACTCCCGAGGACTCAAAGGATGTGTTGTTCTCCCTTTGTGTGTCCTCTTTCGTAAAGCCATGCAGGTACCAAAAAAATATGGCCGTATTACTTGGTTATGGCCAGCAGTTCTATAATATATAGGACATAGCTTCCACAGACTCCGTAGACGAATTTGCTAAACCATCCGTTATTGTATATATAAATGCTTGTAAATATAAATATATATATGTGTGCACACTGCTGCTGGCAAAGGCTGCCCTGAAAAGTAGACTTTAAAGGTGAATTGTATTAACTCTTTCAGTGCCCGAAAAATTTGAAAAGTTTAGCCCTAGAGTGCCCAACTTCGAGCATTTTTTTTAATTGTTCAAAATTCTGTAAAAAAAAAAAAAAGTAAATAAGTTTTTTACTCACTAAATGTGTTGTTGTTGCTCTCTGGTATATCCTTGGTACATTGGAAAGTCAATAGTAGTCACGTACATAGTGATACACCCTGAAACACTGTCCTGCACACAGAGGAATTCCGCACTTTTTGCAGAAAATACGAGTGTCAGTGCTGCGCCCTCTCGCAAGAACTCGAATGAAACAAATAAATACAGGTCGGACCTGAATGAAAATAATATTATTAGAAAGAGGAGAGCGCCCCCTTGTGATAACATGCTTACTCTACCTTGTTACACGTACGAGGTTTGGCAATTTTAAGTACGAACATTACCTCGTACATGTACGAGGTTGGCAATTTCGAACTAACAAATATACCTCGTACATGTACATGTACAACTTTGGCACTGAAGGAGTTTATCCTGTTCAGATTTCAGCACCCAGGCCTTGCTGGTTAAGAACTACACAAACTCGCAAAAGAGATTCAATACACGAGCTGCATCTGCATACGTTACTGATATTAACCCAGTCCACACTAAGCATGAGAGTCAACATGAACGCAAACTTCTCGATTAATTTCTCAACTAAGAGAATGGTTCTGAAAAGAACCTTCCCACTAGGCTCAAGGAACACAGAGCACATGGACGGCGAGGGGATTTTGACAAATCGGCCATTGTCAAACATTCCCACATCAATGACCACAAAGTTGATTGGGATGCGGCCGAACTCATCGCACCGATCCAGTTCTGGCATCCAAGACGCATACGGGAAGCCATCGAGATCCGCAAGCACAACACAGTTCCGCAAGACATCGGGTTTCACCTCAACGACATCTGGCTCCCACTTCTCCAGACAGTTGTTTTTGCTCAGTCATGCATAAATTTGGCCTGGATTATGCTTGAAATCCTCCATACTGCTCCAGGATGTCACTGGCCAAGCCTCAACATAAGTATTCACTTTCTTAGAGTTTAGGCACTCTCCTGAAGACGGTCAGAGCATACTGACCGGAACGTCGAGTTTATACCTCTGGTTCTTTTCAGAACCATTCTCTTAGTTGAGAAATTATTCGCACATGGTGTTTCCGCAAACCTTTCATTATTTAGTATCTCCACCATGCAAAGCCTCAAATCTTACTTAAACTTCTCGATGTTCTACTCACGTTCTTGGGATAGCTAATAATGTACATAATGAGCTATGAATGCAGTGCCAGGTGCACTCATGTACTGATTATATTTTCTGTGAGCTGCTTGCTTTAGACCCTTCTCCCTACCAAAGCCTCTTCCCACGCACGGATGACGTCCCGCGCTGACGGTATTCGTAACCGACGTACTCTCACGACTTACCACCCAGCGCTTCGACCGTATCGTAATCCTCGTCATCATCGCTGATAACGCCCTCTGCTGACTGTTTGCGCTTAGGGACGTACTCATCGCGCATTTGATCCAGCTCTTCTAGTTGTTGCTGTTGACATTAAAAACAGAGAAAATTATTGTACTTAAAGGGAAAATACAACATTTGCAAACATCAAAAAATAAAACTACCAAATCATTTTGAAATACCTTGCTGGACTGTTAGTGAATGACAGTGTAAAGCATCCTGTGAAATCATGGCACCTGGTATTCTTTCATTTTTAAGAAAAGTGGTATTTTTGTATCAATTTCCAACGCTGATCGGCCGATCAGCGTTGAGAAAAAACTGGCTTTTTTTTCAAATACTGGCCCCAGTTGACCATCACACTTGTTTGCAATCGATTACACACCTATGGACGGTTACAAGCCAGCAAGACTGGTTCCCTGACCTTACAATTCCCCAATGTATGTAAACTGCTGTTTCTTCTTAAATGGAGTCAGGGAACCAGACTACAGGAAAATGATTGTTTTTCTTGGTTTTTATAGCATTTTCGAACCCAAAACCTCAAAAAAGTCAGTGTAACTATATTTGCTATATATTTCCAACCCCTCAATTCCATCCATTTCTGAAAATTACAGCAAAAGCAAATGATGTATATTCCCTTTAATGTCCATCCAAACTTGCCTTCCTGTTAAAGGGCCCATGCAATGCACTTTTTTAATGCTATCCTTGAAAATGCACCTTTGTGTCACGTTTAATTTCATTTTCAATTTTCATATCACCATTGCGAAGGCTCTTTTGGTGCCTTTTTTGTTTTTATGCTGATGTAAATTTCCATATTCATGAGCACGACTGTGATGTCATTTCAGGCAGAAACCTCAATGCCACTGCTATTTCAGCACAAAAAGCTGCTATAATGTTGGATATTTTGCAGTCATGAATTTTCTTTTCTTGGGTTATTCATTGCTGTTTAAGTACATGGTAGTAGGCCAAACCCTTCCTCATAAATGTTTTAATGAGCAAATTTTGGGTTCACAATTTCAACAGAAAACCCCTAAACTGAACACTGTCTTCCTGAAATAACATCATAGCAACAACCACCTCAGTTGTCAAGAAAAGCATAGAAAATGTAAAACGTTTAAAGAAGTGCACATTCCATTAAAATTAACCCAAATAGTTTTCATGCATTTAAGAGGAGAAAGTTGCACAAAACTTGTTCCTAAGAAAAAATTCATCGCATGGACCCTTTAACCAGTCAAGTAGACTTCAAATCAAGCTAGACATAAGTAGCAACAGGCCTTGTGAAAAAAGTTGGCTACTGCACGAGGCACAGCCTCATTTGTTGCCACCTCATCGTGAACAAGACAGAACCACGGTTATGTCTGTTTCTGAGAAAACTGTAACAGGTCATTTCCAACATCTTATCAACTGATGAAGCACAACAATTCAGACCCACAGCTTCAACACACCTTCACTGAACTAGGCATACATGTACTGTACTGAATATCAAGTGGAAATATTGGTATCGAAAATCTAAAATTTTAAAACATTGATAATTTTGACTGGCCCTTAACCCTTTCATTACCACATTGTTTATTGACTTGGCTCTCCCCAGGACCAAATTGTTTGCTCAGTCATGCGGAAATCACTAGAGCGTGAACAAAATGACCACAAGTCCAAAACTCACTTTTTTCAACCCAGATTTTCACTGCCAAGGAGTGATTTAAATCATAGGTGTTGTGTGTAAAGTTTGTTCCTCGAACCTTACTCTTTTATGTGATGTAAAAATGAAGTCAATATGTGTAAAGATAAGAAAGTAATGCCTGTTTGTTCATCTGGTTCCATTTATCAAACTGCAAGCCATTTCACCACATGACCAAATGGCACTCCATACCTCAATTTGTGAGTGGATACTTCTAAAGCACTTTTCTCATTTTTTTGTAATGGCAACACTATGAATAAACTACACCATTAGAACGATCCGAAAACACTCTTTCAGCTGGTATATGGTTGATGTATGGGCGGCCAAACATATCAACATGCCGCCTTTCTGAAAAGTAGTGAATATATCTGTGTTGAGGGTGTTCTGTGTGTGGTTTCCTGGTCGACTAAAGTCGCCCATGGGAACCAGCAGGGGGGTTCTTCTTGTCGACAAAAGTCGCCCATGGTAAGGAAAGGGTTAATGTATGTAACTGACCTTGATGTGAGCTCTATGGAAGACCCTCTTTGCGTTGATGTGTCGCCTGGGGAACGGGTTCAACTCACAGAAGGCAATCTTCAAAAACAAAGCAAAAAAAACGTTATTATACACACATTCAGCAACAGTTACTTTCCGGGACTGAACCAGGCTCACGGGAGTCGCACTCAGGTAATGCGCATGCAATCCGGGCTGCTACGACCAATAGGGTTACATAAATGCACATGCCTCGTCTTTAAGAACGCATGCGGCAATGCGTGTTTCCAACTACAAAATGGCTTTTCATTTCGTTTGCTGAATTAGCCTATACAACAGAAATCCTAAAATGATATCTATGACTTATCCAGGTAAAAAATGAGGCTTTTCATGACCAATTCATGGGGGCCAATTCATATCCGCGACGAGTTCCGGAAAGTTCCACACATTGTATCTGGTATCAGTTGCAGGATTCTGAACAACTTCCCCGCAATCTTCCCGCAATGAAATTATCAGTATTGGTGAGTCAAGCAGTTGCTCATGAAAATCTCCCCGGAACATGTCCAGGACAAATGCAGAGCTTCTTCCAGACAAAGTGAATGATTCTACTTTCAACTTGGGCCAAGTTCGGGCAAGGACCATTAGTCGACTAGTGGTTGATTTGTGACGTACCTTACGCCTGCGCACTGATAGCAACGTGCGAACGTCTCTAGTCAAACGCTGGTCAAAATGTCATCGCAAAACCTCTGGATCCTGGCTCTCTGCTAGCGTTATGAATGCGCGCGGCTATTGGTTACCAGCGAAGCAACCAACCCCAGTAGGCTGGTTCCAAATAGTCGACTAGCGTAGTCAACCACCGTTGACTAGACAGAGTTCGGGCAAACGTTAGTTAACCATTGGTCAACTATAGTCCTTGCGCGAACCTGGCCTTGTCTGGAACACGTCCTGCATGTGAGCTGAGATGGGTCATTAGGTTTCTAGTGATCTAGCATGACTGACCTCTGAGAGTCGGTGGACATCTGTCATCTTGCACGCCATTTTCCTGAGGTAGTTGAAGATGAGGATGTAATCATGCAGTGCCAAAAGCTCAGCCTCACACGACTTCAAGAACGCCAAGGCAAAACGGAACAGGACCTTGTTGCCTTCGTACAACAAGGTATCCCAGATACGTACCATAGTCTGATAAGGAAAAATCAAGTGCATTATCTGGTGCGATGGTTAATAATAATATGGTGCTTATATAGCGCTTTATACCAAAGGTCTCAAAGCGTTTCACAATTATAACCCCTGTTCATCAGGCCAAGAGACCAGTTTTTGCAGCAGCTCGAGATCAGTGCAATCTGGTCTCTACCCTCACAGGTACCCATTCATTACTCCTGGGTGGAGAGAGGCAATTGTAGTAAAGTGTCTTGCCCAAGGACACAAGCATCAGCGCAGTCTGGTCTCTACCCTCACAGGTACCCATTTATACTCCTGGGTGGAGAGAGGCAATTGTAGTAAAGTGTCTTGCCCAAGGACACAAGCATCAGCGCAGTCTGGTCTCTACCTTCACAGGTACCCATTTATACTCCTGGGTGGAGAGAGGCAATTGTACTAAAGTGTCTTGCCCAAGAACACAAGCACCATGTTCCCCGTCAGGGTTTGAACCCACATACCACAGCACATGAGTCGAACACCGTAGCCATTGGACTACAGCGCTACCCAATTAAAAATCAAGGAAACTGTCTGCTGTGATGTGTTCATTAGATATTTTTTGCTTCAAAGCAGGGCGGGACCGACGGGCGGTTGCCATCTGAAGCTCTACGAGGGCGCCATTTACCCTAGTCTTGGCAAAAGACTGGATTTAGTTTTTGTTCCCCGTAGGTCAGTCCCTGGCAAGGCAGGTGGCTTGAAGGCCCTACCACCAAGATCAATCAAAGCAATCTTGGAAATTTTGTCACTTCGAAAAGAGAAATTCTTAATATTCCTCACGTGAGCTTTATCAAGCAACCCAAGCCTGATGTCAGGAGTTTGTCAGGAGTAATTCCCAGTATTCCCAAACAGAATTCAATTCTTCACAGTTTTGTGACCAGTTTCCTGGATTATTTGTAATTCCAAACTTGGGATGTGTAATTATTGCTTTGCGTCTCACCTCTGGTGGGACGTTGTCACAGAAGACCGTAATGAACCAGTTGAAGGAGATGAGAGACAGATCAATGCTGCAGGAGCAAGAAAGATGGACTTCTTCATCAATAGGAATTATCAAGCTTCATCTTTTTGAAGAAATACTATTGTCCTCTTTCTGTCAATAACGATGGGTACAATACATGTCTTCCATGTGCGTAACCCAGTACTGTTTTCAAGTCCATCACAAGTCCCGTTGGACGTCAATCTCAAGTCCATTCTCAAATAACAGGAGATGAACAAGAACAGTGGACGTTTTTCCGTAGTTCACTTGAATAGCTTTTGACTTGACTTGGGACTCTGATATCCTGTGATGGACTTGTGAGGACTTGTGTGGACTTGTATGACTTGTGAGGACTGGTGATGGACAACTGAGGAGTCGTGAAGACTCATGAGGACTCGTGAAGTTTTATGAGGACTCGTGAGGACTCATAAGGACTCATGAGGATTCGTGAGGACTCATGAAGACTTGTGAGGACTCATAAGGACTCGTGAGGACTTGCGAGGACATGGAGGACTCATGAGGTTTGTTTCGTGAGGACTTGTGAGGATTAATGAGGTTACGAGAGGACTTGTCAGGACTCATGAGGTTCCGTAAGGACCCTTGAGGACTTGTGAGGACTTGTGAGGATTCATGAGGTTTCTTGAGGACTTGTGGGGACTCATGAGGTTTTGTAAGGACTGGTGAGGACTTGTCAGGATACATGAGGTTTCTTGAGGTTTCGTGAGGACTTGTCATGCTTGTGAGAACTTGTCACCTTTGTGTAGGCTCGTGATGGACTCAACTACAGTACTGAAGATCCAAAAGCAAGAATAAGGAAAGCCTGAAAATACATTGTCCCAGGATTACTGACCCAAAGTTGTCCAGGTGGGTATTGAGTCTTGGCAGCTTCTCTGACAAGAGATCCTTGAAGACTCTCTGATCAGTCTGAGAACCAATCAACGTCTTACTGTAATAATCTGCCGGCATGATGCACTCAACAATGGCAACGAGGCACCTAGTGAAATCAGGCCAAATACACACATCAGACAAGAGAACCTTGAACATATGAATGATGTGAGAGGTACAAAACTATCCAGTACCTTACAATGAGGTTCAACAGCATAAAGTGAGGTTCAGAACCTCATAATGAAGTGAAGCGCCTCATGGTCTCATAATGGATTGTACAACACAGCATGCGATTCAGAACCACAAAATAACATCAAACACCTCATAGTGAGGTTCTACACCACAGCGTGAGGTTCAGGACCTCACAAACAAAATGATCCTATATTCCTTGAACCTCGGCTAATTAATGTGTTTTCTGAATATTTTTGAGTGCTTCAAATACATACCAAAATGCATCTTCTTCATCCAAAAACAGGAGACTGATGGCAGCAACACGATTGAGTCCCTGCCACAAAAAAGAGCAAATGCATGATCATTAAAGCTGGAGGCAGCATCACTTTATGAACAGGACAAAACCTCACTGCAGAAATGCTAAAATCCATCTTCTCTGGCCTTCATTCGAAGGTACATGTAGTACAAACACTTTCCTTAATCTTATGCCCTCTCAATCCTCCAAAATCACACAAGCATTTCGGCTGAATGCCAAGAAAGTGTCAGTTGATTTTAGAGGGGCGCTGTGTCAGTCACCGACCGGCTGTTCAGCAATATGTACGGTAGGCAGTTTAGGATTAATAGCTCCATGGTACATACCTGACAGTATCCTATCGCAGGGTTGTGCACACTGTAGGCTTTCAGCACCCGTCGCAAACACGGAATCTAAAAGAAACAAGTTCCTGTTGTTAGAGCCTTTTGTACTGTTAAAGGGAAGATACAACATTTGCAAACATCAAAAAACGAAATGATCAAATTATCATGAAATACCTTACTGAATTGTTAGGGACTGACATTCTAAAGCATCCTTTAAAATCGTGGCTCCTGGTGTGCTGACATTTTGAAGAAAAACTGGCTTTTTTCCAACAACTGTTCCTAATTTTTCATATTTAGTTATTCTGACATTTCTTTGCAATTGATTACACACCTATGAAGGGGTACAAGCCTGCTAGAGTGATTCTCTGACCTTATAATTCCCCAAAGTGAATTAATTGCTTCGTTTCATCTTAAGTGGGGTCAGAGAACCAGACTACAAGAACATGATAGGTTTTCTTGGTTTTTCCAGCATCTACAAGCCCAAAACGTGAAACAAGTCAGTTAAACAATATTTTCTCTAACATACTAATCCTCTAAATCCATTTGTTTCTGAAAATTCAAGCAAAAGCAAATGTTGTACATTCCCTTTAAAACCATCTGGTACAAAACCACGGCTCAATTTCACGGCGCTGCTAAGCACACAATTTATTTCTAACAGAGCCTGTATTTCATGGAGACCATAAGCACAACACAAGGCACGCTTACCTCAGAGGAAAACATTGCTTAACTTAGTGACGTAACAATTGAAATCTCCATGCACACGGGACCGTTAGCACATCCATGCTATGAAATGGTGCTCAACCCTAACCGCCCTGAATCCTTCAAAATCCTCTTTGCCAAAGTAGAGGAATTTGGCAAAAGTGCGTTACTGATTTTGAGGATGCACTTTGTCACGGTCTTGGGCCAGACCTTGTGTTGTTTTTGCTCAGTCATGCATAAATTTGGCCTGGATTATGCTTGAAATCCTCCGTACTGCTCCAGGATGTCACTGGCCAAGCCTCAACATATTGACAGTCACTGCCGCAGGATTTTGCAGGATTCAGGCGGTGGTCACCATATCCAAGAAATAATGGAGGAATTTGCAGGATTGCGGCTATATGCTATTTTTCCATGAGGCCAATTGGAGGATTTTGCAGGATTGAGGCTACATCCTAGCAAAAAGGCCTAGGGAGTTAGGGTTAAGGCACATTTTTCTGCTGTGCTAAGCACAACTTTTCTGCTAACTGTTAATTAAGCAGCACCGTGAAGTTGGGCCCAGCTCATGTCATGCAACTTACCCCTTTGGATTCAATGTTGTCAAAGTTCTTGTTGGTGGGCAGAGTTCTAAGCAGGTCAAGTTCTATCTGCTTGGTGGCTGGGTTCATCTTGAATTTCTGTTAAATACGCAAAATGAGATAGGAGTGTTGGTGCCTGGTATTATTATTACATACCCTTAGGCTGAAAACCCACGTGCCGTCATGCGTTAGTATGCATTGGTGATGCGTAAAACCAAGTTGTTCAAAAAGCATCGTGCATGCGTCAATGTATTCATATGCCCAATGCGCTATCCGTACTGCGATTTTATCCGTTGAAATATTACATGCTTTATGAAGTGATTGAAAGGAATGCAAATACAATACACATTCGGTACTTTTGTGTGAAACTGAAACAAACGATGTAAAGGTGGGGTTACAATGCTTGAAAACAAAGTGGTATGGGTTCCGTGCGCCAACGAAAGAAGGCGCCCTTTTACTTAGCAACGACATCCCATGGGCGGACATTTAGCTAGTTAACGCACACCGTTTCTTGTGTGTGATGCACCTAGACCAGGGGATTTGTACTATGTACACGCAGTGGTACATGGTGGTATGGCCGCGTGTCGCGGCGAAATTGCAGTCAGGCAAGATGGCGTTGGTTGGTCACCACCAACTGTACTTTCTTTGCCGGTGAGGGGGGTACTTGTGAACGGAGCGAAAATGGAATCTTATTGAACCAAACTAGGGCCTGTCGTGATTTAATTTTCAAAGCATCAACTGTTGATACCACTTGCATTTAATTAAGACGTTAAATCTAATTTCATAATTATTCTGAATTTTGACAAAACTATTCCAACTTTGATTGAGACTTGATTTTTTGTTCTGCTCGTAGAACTGCTGCGTCTTCTCTATTTGAGCTTTTACGCCCATCAAGCGTGCGGAAAAATATGTACACATGGATTTTCAGAGTACGCACCACGATACGCAACTGGTTAACGCACAGCGCAATTTACACATTGAAACGTACACATGGATTTTTGTTCATACTCTTCAACTTCAAAACTTGACTTCACTTTGCATTTTTTCAGAGTTGACCTTTTTACCTCTGATTTGAGGAGCTTGTCGTAGTAGCCTGGCCCGGTTAGCTCCTTGTCTCTCTTCACACGCCATTCAACCATTCTGTATAGAAGATCAAAACGGCACCTGACTATCATTTGATCAAATATGTAGTGGCTATCGTTACAGCGGTTATTGTGAAATGATCACCTGCTATCGTTATGGCATTACAAAAATAAAACAACAAATTGCGAATGTATATCACACATATAATTGCACTCCCAGAAAGAGCCCATTGGTAGCTCGATTGGTTAAATGATTGAATACAATGCAGAAGGGACAGGGATTTGTTTTTCTTTTTTTCCTCTTTTAATTTTTGTCATTATTTTTATGTTTTTAATCAAATCATACTTCTAAATCATACTTCTTATGAAGTAGGTTCAATTTTTCCATAGTGATCCGCTTTGGAGAATCTTTTTTAAAGAAATAAACTCTGAGCACCATTTGGTTGACAGTCTGGTACCAAGAGCCAAAGATCCTGACGTTGAGTATTGTCAGGTCAGGGAACAAGACGGTCGACTGCCGTAACGATAGCCACGACACGCAGGACAATGCCATGTCTCCGAGTGTAATAGCAAATTCATTTACAGTCATCATTTCGTGAATTCCTGCTAGAAGTAAGCCAGCAAATGTTGTGTATTTCTGAACAATTTCACAAATAGTTTAAACAACACACAAGTACTTACGCCTTCCATACTCTGTGCCTGTATTCGTGTGGGATGCCCTGGCGTACCAAAGACTTCAACTCCAACTACAACGTAAAAACAAAATACAAAGCTCAAACACATGCGAATACATCCTTATAATCACAACTGTGGAGTGTCGTGGCCTTGTGGTCTGGAGCATTGAATTTGTAGTCTGCGTGTAATTCTGCAGGTTGTGGGTTCGAGTCCAGCCTGGGGTCATGGTGTGTGTGCCCTTGAGCAAGGCACTTTGTCACTCATTGCTTCTCTCCACCCAGGAGTAGATGGGTACCTGTGAGGGCAGTGTTGGTGACTGTGAGAGGTTGATTATGGCCAAGAGCGCCGAAATGGCTGCCTACCGGCCGTGTATGCTCCCCAGGGAGTTGAGAAGGTTTCAGGAGTGTTTGCCCGTTCAAACAGGGAAAACAATAATTGTAAAGCGCTTTGATACCCCATTGCAGCGTAAAAGCGCTATATAAATGCCTGCTATTATTATTATTATTATTATTATTACAACTTTAATACATCTTCAAAGGTAGACATTCATCCACACATCAACTTAGCCAACTTTAGAATGCTAGGTTACAGATAATTCAACTGACATCTTATGTTAAATGAAACCTGTTTGCTTACGTCTAGCACAACAGCCATGTTTGCGCCCCTATATTATACCCATCATTGGACATACCAAGTTTCAAGTAAATCTGTCAACATAACATACAAGCGACAATCATGGGTTCAAAACCTGGACCCTTACCGTTTTAGTCAGTTCCCCATCACCATGCTGAACAAGGTAGTTCTCCCATTTGATGGACACTGAAACTCCACGGTTTGAGCGCAGGGACTAGACAGAACACACAAAAAATCATAATAAAGAATCAACGGTTGATGAGAAATTTTTACAAAGGACTGCTTTTATCACGGTTAATTTGACTTAAGACTGACTTGACTGAGACTGGAGGACTTGTGATGGACTTGAGATGGAATTGTGATGGACTTGTGATGGACTTGTGATGGACTTGTGATGGACTTGTGATGGACTTGTGATGGGCTTGTGATGGACTTGTGATGGACTTGTGATGGACTTGCGATGGACTTGCGATGGACTTGTGATAGACTTGCGATGGACTTGTGATGGACTTGTGATGGACTTGTGATGGACTTGTGATAGACTTGTGATTGACTTGTGATTGACTTGTGATGGACTTGTGATGGACTTGTGATGGACTTGTGATAGACTTGCGATGCACTTGTGATGAACTTGTGGTGGACTTGTGATGGACTTGTGATGGGCTTGTGATGGACTTGTGATGGACTTGTGATAGACTTGTGATAGACTTGCGATGCACTTGTGATGGACTTGTGATGGACTTGTGATAGACTTGCGATGCACTTGTGATGAACTTGTGGTGGACTTGTGATGGACTTGTTATGGACTCGTGATGGACTTGGGATGGACTTGGGATGGACTTGGGATGGACTTGTGATGGACATGCTTACCTCAATTTCCTCGGATTTTCTCTTAGCCACAGCCGCTTTGGAAGCCAGTGTGCTAGCCTCTTCACCACTCTGTTCCAGTTGCTGCATGAAGCCAAAGCGGTCATAGCCACCACTATTAAAACAAATGATACAAATCACAATAAGACCAGAGAATTCACATACATTTTGTCTTTACATTTTCACAGACTACGGGTAATCTTTAGATTGAGTAATATACAAATACAGCATGGTTTGAGGGGAAGTAGTTGGAATTACCGGTCCCGAGGTGTAGGTCAGCTAGACTGCCTCCCGACGTAAAGCGGAGGGAGGTAGTCAAGCTGACCTACACCGAGGGTCCAGTAATTCCAACTATTTTCCAGAAATTTACCATGCTGTATTTGTATTCAAGTTCAATCCTTCAGTCAATGAAATAGTCTGGCGCCAAGGCTCTTTAAAGTGTCTTTACTGCAGCAGTTACAAGGACAACAACAGACTGGTTCCGTAAAGATTACATGCCACAGACTACATGTCTACGAGGCGGGTTCCAGAGGGATATTTTGGTGCTACCAGAAACAAAAACGCATGGCAGCGAGCTGGATACTCACGAAGATGACGTCACCTGACGTGTTCCAATGACGTGCTCCAATTCGATCATGAATATTAATGAAGTGTAGTAATTAAATTACTGCATTTCTGAAATCAGAAGGCGGCAGAATCTCCCTCTCAAGAAATTATAGTGAAGAAAACCACTTACTTGTTGACGGCTTTGTTTGTGGGCTGTTGCACATCATTAGTATCTGACTCTATAGCTTCTTCGATCAGTCTGGATATGAGTTCATCATCAGTCTCAGCAACAGAGTAATCCGATCCTGAATATTGACATAGTAATGCATGTAAATGTCATTTTACAGTTTGTATACTATTACATTGTATTACATTTGTATTACATTGTATTACATTGTATCACATTGTATCGCAGGGGCAAATGGATTAAAGGGGCATGCCATGTAATTTTTTTAATGCAATTCTCAAAAATGCACCTATGTGTCCCATTTGACCTTATTTTCAGCTATTGTTTTGCAATTTTAAAGGGTATTTTTGTGCCTTTTTGGATTTGATGCTAATGAAAATTTACATATTCATAAGCAAAATTATGATGCCATTCTGGGCAGAAAGCTCAATGTTACAGCTATTTCAGCACAAAAGTTGCTAGAATTTGGAATATTTTGCTGTCACAAATGTTCTTTTCTTTTGTGATTTGTTGAGTCAGTACATGGCAATAAGCTTATGAGCAAAACCTTTCTCACAAATGTCTTCAATGAGCAAATTGTGGGTTCACAATTTGAACAGAAAACCCCTCAATTGAACAGTGTCTTCCTGAAATGACATCACAGCAACAGTGCCCTCAGTTGTCCGGAAAAGCATGACATTTTATAAATGTTTTAAGTGCACTTTTCAACAAAATTAACTAAAAAGGGATGTCAAATAGTTTTCATACATTAAAGAGGAGTAGTTGCATAAAATTTGTTCCTAAGAAAACATTCATGGACCTTGAACTTGATGAACATAATATAAAAACATGTTTTTGTGAACATTAAGTTGTTTATGCTCTAAATAATTTCAATCAATGAAGCCGTGGAGCTTTCAGTTCAGTGCACGAAGTGTGGCAAAACTCATTTCTAATCCACTAGAAACAATATGTTGAATTCCTGTGGCCATCACTGTAATCCACTACAAAATAAACTTTGAACTTCTCATGGCCATCCCTCCTGCTTCCATGGCAACAAACCTTAGCCTGGCACTTGACTGATAATAATAAACAATAGGTCTACCATATACAGTCTGTAATAAAACACATAAACCAAGGCTAGCCTTGCCAGCATGTCTGGTCTCCAGCAAATAAACAGACCACCAGTCAAGCCCCCAGGGCCTGATAATTGATTGACCACCTGTCTTTTCCAATGCTGGCCCAGGACTTGACCATGTGACCACAGACTATGTGTACGTGTACATGTACATGTATGTCTTATCCCATAGTATACATGTACATATACACATTGTACATGTACGTATTCCACGGTCTCACTTTCTTAAAACATTGAAGCAAGACCTTTCTCTTCAAAATTCACTAGAAGTTTATTAGAATTTTAGTCAAAACAAAACAGAAAATAAACCTGTACATTCTGAGTTTTCTTGAACACAAGAATTAAGGCAAACTTAGTTCTTGTCCAAAGTTAAAATCAAACTAAAATCCTTACCATGTCCTTACTATGATCCAACTAAATGTACTTCACTGATGACCGACCAGAAAGATCTCAATTATCATAGAATGTCATTAACTATACTTGGACAAAAATCCATCCATCATAATGATAAGAATTTAGAGGGCATTAATTATGATCAAAACTTGTACTACATGTATACTGATTGTCACCAAAACTTACAATGATCTTAAAACATTGCCAATGTCAAAGGAACTTTTAAAGATATTTTAGGATATACAATAATGTCAATAAAGAATTTTCATGGCATTTCTAAATGTAATATGCAAGTGTAAAAATCACGAAATGGGTACATACCTAATTCATGCAGAGGGACAGAAATGCTGACACTACACTGTTCACTCAGCTTGGCTATACTGCCACATAAGTGACTAGTAATAGATAATAGGGTACCATATTGCTAGACATTTTGTCTACTAAGACTGTACCATTCAAGCCCCGGGGGTGTTATGGTCCCTACACTCAATGGAAATAGGGGGGTCTAGATCTATCGATTCTCACATAGGCAAGCGTTGGGGCGGTATAGTGCCTTATGAGTTAAAGGGAAAATACAACATTTGCAAACATCAAAAAATAAAACTACTAAATCATTTTGAAATACCTTGCTGGACTGTTAGTGAATGACAGTGTAAAGCATCCTGTAAAATCATGGCACCTGGTATACTGTCATTTTCAAGAAAAGTGGTATTTTTGTATCAATTTCCAACGCTGATCGGCCGACCAGCGTTGGAAAAAACTGGCTTTTTTTCAAATACTGGCCCCAGTTGACCGTCGCACTTGTTTGCAATCGATTACACACCAATGAACGGGTACAAGCCAGCTAGACTGGTTCCCTAACCTTACAATTTCCCAATGTATGTAAACTGCTCTGTTTCTTCTTAAATGGAGTCAGGGAACCAGACTACAGGAAAATGATTGTTTTTCTTGGTTTTTATAGCATTTTCGAACCCAAAACCTCAAAAAAGTAAGTGGAACTATATTTGCTATATATTTCCAACCCCCCAATTCCATCCATTTCTGAAAATTACAGCAAAAGCAAATGATGTATATTCCATTTAATTAAGAAACGTTTTATACAGTACCTCGTTTGGGTGTCTTCATCTGGTCCAGTAGCAGCAGATATTTACTCTGCGTCCGGTAATACTGAGCTTCTAGCTCTGAATATTTTCTGCAAAATAAAAAATGGGATGCAAGAAAATTTGAGACACCCTTGCTTAATTATTGTGTGTATTAAACATGACGATTAACTGTCAACTAAAAGCTACACACTTTTGTCATTACAACCAACCTAGGAATTACAATGTTCACGTAAACTTGAATGCCAACTGCAACTGTACTTAGTCTGTCAATTTTCTTGTTTATTTCTTCAGTTTTTCAAATGAAGTTGCAAATTTTACGGCAGCCATAAAGTGTTTATTAACGGCTACAGTTACTGAACTGCAACATAACATTGATGAACTCTCCTATGCAAACATGCATTCTGTGCAAAGTTGTTGTTTCAGTCAAAATCAATCAAGTGATATTTTCAACAGTTAAGAGCTCCCTGCCTACATAAAGCAGGATTGACTGGCTGTGACTGTTTATGTAACTTGATACAGCTAAGCTTTGCCTGTAGGTGATTGATAAGCCAGCTGTGCCACTTTTGTCCATTGACTGAATTTGACTAGTCAGAGTGCCTGCATGAAATATGATCCGACTGTTGGTGACTAGCCTGTGTAAAAGGCATGGCAGGGGAAGTGGATGGAACTTTCGACTGTCTGTGACTGTTCAGCCAGCAGGAGGGTTAAGGTTGCAAATTCCTTAACCTTTGGTAGGTCAATAGGGCTCGTTCAATGACAGCCATCTCTGTAGGAGAACTGCAACTGCGTATTTTACGGAATCAAGCACGCATTGCGCAGTGTTAAAAATGTTCCAAACATGCGCGCTTGTAGCTCGAAATGCATTCAAAATACGACGCAGCCGATGCGCGTTATGCAAGTTGATGCTCAAAATGCTGATGCACGCGGACAGTCTGTAGGAAATGACGTCATTTGAGACCTATAAGATAAAGGCACATTTTGAACGCCAAAGGTGCTGAGTTCGAATCCAAGAGACAACTTTCTAATCTTTTTTTTTCCAAAAATGTGGGGTTCCTCCCTGCATTTGTTGTTTTAAATCCTGTATTTTTGTTTGTAAACGAACCTTATTTTGTCTTTCTAATGCATGGCTCTGAAGAATTTTTTCAAAGGGAAGTCAAACCAAGGACCATGCGGTTGACAACGGACACAACCACACAACAATCAATTTCTGTAAAAATAGCAACAGAGTCAATAAAATGTTCTGGATTCAGAAAGACTCAACATGGCTTACTCAAACATCATTCTTTCTCGCAGCAGATCATTTTCCCTGATCGTATTCAGCTCCAGGATCTCCGTGTTCAGAAACTTGTTCTGCGTCTCAAACGCCTGGCAAGCGTCCTGGAAAACAAGAGCATTTTGGGGGAAAAATTGGAAAACATCAGTACCTCTAAGATGTAAAAAAACAATGAATCAATAGTCTCGAAAATTTTGTTTAAAAAAAATAAAGCTTCTCTCATTGGCCGGCAAATTCAATGACACCATCCCAACAGTCAAAATAAATATAAAACTTTTTGAAAACCATGCAGAGTTTGTCTTCAACCCTCTTACTGTTTGAAAAGCCACAGATAATCAAAAAATCAATCCTCTTCCCCTGCCATGCCTTTTACACAGGCTAGTCACCAACAGTCAGATCATATTTCAAGCGAGCACTGTGACTAGTCAAATTCAGTCAACAGACAAAAACAGACAAGTGGTAGGCACAGCTGGCTTATCAATCACCTACAGTCAAAGCACAACGCTGTCAAGCTACGTAAACAGTCACAGCCAGTCAATCCTGCTTTATGTAGGCTGGGAGCTCTTACAAATAACTGTTAAAAACAGTCACTAGATTGAATTTGACTGAGACAACTTTGCACAGAAATGTTTGCATAGGAGGGTTAATATGAGAATCACATTATTATCAATGTTATTTTTTTCTATCCAATTTGCAAAATGTTATCAATGTTTATCCTTATTCTTATTATTAAGGATATGTTTTGATGCACTCGCATTCAATTTGCGTTGGAAAACAGGCGCACGTTGCAAGCGTTACCTGCGTCAATTATGGTGACTCGAGGATAAATGTAGAGGTGCCAGGAAAATTAGAAAATTAAGAAGGGAATTTGAAACAGATTTTGAACAAACAGTTTTCATGCACGTACTTTTAGTCTGTCAAATGCAGCCTGGTCGACTGAGGGAATATTGGTGCTTTGCCGTGTGAAAGAGGTTAGGTTTCTCCCCTGGGGTCCGTCCACCGTTCTGCTCTGTATTGTGCCCTGGGGTGTGGTGGTCAACCTGATGGGCTCTTTCTGTTCCAAGTCATGCAGCTTAATAAAAAAAAAAATTTTAAAAATCACCAATGACAAAACTCAAACAGCACTCACCACTCCAGTAAGGAGGAAAATAAACTATATGCTGTGGTCTGCTGGCTAAAACTAAATATATAGGGGAATTTGTGGGCTAAAGAGAGTAAACAGGGGGGACACACTACCAAGAATGGGATGGAAACATCTTAACTCAAACTAAAATGACTTTCATTTTCTAAGGGGGAGCCACTCTATTTAAACACTAAATAATGGAAATTTAAATTAAAAATCTAAAAATTCGGCCCTGCCACACGTTGCACAATGAACCCGGTACACACCAGCCTTGGCACCAAGCAGTTAATCTGCTAAAGGCAACCAAATCAGTTGATAGTGTTGTATAAGCCTGAAGTTGTAATTACCATGCTATTTTGCAGCAAGTTGCAACAAAGCTTGGGGACTTAAATTGGTAGCTAAATGCAACAGTATGCAACAACTTTTTACCATTGCTGTTTTCTGTTGCATTTAGCATGGCCTTTGGGTATGGCCTCTGACAACTGGCTTTACCTCTGGGTTATATGCGACACAAATTCAGTTAGTTGCACTTTGAAGATTTAAAGAACCAGACAGGTTTTTTTTAGGGCACCAATGGACCCTCAACATCAAACAGGTCTGTACATCTGCTACATAAATAAATTAACTAAATCTCAAAAATTTTTCCCATTAAAACTAAAATTACTAATACTGTCCACCACCTTTAACTGCACCCATCTCCATGAACATCAATACTCGATCATGAGAGACGTTATGACTTATTAGTGTATATGAGACTTTGAGTAACGTGACTCACCTTGAGAGTGAGTGACATGACTATCTGGTCCTTAGCAGCAATCATTTCCATGAACATTGAGGTCTGTTCTTTCAATTGATCCACTTCCCTCTCCTTGGCCCTAAAAACATACACAGACGAACCAATAATCACTGGATCTCGTCTTCAAAACTTAATATTTGTTAATACCACATTACATTTACATAAAATGGAAATAAAATTAATATCGTCGACTCTCGTTATTGCCAGCTTGGCTAGGACGAGATTCCGTTTTAGACAAGCATATTTTGTCAGTTCCGACCTATATGTGCACATTCCTATAAGGAAACAAATGCTGAATTCAAGCTTTGATGAAATGAGACTTCGGTTAAGGTGAGCACTTTTTTGATCCCATTGCGTGCAAATGCATTGTTACCTAATCATTTCAACTAGCATTTTTGGAAAACAACTTGTCCATTAGTGGGCCCATTCAATTTGATGAGTCGTTAATCATCGCGGTGATAATGCTCGCTAGACACGCTGCGGTTTCAATGCTACAAAGATCGCACCTGCGTTGTTTGCGTCTCGATTTGTTAAGATCACTGTACATGTATACCGTGTTCATGTACATGTGATTCGTGACTCTGACTTGAAGCAAATGACTCAAGTCTCATACTCGACTGAAGTGACTCAAATACAGGGTTCGACCTTAACTTTTTTTCCCACTAGACAGCCGGGCTACTAAAAAAGACTCTTAACTAGAAATGTGTTTGTGGACAAACACTGAGCTGTTTCGACCGTTTTATTAATGACTGCCGTAAAGGAGTTTCATCCAGGACGAATGAACATGTACATGCGTATTCTATACAAAAAGTGTCTATGCTATGTAAAAAAAAACACATTTTTTTCATGACGTCATGATGACGGCACACATTTTTGAAATTTTCTGTATCTATCTACGACCTAACAAACCTTTTGCAAAAAAGAATTTCGAATTTACCACGTTCCATTGATGAAATATGAGTAAAAGGTCCAAAAATTGAATAATTCATATAAAACACATGATGACATCATCGTCACGTCACTGCAATTTTTGACTATGCATGAACATAAAATCTGTCAAAGTTAGCCGGAAATCGGCTAAAACGGTCACTGTGGACAGGATTTGACCTCAGCAACACGTGCGCTGCACGCGGGCTGACTGACATACGATATGTACAATGTACGTGCATGTACATGTACATGTAAAAGTACATACACTTCCTGTGCATGTTTTAAAGCAGAGTTATTGTCAACCTGAAGTTTTAAGCGTGCGCAGAGCATGTCCGAGTTTGCTTATTGCCTCGAAGCTTTGAAATATTTTAGACCTACCCTTAAATAAACAATTAAAGTAAAAACTAATATAAAAACTGCCATGGTTGATTTTTCAGGAATTTTCTTAGGAAAAAGGGTCTTTTTATTATAACTTCCGGTCTGATGACGTCATAAGGCTTAAACTTCGCACACGTCTTAAGTGGGTCAAGGTCATCATATACACCAATATTTAGGCGATTCCGACAAACTTCGCCACAGACATCTATTCAAAATACATTTTTAAAAATTTTCAACCTGTCGCTAGAGGGCGCTCGAAGATTGCATGACGTCATCGGTAGATGATTTAAAGAATACTATTAGCCAAAAGACTAACACCGTTAAAAGCAAGTTCATATCTATTACCACTTTTAAATAATAAGCCACTTCCGGTTTTGGCCTTTTTCGACCGGAAGCAAGGGTCACGTGATTTCACGCACACTGAATGAAATAAAGACCTCAACCTACTCTACCACTTGCCGGCAACAGAATGCTGCGGACGCGTACGGTTGATTTGTTATGCATTTTTAAATATTAAAAATGTCACAATTTAATTGCCTATAAATAAACACCGGATGACGTCATCATGACATCATCATTACACAATGTTGTTTGAATTAGGGTCATTGCTTGGACAAAGATTGGTGTAAATGAATTACTGGCAAAGTGTCGAAAATGCCCTCTGAAAATTGACATTTTTTTTTAAATTTCTGTGTACAAAGTCTATGGGAAAAATAAAATATTCAAAATTCTATAATAAATCAAGTGATGACGTCAGCATGATGAAAAGTTTCGGCATACATCTTCAGATGATAGTTTAACTGTGTGCCAGGTTTGAAGTCGATCAGATTTGAAACAAGGCAAAAAGTGACTTGTAGAACGAAAACACGTGTTATCCTATGGGAAAAAAAGTGGAAAAAAAAAAAAAAGAGAAAAAAAAAAATAACAGAAACAAGAGCTGTTTCGGTGTGTACACCGAAACAGCTAACAAGCCCGCGGGCATTTTCACTGGCCCCCATGTTTTTCTTTTATAGAGTGTCTCATGAACAACAATGTGCAAAAATGTAAAATGTGTATCCTGAGGCAATCACATCTAATAATTTAACCCTAAACATTTAACTTAATTAGACACAAATTGAAACAGGTTTGCTTTCTGAATTTCATGATTTATTTCTTCCTGTCCGTTCATCTTTGCCGTAGCCCAATTTTTGACTCGCCAGCCGGGCTACTTAAGGAATAGTTTGACTAACCCGCTGCTGTTTTGACTAGCATTTGGCTAGCGGGCTACCGCTAAAGTCGAACCCTGCCATGCTCAACTGAAGTTGTGACCCAGTTTGTCGAGTCACAAGTCAAAAGTATGACAAGCTGTAAAGTTTACGATTGCGCTAATGGAGGAATATTAATGATCACAATACCTGAGCTGATCCATGACATTATCTCTGTCTTCCCGCATCTCCTGCAGCAGCTGCTCGAGCTGAATCAATTGCTTGTCCTTCCGATTCAAAATCAATAACTTATCCTTGTCTGTCTTGCTCTGAAGGAAGATATCACTAAAGAAAAATAATAAGTTTTAAGCTGAGTACGATAACTCCTCAACCACAGATCCCGTTTCTTGATTGGTGGAAAGATTGTTACATGGTAGTTGCTATAGACTATCATCATGATGCGGCCATCTTGATTTTTTTCCTATTCAAATCAATGTAACCAAAGCGAGGCTGGAAGGAAAAATAGTCTGGTTCCTTTTTGCACAAAAACCATTATCATTCAGTACTGTTATTGGATAACAACATGATAAGGCCCACAAAAAAAAGTCTCCGGTTTCTGGTATGGAGCTTGCCCAAAAAGTGGTCCGGCGACGCGGCTTTTTTTTTTTTTTACCTGACTGTTTTGCTTCAAATGTCGGCTGATGGTTGCAAATGGTGCCTGACTAAACTTAGTGCAAATAATATGGAAGTCCAGAGAGGCCACATAAAGCTTGTTCTCGATCATAACCCCATCTAAAAACATGTTAAAATTGTGTAGCAGCAGGATTCCAGTCAAACCAGTGAGTTTGGCGGTTTTGAGACATCATCTTTCATTGAAAAAAAAACTTTTTCATTTTGCCGACGCGCATGGCTACGGCGACGCGCGCGCATACCAGAAACCGGAGACTTTTTTTTTTGGCCTAAAGGTCTATCATGTGTTATACTACCTATAAATAAATCCTGTCATCTGATTGGTATCATATGTTGATCACGTCATTGAATTATTCGTCCCAACCCACACCCCGGCCACACCACAAAAATAAAGTTCTGTTCCACGTACATAGAAGTTTCATTGCACGGTCACACTATTGGTGGCTATGACCAATCAGATGACGAGGATTTAGTCAGGTGTTGTATAAAACATCACACATTCGTGCAATGGAAAGAGCTATTTCATTCGGTGACCGATGGAACGTTCTGCCTCGTGGAATGGAACATCCATCTGTCGCCTCATGAAAATATTCTCACTATTGCACTCATAAACATTCCTTTTTGTGTATTATATAACCGACATACAGATCCTTGTCATTTGATTGGTGGAACTCACATCACGTGGCATTCGTTATTGCTCCCATTCACGCCACGGCTCAAAAAGTACTATCCACCCATGGGGAATGGGAAATACTATTCAACAGTTAGGATCATGACGCGGTATTTGCGTGCAAATGCATGCTGGTGTGCGCGTTCAGCGTTGCGCGTATTGTTCCAAAGAGCCAGCGCTACAGCGTTGCGTTGGGTTCAAACATTTTCGTGAAGGGGAGGTTTGGAAGAGAGAAATACATTTTCCTCCAGTTTTGTATTGAAAAAAGTTCAAATATATCAAATGACAAGGATCTATATGTCATTATATAAAACAAATATTGAGTGGCTTTAAATTGTGAAATGGGAGGAATATTATCGACCAGTAAAACCTGGACTTTTCCAGTTCACTCGGCTTCGCCTCGTGAAATGGAAAAGTCCAGATTTTACCTTGCGATAATATTCCTCCCATTCCACGCTGAGCCACTCAATATTTGTATACTGTTTTACTGTGCAACTACAGAAAGAATTACAACCTTGTTATGAAAAAGTTAGTTTTGATTCAAATCTTTTATTCAAAGTGTCATCATCCCCCCCCCCCCTTCAAATTGGTACTTACTTTGTGGAATGTTCCATGTGTTTAGCAGTCAGCTGTTTATGCAGCATGGTGATCACTTCCTGGCTAGCGCACGCCTCGTTTTCAACCAACTCCAACTCCTCCTGGACTGAATTCAACTCAGAATGTAACTGTGGATCACAACAATATATTAACACTTTTATACATGCAATGGTACCATTAAGGAGACACGTTATCGTAATTTCTTCGCACGATGGGAGACATCGGTCATTAGGGAGACATTTTCATGTCTCCCTAATGTCACAGCCCCCCTTTAGAGGCACAATTTTGCAGTCGCAATTAGATTATATTTGTTGCTCGTGGTCTAATTAGTAAACATACCGAAATTCATGGAAAAAGGACAAGGGAATATTGGGTTAGGGCACATTTAAGATTGAACAATTGTGCGCACAAGTCTATGGGGATGTCTCCCAAATGTCCAATCCAGGGTAATTATTAAACCTCTTGTATCTGATGGAGTGACATGGTTCAATGGTTGCAGTGTTCGACTCATGTACCATGGTGCGTGGGTTTGAACCCTCAGTCCCTGATGGGGAACATGGTGCTTGTGTTCTTGGGCAAGACACTTTACTACAATTGCCTCTCTTCACCCAGGAGTATAAATGGGTACCTATGAGGGTAGAGACCAGTTTTTGATGATCTTGAGCTGCTGCAAAAAAAATTGCTCTTATTGACGATGACAGGGAAGATGGTGCTGTGTTCTTGGGCAAGACACTTTACTACAATTGCCTCTCTCCACCCAGGAGTATAAATGGGTACCCGTGAGGGCAGAGACCAGTTTGCGATCATCTCGAGCTGCTGCAGAAAAACTGGTCTCATGGCCTGATGAACAGGGGTAATAATGGTGAAGCTCTTTTAATCCTAACCCTCCTCAATCCTCCTCAATCCTCCTTGTGGTTTTGGAGGATTGAGGCTGAATGGTATTTTTTTAGATAAGGATTTTGGAGGATTGAGGCTGAATGGTATTTTTTTAGATAAGGATTTTGGAGGATTGAGGCTGAATGGTATTTTTTTAGATAAGGATTTTGGAGGATTGAGGCTGAATGGTATTTTTTTAGATAAGGATTTTGGAGGATTGAGGCTGAATGGTATTTTTTTAGATAAGGATTTTGGAGGATTGAGGCTGAATGGTATTTTTTTAGATAAGGATTTTGGAGGATTGAGGCTGAATGGTATTTTTTTAGATAAGGATTTTGGAGGATTGAGGCTGAATGGTATTGTTTAGAAAAGGATTTTGGAGGATTGAGGCTGAATGGTATTTTTTTAGATAAGGATTTTGGAGGATTGAGGCTGAATGGTATTTTTTTAGATAAGGATTTTGGAGGATTGAGGCTGAATGGTATTTTTTAGATAAGGATTTTGGAGGATTGAGGCTGAATGGTATTTTTTAGATAAGGATTTTGGAGGATTGAGGCTGAATGGTATTTTTCAGAAAAGGCTTTTGGAGGATTGAGGCTGAATGGTATTTTTTAGATAAGGATTTTGGAGGATTGAGGCTGAATGGTATTTTTTAGATAAGGATTTTGGAGGATTGAGGCTGAATGGTATTTTTTCAGAAAAGGATTTTGGAGGATTGAGGCTGAATGGTATTTTTTTAGATAAGGATTTTGGAGGATTGAGGCTGAATGGTATTTTTTCAGAAAAGGATTTTGGAGGATTGAGGCTGAATGGTATTTTTTTAGATAAGGATTTTGGAGGATTGAGGATGAATGGTGATTGAAGCACATGAGGATTTTGGAGGATTGAGGCTGAATGGTATTTTTTTAGATAAGGATTTTGGAGGATTGAGGCTGAATGGTATTTTTTTAGATAAGGATTTTGGAGGATTGAGGCTGAATGGTATTTTTTTAGATAAGGATTTTGGAGGATTGAGGCTGAATGGTATTTTTTTAGATAAGGATTTTGGAGGATTGAGGCTGAATGGTATTTTTTTAGATAAGGATTTTGGAGGATTGAGGCTGAATGGTATTTTTTTAGATAAGGATTTTGGAGGATTGAGGCTGAATGGTATTTTTTTAGATAAGGATTTTGGAGGATTGAGGCTGAATGGTATTTTTTTAGATAAGGATTTTGGAGGATTGAGGCTGAATGGTATTTTTTTAGATAAGGATTTTGGAGGATTGAGGCTGAATGGTATTTTTTTAGATAAGGATTTTGGAGGATTGAGGCTGAATGGTATTTTTTTGATAAGGATTTTGGAGGATTGAGGCTGAATGGTATTTTTTTAGATAAGGATTTTGGAGGATTGAGGCTGAATGGTATTTTTTTAGATAAGGATTTTGGAGGATTGAGGCTGAATGGTATTTTTTTAGATAAGGATTTTGGAGGATTGAGGCTGAATGGTATTTTTTTAGATAAGGATTTTGGAGGATTGAGGCTGAATGGTATTTTTTTAGATAAGGATTTTGGAGGATTGAGGCTGAATGGTATTTTTTAGAAAAGGATTTTGGAGGATTGAGGCTGAATGGTAATTTTTAGATAAGGATTTTGGAGGATTGAGGCTGAATGGTATTTTTTTAGATAAGGATTTTGGAGGATTGAGGCTGAATGGTATTGTTTAGATAAGGATTTTGGAGGATTGAGGCTGAATGGTATTTTTTTAGATAAGGATTTTGGAGGATTGAGGCTGAATGGTATTTTTTTAGATAAGGATTTTGGAGGATTGAGGCTGAATGGTATTTTCTTAGATAAGGATTTTGGAGGATTGAGGCTGAATGGTATTTTTTTAGATAAGGAGTTTGGAGGATTGAGGCTGAATGGTATTTTTTAAGTTAAGGATTTTGGAGGATTGAGGCTGAATGGTATTTTTTTAGATAAGGATTTTGGAGGATTGAGGCTGAATGGTATTTTCTTAGATAAGGATTTTGGAGGATTGAGGCTGAATGGTGATTGAAGCACATGAGGATTTTGGAGGATTGAGGATGAATGGTGTTTTTTTAGATAAGGATTTTGGAGGATTGAGGCTGAATGGTATTTTCTTAGATAAGGATTTTGGAGGATTGAGGCTGAATGGTATTTTTTTAGATAAGGATTTTGGAGGATTGAGGCTGAATGGTATTTTTTAGATAAGGATTTTGGAGGATTGAGGCTGAATGGTATTTTTTTAGATAAGGATTTTGGAGGATTGAGGCTGAATGGTATTTTTTTAGATAAGGATTTTGGAGGATTGAGGCTGAATGGTATTTTTTTAGATAAGGATTTTGGAGGATTGAGGCTGAATGGTATTTTTTTAGATAAGGATTTTGGAGGATTGAGGCTGAATGGTATTTTTTTAGATAAGGATTTTGGAGGATTGAGGCTGAATGGTATTTTTTAGATAAGGATTTTGGAGGATTGAGGCTGAATGGTATTTTTTAGATAAGGATTTTGGAGGATTGAGGCTGAATGGTATTTTTTAGATAAGGATTTTGGAGGATTGAGGCTGAATGGTATTTTTTAGATAAGGATTTTGGAGGATTGAGGCTGAATGGTATTTTTAAGATAAGGATTTTGGAGGATTGAGGATGACTGGTATTTTTTATGATAGGGATTTTTGAGGATTGAGGTTGAGTGGTATTTTCTTAGATAAGGATTTTGGAGGATTTAGGCTGAATGGTATTCTTCCGGATAAGGATTTTGGAGGATTGAGGCTGAATGGTATTTTTTTAGATAAGGATTTTGGAGGATTGAGGCTGAATGGTATTTTTTTAGATAAGGATTTTGGAGGATTGAGGCTGAATGGTATTTTTTTAGATAAGGATTTTGGAGGATTGAGGCTGAATGGTATTTTTTTAGATAAGGATTTTGGAGGATTGAGGCTGAATGGTATTTTCTTAGATAAGGATTTTGGAGGATTGAGGCTGAATGGTATTTTCTTAGATAAGGATTTTGGGGGATTGAGGCTGAATGGTGTTTTTTTAGATAAGGATTTTGGAGGATTGAGGCTGAATGGTAATTTTTAGATAAGGATTTTGGAGGATTGAGGCTGAATGGTATTTTTTTAGATAAGGATTTTGGAGGATTGAGGCTGAATGGTATTTTTTTAGATAAGGATTTTGGAGGATTGAGGCTGAATGGTATTTTTTTAGATAAGGATTTTGGAGGATTGAGGCTGAATGGTAATTTTTAGATAAGGATTTTGGAGGATTGAGGCTGAATGGTATTTTTTTAGATAGGATTTTGGAGGATTGAGGCTGAATGTTTTTTTTTTAGATAAGGATTTTGGAGGATTGAGGCTGAATGGTATTGTTTAGAAAAGGATTTTGGAGGATTGAGGCTGAATGGTATTTTTTTAGATAAGGATTTTGGAGGATTGAGGATGAATGGTGATTGAAGCACAAGAGGATTTTGGAGGATTGAGGCTGAATGGTATTTTTTTAGATAAGGATTTTGGAGGATTGAGGCTGAATGGTATTTTTTTAGATAAGGATTTTGGAGGATTGAGGCTGAATGGTATTTTTTTAGATAAGGATTTTGGAGGATTGAGGCTTAATGGTATTTTTTTAGATAAGGATTTTGGAGGATTGAGGCTGAATGGTATTTTTTAGATAAGGATTTTGGAGGATTGAGGCTGAATGGTATTTTTTTAGATAAGGATTTTGGAGGATTGAGGCTGAATGGTATTTTTTTAGATAAGGATTTTGGAGGATTGAGGCTGAATGGTATTTTCTTAGATAAGGATTTTGGAGGATTGAGGCTGAATGGTATTTTTTTAGATAAGGATTTTGGAGGATTGAGGCTGAATGGTATTTTTTTAGATAAGGATTTTGGAGGATTGAGGCTGAATGGTATTTTTTAGATAAGGATTTTGGAGGATTGAGGCTGAATGGTATTTTTTTAGATAAGGATTTTGGAGGATTGAGGCTGAATGGTATTTTTTTAGATAAGGATTTTGGAGGATTGAGGCTGAATGGTATTTTTTTAGATAAGGATTTTGGAGGATTGAGGCTGAATGGTATTTTTTTAGATAAGGATTTTGGAGGATTGAGGCTGAATGGTATTTTTCAGAAAAGGATTTTGGAATTTTGAGGCTAAATGGTATTTTTCAGAAAAGGATTTTGGAGGATTGAGGCTGAATGGTATTTTCTTAGATAAGGATTTTGGAGGATTGAGGCTGAATGGTATTTTTTAGATAAGGATTTTGGAGGATTGAGGCTGAATGGTATTTTTTAGATAAGGATTTTGGAGGATTGAGGCTGAATGGTATTTTTTCAGAAAAGGATTTTGGAGGATTGAGGCTGAATGGTATTTTTTTAGATAAGGATTTTGGAGGATTGAGGCTGAATGGTATTTTTTTAGATAAGGATTTTGGAGGATTGAGGCTGAATGGTATTTTTTTAGATAAGGATTTTGGAGGATTGAGGCTGAATGGTATTTTTTTAGATAAGGATTTTGGAGGATTGAGGCTGAATGGTATTTTTTTAGATAAGGATTTTGGAGGATTGAGGCTGAATGGTATTTTCTTAGATAAGGATTTTGGAGGATTGAGGCTGAATGGTATTTTTTTAGATAAGGATTTTGGAGGATTGAGGCTGAATGGTATTTTTTTAGATAAGGATTTTGGAGGATTGAGGCTGAATGGTATTTTTTAGAAAAGGATTTTGGAGGATTGAGGCTAAATGGTACTTTTTTAGATAAGGATTTTGGAGGATTGAGGCTGAATGGTATTTTTCAGAAAAGGATTTTGGAGGATTGAGGCTGAATGGTATTTTTTTAGATAAGGATTTTGGAGGATTGAGGCTGAATGGTATTTTCTTAGATAAGGATTTTGGAGGATTGAGGCTGAATGGTATTTTTTTAGATAAGGATTTTGGAGGATTGAGGCTGAATGGTATTTTTTAGATAAGGATTTTGGAGGATTGAGGCTGAATGGTATTTTTTTAGATAAGGATTTTGGAGGATTGAGGCTGAATGGTATTTTCTTAGATAAGGATTTTGGAGGATTGAGGCTGAATGGTATTTTTTTAGATAAGGATTTTGGAGGATTGAGGCTGAATGGTATTTTTTAGATAAGGATTTTGGAGGATTGAGGCTGAATGGTATTTTTTAGATAAGGATTTTGGAGGATTGAGGCTGAATGGTATTTTTTAGATAAGGATTTTGGAGGATTGAGGCTGAATGGTATTTTTTTCAGAAAAGGATTTTGGAGGATTGAGGCTGAATGGTATTTTTTCAGATAAGGATTTTGGAGGATTGAGGCTGAATGGTATTTTTTTAGATAAGGATTTTGGAGGATTGAGGCTGAATGGTATTTTTTTAGATAAGGATTTTGGAGGATTGAGGCTGAATGGTATTTTTTTAGATAAGGATTTTGGAGGATTGAGGCTGAATGGTATTTTTTTTAGATAAGGATTTTGGAGGATTGAGGCTGAATGGTATTTTCTTAGATAAGGATTTTGGAGGATTGAGGCTGAATGGTATTTTTTTAGATAAGGATTTTGGAGGATTGAGGCTGAATGGTATTTTTTTAGATAAGGATTTTGGAGGATTGAGGCTGAATGGTATTTTTTTAGATAAGGATTTTGGAGGATTGAGGCTGAATGGTATTTTTTTAGATAAGGATTTTGGAGGATTGAGGCTGAATGGTATTTTTTTAGATAAGGATTTTGGAGGATTGAGGCTGAATGGTATTTTTTTAGATAAGGATTTTGGAGGATTGAGGCTGAATGGTATTTTTTTAGATAAGGATTTTGGAGGATTGAGGCTGAATGGTATTTTTCAGAAAAGGATTTTGGAGGATTGAGGCTGAATGGTATTTTTTTAGATAAGGATTTTGGAGGATTGAGGCTGAATGGTATTTTTTTAGATAAGGATTTTGGAGGATTGAGGCTGAATGGTATTTTTTAGAAAAGGATTTTGGAGGATTGAGGCTGAATGGTATTTTTTAGATAAGGATTTTGGAGGATTGAGGCTGAATGGTATTTTTTTAGATAAGGATTTTGGAGGATTGAGGCTGAATGGTATTTTCTTAGATAAGGATTTTGGAGGATTGAGGCTGAATGGTATTTTTTTAGATAAGGATTTTGGAGGATTGAGGCTGAATGGTATTTTTTAGAAAAGGATTTTGGAGGATTGAGGCTGAATGGTATTTTTTTAGATAAGGATTTTGGAGGATTGAGGCTGAATGGTAGTTTTTTAGATAAGGATTTTGGAGGATTGAGGCTGAATGGTATTTTTTAGATAAGGATTTTGGAGGATTGAGGCTGAATGGTATTTTTTAGATAAGGATTTTGGAGGATTGAGGCTGAATGGTATTTTTTAGATAAGGATTTTGGAGGATTGAGGCTGAATGGTATTTTTTCAGAAAAGGATTTTGGAGGGTTGAGGCTGGATGGTATTTTTTAGATAAGGATTTTGGAGGATTGAGGATGGTTATTAGATAAGGATTTTGGAGGATTGAGGCTGAATGGTATTTTCTTAGATAAGGATTTTGGAGGATTGAGGCTGAATGGTATTTTTTTAGATAAGGATTTTGGAGGATTGAGGCTGAATGGTATTTTTTTAGATAAGGATTTTGGAGGATTGAGGCTGAATGGTATTTTTTTAGATAAGGGTTTTGGAGGATTGAGGCTGAATGGTATTTTTTTAGATAAGGATTTTGGAGGATTGAGGCTGAATGGTATTTTTTTAGATAAGGATTTTGGAGGATTGAGGCTGAATGGTATTTTTTTAGATAAGGATTTTGGAGAATTGAGGCTGAATGGTATTTTCTTAGATAAGGATTTTGGAGGATTGAGGCTGAATGGTATTTTCTTAGATAAGGATTTTGGAGGATTGAGGCTGAATGGTATTTTTTTAGATAAGGGTTTTGGAGGATTGAGGCTGAATGGTATTTTTTAAGTTAAGGATTTTGGAGGATTGAGGCTGAATGGTATTTTCTTAGATAAGGATTTTGGAGGATTGAGACTGAATGGTATTTTCTTAGATAAGGATTTTGGAGGATTGAGGCTGAATGGTATTTTTTTAGATAAGGATTTTGGAGGATTGAGACTGAATGGTATTTTCTTAGATAAGGATTTTGGAGAATTGAGGCTGAATGGTATTTTTTTAGATAAGGATTTTGGAGGATTGAGGCTGAATGGTATTTTTTTAGATAAGGATTTTGGAGGATTGCGGCTGAATGGTATTTTTTTTAGATAAGGATTTTGGAGGATTGAGGCTGAATGGTATTTTTTTAGATAAGGATTTTGGAGGATTGCGGCTGAATGGTATTTTTTTTAGATAAGGATTTTGGAGGATTGAGACTGAATGGTATTTTCTTAGATAAGGATTTTGGAGGATTGAGGCTGAATGGTATTTTTTTAGATAAGGATTTTGGAGGATTGAGGCTGAATGGTATTTTCTTAGATAAGGATTTTGGAGGATTGAGGCTGAATGGTATTTTCTTAGATAAGGATTTTGGAGGATTGAGGCTGAATGGTATTTTTTTAGATAAGGATTTTGGAGGATTGAGGCTGAATGGTATTTTCTTAGATAAGGATTTTGGAGGATTGAGGCTGAATGGTATTTTTTAGATAAGGATTTTGGAGGATTGAGGCTGAATGGTATTTTTTAGATAAGGATTTTGGAGGATTGAGGCTGAATGGTATTTTCTTAGATAAGGATTTTGGAGGATTGAGGCTGAATGGTATTTTCTTAGATAAGGATTTTGGAGGATTGAGGCTGAATGGTATTTTTTTAGATAAGGATTTTGGAGGATTGAGGCTGAATGGTATTTTTTTAGATAAGGATTTTGGAGGATTGAGGCTGAATGGTATTTTTTTAGATAAGGATTTTGGAGGATTGAGGCTGAATGGTATTTTTTTAGATAAGGATTTTGGAGGATTGAGGCTGAATGGTATTTTTTTAGATAAGGATTTTGGAGGATTGAGGCTGAATGGTATTTTTTAGATAAGGATTTTGGAGGATTGAGGCTGAATGGTATTTTCTTAGATAAGGATTTTGGAGGATTGAGGCTGAATGGTATTTTTTAGATAAGGATTTTGGAGGATTGAGGCTGAATGGTATTTTTTTAGATAAGGATTTTGGAGGATTGAGGCTGAATGGTATTTTTTTAGATAAGGATTTTGGAGGATTGAGGCTGAATGGTATTTTTTAAGATAAGGGTTTTGGGGGATTGAGGCTGAATGGTATTTTTTGAGATAAGGATTTTGGAGGATTGAGGCTGAATGGTATTTTTTAGATAAGGATTTTGGAGGATTGAGGCTGAATGGTATTTTTTTAGATAAGGATTTTGGAGAATTGAGGCTGAATGGTATTTTCTTAGATAAGGATTTTGGAGGATTGAGGCTGAATGGTATTTTCTTAGATAAGGATTTTGGAGGATTGAGGCTGAATGGTATTTTTTTAGATAAGGGTTTTGGAGGATTGAGGCTGAATGGTATTTTTTAAGTTAAGGATTTTGGAGGATTGAGGCTGAATGGTATTTTCTTAGATAAGGATTTTGGAGGATTGAGACTGAATGGTATTTTCTTAGATAAGGATTTTGGAGGATTGAGGCTGAATGGTATTTTTTTAGATAAGGATTTTGGAGGATTGAGACTGAATGGTATTTTCTTAGATAAGGATTTTGGAGAATTGAGGCTGAATGGTATTTTTTTAGATAAGGATTTTGGAGGATTGAGGCTGAATGGTATTTTTTTAGATAAGGATTTTGGAGGATTGCGGCTGAATGGTATTTTTTTTAGATAAGGATTTTGGAGGATTGAGGCTGAATGGTATTTTTTTAGATAAGGATTTTGGAGGATTGCGGCTGAATGGTATTTTCTTAGATAAGGATTTTGGAGGATTGAGGCTGAATGGTATTTTCTTAGATAAGGATTTTGGAGGATTGAGACTGAATGGTATTTTCTTAGATAAGGATTTTGGAGGATTGAGGCTGAATGGTATTTTTTTAGATAAGGATTTTGGAGGATTGAGGCTGAATGGTATTTTCTTAGATAAGGATTTTGGAGGATTGAGGCTGAATGGTATTTTTTTAGATAAGGATTTTGGAGGATTGCGGCTGAATGGTATTTTTTTTAGATAAGGATTTTGGAGGATTGAGGCTGAATGGTATTTTTTTAGATAAGGATTTTGGAGGATTGAGGCTGAATGGTATTTTTTTTAGATAAGGATTTTGGAGGATTGAGACTGAATGGTATTTTTTTAGATAAGGATTTTGGAGGATTGAGGCTGAATGGTATTTTTTTTAGATAAGGATTTTGGAGGATTGAGGCTGAATGGTATTTTTTTAGATAAGGATTTTGGAGGATTGAGGCTGAATGGTATTTTTTTAGATAAGGATTTTGGAGGATTGAGGCTGAATGGTATTTTCTTAGATAAGGATTTTGGAGGATTGAGGCTGAATGGTATTTTCTTAGATAAGGATTTTGGAGGATTGCGGCTGAATGGTATTTTTTTTAGATAAGGATTTTGGAGGATTGAGGCTGAATGGTATTTTTTTAGATAAGGATTTTGGAGGATTGAGGCTGAATGGTATTTTTTTAGATAAGGATTTTGGAGGATTGAGACTGAATGGTATTTTTTTAGATAAGGATTTTGGAGGATTGAGGCTGAATGGTATTTTTTTAGATAAGGATTTTGGAGGATTGAGGCTGAATGGTATTTTTTTAGATAAGGATTTTGGAGGATTGAGACTGAATGGTATTTTTTTAGATAAGGATTTTGGAGGATTGAGGCTGAATGGTATTTTTTTAGATAAGGATTTTGGAGGATTGAGGCTGAATGGTATTTTTTTAGATAAGGATTTTGGAGGATTGAGGCTGAATGGTATTTTTTTAGATAAGGATTTTGGAGGATTGAGGCTGAATGGTATTTTCTTAGATAAGGATTTTGGAGGATTGAGGCTGAATGGTATTTTCTTAGATAAGGATTTTGGAGGATTGAGGCTGAATGGTATTTTTTTAGATAAGGATTTTGGAGGATTGAGGCTGAATGGTATTTTCTTAGATAAGGATTTTGGAGGATTGAGGCTGAATGGTATTTTCTTAGATAAGGATTTTGGAGGATTGAGGCTGAATGGTATTTTTTTAGATAAGGATTTTGGAGGATTGCGGCTGAATGGTATTTTTTTTAGATAAGGATTTTGGAGGATTGAGGCTGAATGGTATTTTTTTAGATAAGGATTTTGGAGGATTGCGGCTGAATGGTATTTTTTTTAGATAAGGATTTTGGAGGATTGAGGCTGAATGGTATTTTTTTAGATAAGGATTTTGGAGGATTGCGGCTGAATGGTATTTTTTTTAGATAAGGATTTTGGAGGATTGAGGCTGAATGGTATTTTCTTAGATAAGGATTTTGGAGGATTGAGGCTGAATGGTATTTTCTTAGATAAGGATTTTGGAGGGTTGAGGCTGAATGGTATTTTCTTAGATAAGGATTTTGGAGGATTGAGGCTGAATGGTATTTTCTTAGATAAGGATTTTGGAGGATTGAGGCTGAATGGTATTTTTTTAGATAAGGATTTTGGAGGATTGAGGCTGAATGGTATTTTCTTAGATAAGGATTTTGGAGGATTGAGGCTGAATGGTATTTTCTTAGATAAGGATTTTGGAGGATTGAGGCTGAATGGTATTTTTTAGATAAGGATTTTGGAGGATTGAGGCTGAATGGTATTTTCTTAGATAAGGATTTTGGAGGATTGAGGCTGAATGGTATTTTCTTAGATAAGGATTTTGGAGGATTGAGGCTGAATGGTATTTTCTTAGATAAGGATTTTGGAGGATTGAGGCTGAATGGTATTTTTTTAGATAAGGATTTTGGAGGATTGAGGCTGAATGGTATTTTTTTTCAGAAAAGGATTTCGGAGGATTGAGGCTGAATGGTATTTTTTTCAGAAAAGGATTTTGGAGGATTGAGGCTAAATGGTATTTTTTTCAGAAAGGATTTTGGAGGATTGGGGCTGAATGGTATTTTGAGGCAGGACTGTCTGACGATTTGAAGGATTGAGGGGCTGGGTACCCTTCATTTGAACATAAGTGCAGCATTTGTGGATGAGGAGGACGTTGGAGGATTGAGGATGAATGCATTTCGAGGCAGGACTGTCTGAAAATTTTGAAGAATTTAGGCCCTGTTGTAAAATGTTTGAGGATTTTGGAGGATTGAGGATGGTTCTTAGCAAAAAGGCCTAGGGGTTAGGGTTTATTAGACCTTTGGTATAAAGCGCTATGTAAGCACCACATTCCTATTATTATAACAAGCATGTACCTACGTACCTTTCTACAATGTGCACATTCATAGTCTTGCGATGGCTGACTCTCAAACCACACTGTTGTTGGGGACGGTATATCAGCACCACTAGTACGACTGAATTTCCTGATATAAAAATGAAAACCAAACATCAGAAATGAATGCTTTTCAGTTTTGTTTTCTTTGTTTTTCTTTGTATTGATGGGTCTTTAACCCTAACGTCCTAATAAGGGCTGTTTGGGGGTCAAGGACCAAATACCACAGAATACTACATGTGTTGTGCACACTTGTATGGAAAGAAATGCATACTACAGCGTGTGTCAATAAAAACGCAGGATTAGAAACAAAAATATTAAGAATATAAACCACCCCTATTCATCATAATGTTAACCCTCTTTTCAAAGTACCTTTCCTTCTCTTCACTATGCTTTTTATCCCATCTCATTTGGACAATCCTGTCCAGAAATAGAGTACATTGAAGAAGAGTTATAAATTCCAAGCTGGTCTGATTTGTGAAATCACACATACCTAATGAAAGGTTTGAATTCAGTACAGGTGAAAGTATTTGTGGATCACAAAGAAGGACATGTGTGGCAGGATTAGGCTTACATAATCCTTTAGTCCACAATCAATGTTATTAATCAATAATTCATGATGCTTTGAAACAATGATAGTCCAGTTATTAAATTTAAGTGATACTTATCATCAATTGTTTCAAAGAAAGTTTTGTTCTGGTTTAATTGTCTTCAATGCATACCTGCATTGTACATAACTGGTTGTTGTGTTAAGGTCATTGAATCAGACCAACCCGCTTCAGAAGGGCTTCACAAAACTTGTCATAATTTTTGAACCAATAGTCCAAATTCAACCAAACAAAAATCTTGTCAAAGATGAAATTATGGACAATCAAATCCTTATCAAATTAGGCACACCAGTAGCATAATTTTCTCAGAAAAAAAATCGCTTTGAATCCTGCGTTTTTATTGACACACGCTGTACAGGTTACCACTCAGTAGTATTTTGTAGCTTTAGGTGAAGTTTGGGTTAATTGTGGGTTTATTTGCTTTTTACGCATTTTGTTCATTTCCAATAATAACAACGCTCAAAATCCTCAGAAGAATGTTCAATACCTAACCTGTTGAAGTTTCAGCTCAGAGATACACATTTGGAGAAAACAGTGAAAAACCATACACAACCTTTTAATCACGAAACAAAATCACCTACATTGCTTGATTTCTTCTAAATGACAGCAAGCCAGATGGAATAATTTCACGGGGTGCTTTGTACCAGTTCAATCTTTAATCCAAGTCAGCTTTTTTATAATAATTTTTGGGATAAATGCAATTGATCCTATATGCCTTCAAAAAGTAGTTTTGAGAAAATGCACCCTTTCGACCTCAAAAGAGGTGTTAAACACAAATTTAAAATATTTGTAAAGATTTTTAAAAAGTGTGCAGCATTTGAACATTTTTACACAACTAGGCCTATATCTTGAAATTTTGTGGTTTTTTGCAAAGGGCTGAAGTAATAGTCAATAGTAAGCTTAAATTTGTCAATGATGCTCAATAATATTACAGGAAGATCATGATCAAATACACAATACCACAGAATTGAATGATTACATAAACTGTGCAAATAGAAACCGAAATGACCCAAAACAGACTTTATAAATAATGTTTTATTTTCACTTTCTGAAGTGTTTCCTTCACTTCAATAAGGGAATGCTTAGAAAGTGTTAAACACTATGTTTAAGACTGGTTTTGCTCATAATTACTGGAGCCAAAGTCGAGAGTAATTATCAGCATCCAGACTCCTACTGGTCTTAAACAGAGTGTTTAATACCGACTAAGCACATATTTATTCCCATTCATAAATACTTTTTGGTAAACAATCAACAATTTTTGGTCCAAAAGTCAAAACAAGTCAAAAATTAAAAATTTTCAATGATTTCAATCAACAGGACACCCCTCCAGCTTTACAATGGTAAAGTCCTCTAGTAAACAATTCCTTATTCCCGGTAGGGAGATTGACGTAGGCGTTGCGCGTACTGCGTGATGTGGCGCACAATGCAGATGGATCGGAGAAGCGTGAATTTAGGACTATGAAATACTGACTCACTGGTAGTATTGCGCATGCCTACGTGAGGATTGTGAACGTTCAACCAATAAAAGGGTGCCAGCACCGGATTTTATAGGTGTCAAAATTTCATGTGACACTGAAAAGCGTTCAAGACCAACCAGGCATCTTTATCAATCGTTTAAAACTGGCCACGTGAAGGGCTCTCGACCAATAGGAATGGGTAAACTGTCTGAGGTATTTATGAATGTCTTTTACAACACGAGGCCGATGTGCATGAATTTCTACAGCCTAAATATATACAAATTTAGACTTCCGTTAATACTGAATATTACAAGAATAACAGCGAATGTTTTTAGGAAACAAAATCTTTTGATATTTCTTGGTCAAACTAAGAACATTACTGTCTTTTACTCTTGAAGTTAATGATCTATCTTACTTGATAAATCCAGCTTTGATTGAACCATATGCCTTCCTATTCCCTTCAGTTGCTGGGCTGCTCTCCGACTGGCCTGGCTCTTGGTTGCCACTAGAGGGCGCTGTGTTTAGTGACGTGGGTCTAAAATTTGGAGTGGAAAATATCACAAATTAATTACCTTGAAATTGTAGGACGATGTCTGAAAATGTTTTTTCTATAGCTATAGATATTGACAATTAAGTTATTTATTTTATTTGTTTTGCCCAAAGTGCGCCCTAACAGTTTAAAACGTGTTTCCACTGGGGCCTTACATACTTTACAAATTGTTAAGTAAGTTAAGCAAAGTAAACTTCACAAGGAAAAAGTGCACAGGTGAAACAGACTATGAACAATTTTACAAATATAATTACTTAAAAATATTACACAAATTCAGCTATATGCCCATAATCATTTTAAACATTCTAGATTAAGGCTTGATTTGTTGACAATGGGTTGGGCGAAAACCTTAAAAAAAAAAAATTTTGAGGAAAAATACAGGAAATTCCAGATACAGCTCTCAAATTTGAAAGATACCGGTAGGTTGCAAAGGTAACGAGACAAAAAAATGCAAAATTTGAATGATGCCAATTTTCAGTTTATAAAAAAAATATTGAGTAGATAAAAGTTTCAGAGCCTAGCCCCATAAATGGGTTTCAGACAGCAGCCTCTGTCTGTATGAATCCGGTCACGTGAACACTGTACACACGAGGCCCCCTTCAATGGAGAAACCATTGTGCATGCTATTGTACAAAGCACATAACCATGATGGATCTGAACAAAAGCTAGCACAATGCTTTCGCCATTGAAGGGGGCCTACGTCATAGAATTGACAATGTGTCCGGCTATCCGCTCCGTTCACAAGTACCCCCTCACTGGCAAAGAAAGTACAGTTGGGGGTGACCGACCGACGCCATCTTGCCTGACTGCAATTTTGCCGCGACACGCGGCCGTACCACTACATGTTCATAGTACAAATTCCTTGGTGTACGTGCGTCACACACAAGGAAAGGTGCGCGTCAACCAGCTAAATGTCCCGCCCATGGGACGTTGTTGCTAGGTAAAAGGGTACCCTCTTTCGCTGGCGCACTGAGCCCATTGTAGTCTTTACTTGGATTTTTCATTGTATTACCTTTTAGCTGCACTCGGTGGATCAGATTGGGATGGTTCTGCGGCAAGATTCACTAACGAAGCTTCGTCAGAATTAGCACGTCGTAAACTACAATCAACCCACACAATAAACGAATTATCATAAAATCTGACAATGGTACACACCTTTACTATAAAAAATATTGAATTTTTTCAATTTTTACAAATTGTTACATACATAACGAGCAAATGATACACATCAAATAAAACAGAAAAATTTTGTTTCGTGACAAAACTTACCCTAGACTAGACATCTGGTTTCGTATTTCTGTTTTGAGGTTTGTGAGGGAGAGATTGAACACCCCTGTTTGGTGCGTGGAATGCGCCGTTGACTCACCAACCGAATGCCTGGGCACTTCCACTGGGCCCAACAGAGGGGGTAAACCTGTGACACGGAGGGATCAGCGTTTCTTTAATAATGCTCACCACACTTTAACCCTAACTCCCTAGGCATTTTTGCTAGGATGCAACCTCAATCCTGCAAAATCCTCCAACTGCCTCCATGTAAACATTGCATACAGCCTCACTCCTTCAAAATCATCCGTTATTTCTTGAATGTGGTCCTTGGAGGGGTGACACTGCCTCAATCCTGCAAAATCCTCCAGCAATCACTGTCAATATGTTGAGGCAGAGCCAGTGACATCCTGGAGCAGTGCGGAGGATTTCAAGTATAATCTAGCCTAAATTTATGCACGGCTGAGCGTAAACAACACAAGGTCCGACCTAAGACCTTGGCACACTGTATCCTCCAAAATCGCACTTGAGAAAGCCTTGGTTTTATTACCAGAAACATATTCATGCGTACTTATATGCCATGCCCGCACTACAAAAACAATTTATGAATATATGAACACATTTGACCTTTTGTTTTGATACTGACCTCTGAATGGATCGCCACTTCGGTCTTTGATCTTTTGTGTACTGACAAGACCTGTCTTGGGTTGCTGCAATAAAGAAATTAACGCATTTTATTCACTGCATCGCCCTAAACCGCCCGCCTGCAACTACCTGTATTGCCCATGTTTGAGTTATCGCACGAGTGTGAGTGGTACACAGAATAATGCAGTGCGTCTGTCCCCATGTGCCACGAGGTCGAAGCCGAGTAGTATATGGGACACAGACGTACTATATTTTCCGTGTTCCACGAGCGCCAGGGGGATAACGAATTTGTCTTCAAGCAAGCTTGACACACAGTAAAGTTGGAACGAGCTTGCTGTACATGAACTTTTATTTAAGTGGTTATGGGCCTTATTTATGAGTCGGCCATATTGAATTGAAAGTTAAGTAAAATCTTAAATTTTTGAACTTGCGAAGAGAAATAAATTCCAGTCTGCTTCAATTAATAATTTAAAGTTTGGAATTAAACATTCCCTAATGTTTAAAGCCATATTAAAAAAAAAATACAGTTTTTTAATGAATAAGGCTGCCTGCGCCTGCATAAATAGTTTGGCGCCATCCCATCAATACATTCAGGGAACTCGCCAAAAATGGCCAACTCGTGAATAAGGCCCATCCCATTACGCTGCATACCTGTACGCGCTTGCAGTTAAATTTGTTCAACGTTACAGTTATCAATACAGCGTTATCGTTCTTAATGAGGTGCTACAGAAGTTGCAGGTTCGACTCTAGTCAATGTTGCTTTGAACATTTTCATTTGTGCTTCATTTGGTCTTTACCCTTCGCAATTTAAACAGACATTAACCCTAACCCCCTTGAGTGATTTACTAGGAACCTTCCTCACTCTTGCAAAATCCAACACCATATGGTAACTCAACACCCAAACTGTTGGACTCTGATTATGGTGGTATGCCTAACCCCATGTAAAGCATAATCAGTTTACTAGTGCAGTACTCACTCCAACAGATTCCAACAAACCCTGGCGTTGGAGTTTGACTGGACGGGGATTAAGGGCTAAGGCAATATTTACAAAATGTTTCTGTAAATATTTACCACTGATGTTGGCGACACATGACCCAACGATTCATCTCTTTGCAGTGAAGTTCTCTGATGACTGTAAGCTCTTCGACGTTCCTACAAAATAATTTTAGATCTATGAAATAATGACAAACTCAAAATATCATTATAACAAGAACATATCTTGTATTACACAACGTCTGACTTAATCCCGTCATCTGATTGGTGGATCGCTGATCACGTGTCATTGAATTATTCTACCCAAACCACGGACCGGCCGCAACGTAAAAATACGGTTTCCACGGTAAATAGAAGATCCATTGCATAGCCACGCTAGTTATTAATAAGGCGTTGTATCAAACCTATATTTAATGTTTCAAATGCATGTAATATAAAGAAAACTGGAGAGCGTATCGCCTGGTTTTGAAGCTTTCAACTTTGGGTTCGTGCAAGCATTTGGGAAAAACTGTTACAAAAACATCATTTTTTCTCAGTTTAACCAGTTCACGTCGGACGACGTGTATACACGCAAAGCTTTTGCGGTATTCGGAATGGATTACAGATAAACACGCAACAAGCGAGGCCGGAAATATCTGTCTGCGACCCGCTCGCAGTGAGCGAGGCCAGAAATATCAGGGTGTGCTACCCGCAGATCACAACTTGAACCCGTCTGGCATCGAGGTTCGTGAAAAACAATCCCACGCCTGGGTCCGGTCAATGTCAAAATAATCCTGGTGCGAACTGGTTAACGTTCAAACATGTATCACATCTTAGCAAACTCATTTATCAACCCAATCTTTTAAAAGTTCCGATTTAGCGAGAAAAATTGAAGAAAGTACCTGTAGTTCTTGCAGCCAGAACATCATCGTGTGTCTGTCTTTGGCTTGTAGGTGATAAATGCGGCCGCCCGTACTTCAAACAAAATCAAATTCAACAAACGTCGAGCAGTAAGTTGTATTGAAAATGGATGATTTGATCATTGTATAGATTTTCGTAATCGTACACATGGCGTAACACACTGTTTCATTAAATCAGCTGTACCCTATAGATGTCACTCACTGTGCATGTATTAAGATTTGTGCTTTATTGAAATTTGTGTTAAATTATTAATTCCCAACTTATTAACACAAGATAATTACAAAGACTAACTTGACTTATTAATATAATTTTGTACGTAAGAAACTTACGATATATGGAACTGGCCGGTACTAGTGGAGTCATTGGCCTCGAAGTTAAACGTTGCATTAGCAATATCAATTGATCTGCACAAAATGATACAATATGCATAAATTCTCACACACATCTAGCAGAAGTTATCCACAAGCCACAACATCATTAGTACCCCTGCTCACTGGGCCAAGACATTCCAAAGATCATCTCACGTCCTTGCTAAGTATACAGCTTAATGCTGCAACTTCGATTCAAAAATGGGAATTCGTTGGAAGAAAAACATCAAATTTGTTGCAAAGTATGGACAGTACATCTTTAAGATATATCCTTATATGGTCACTAGACTTGTCAATGTACTCTCAACCCTATATATTCTTACCCAAGAGGTAACAGATCCTGTGGAGTTCTATAGTAGTACAGACGACACCTCTGTCTATCAAAGACAAACCTGATGAGAAAGCAAAGAATAAAGTATTGGTAAGGGCCCGTCTCAATCATATCTGGGGCGAGTTCCGGCAAAGTTGCGGGCATTGTATTGGGTATAAGTTGCAGGATTCTGAACAACTTCCCTGCAATCTTCCTGTAATGAAGTTATCAGCAGTTGCTAATGAAAATTTCCCCGGAACATGTCAGGGACAAATACAGAGCTTCCGGGAAAAAAAAGTGAATGATTCTACCCGCAACTTGTACGGAACTCAATGTCGTATTTTTTTTATATTAATTTCATTCCCTGAGCAAGCTGTTTCAGTCGAAGTATTCCAGTGAAAAACCAAAACCTTGACAATTTGCAACAATATCGAAAATTGATGACAATAATAACAGGAAAAAAATGTAATCATTTTCCCAGTCAATCAATCATACACATTACTATTGTAACCTCAAACCGAGAATCAGTGACTAATATGTGTACATTATGTCTAGGTTTTGTACCGAAACAATCAAGTGAAAAAATTCCCTGCTTTTGTCCGTTGATGGAATTCAACTTGTCACATTTTTATAAGAAATGTGATCTGACTGTTGGTGACTAGCCTGTGTATAAAGGCATGGCAGGGGAACAGGATGTTTTGACTTTCTGTGACTGTTCAGAAAGTAGTACAATGTACGATGTACAAACAACATACATTTTCATGTTGATGAAATAATTATAGAATAAAGAAGTTCAGTATACTATATGAGTTAAGACCAATGTTTAATTTGAATTCGTACTTTTAATATTTTAGCTATTGTCTAGGTTTTGTAATGCGCATTTGAACATTTTTATGGTATACTGTATGCGCATAATAAATGCAATTTTTATTATCAATTGTAATTATTTTTGCATTCAATAAAGGACGGTGAACGATAGAAAGGGTCCCCAATTCCCGAGGGGTCCCCAATTCCCGAGAGGTCCCCAATTTGGATTTGTGTACAAAACATATGGGAGGTCTTCCTAAAAAGTTGGTGCAAACAAAAGAGGGACAATAGGCATGATAGGGGGTCCCCAATCGCAGTCAAGTTGGGGTGTGCATGTATGTGTATGTACATGCACAGTATGCATATGTACACTGTACAATGTGCACATGTTGTACAGGCCTATTTATAGCACACTACTATTTCCTCTTCCTGTTTTAACAATGATGTCATTACATCACTGTAAACGTGTCCATTGTGCAGGATGTTTCAACAATTAAAGAGGTTGTGGAATGCTCAAAGACATTTCCGTAATTTTTCGGGTATATGTAGCCTAAGGTGTGATGAAATAAAAACGACTATTGTTTCTGTCATAAAATGAGTACAAAAGGTACTTTTGAGAGCAGCAAACAAAACACAGTAAATCGTGACGTAATGAACAGGACTCCCAATGCAGAGTAGCATAAACGAGTCCTGTTTATTACCTCACGATTTACTGTATTTTGTTTGCTGCCCGCAACGACGACTTTTACACAAATTGCACGTTCGGGTCGAAACAGGACCTGAAAAATAGCTCTCAAAAGTAACCTTTGTACTCATTTCATGACAGAAACAATAGTCGTTTTTATTTCATCACACCTTAGGCTACATACACCCAAAAATTGACAGAAATGTCTTCAACATTCCACAACCTCTTTAAATAATAAAGTAAAGTATACAATGTATACATATGGGTTCATTTGGTTTTCATGTATTTTGTTGCTTCCAATAATAACACCACTCAAAAACCAAAGACGATTGTTCAAAACCTAACCTGTTGAAATTTCAGCTCAGTGGATTTACACTTTGCAAGCCTAACAGTGAGACCCATACACAACTTTTCAGTCACGACGTAAAAACAGTTTCATCAATGCACTCTTAATTCCCAAAAATCAGTCAACTGACTGATCGTTGGAAATCACCTACATTTCTTGATTTCTTCTAAATGGTAGCCAGCCAGACGGATTCATTTCATCCCGAAAAATAGATTCCTTTTGTGAATTGCTCTTTTTCTAGCAATCCAAGTGCTATTTACTTTTGAATGAGATATCGACCAAAGAAAATCGGCCCTTGTTTATTGAAGTTTAAATTTTGCAATTTCAAATTCTTGGCTTCGTTCTCGTGGGGTAGGCTGGTTCCTGCCCCACAATCATAATTTATAATGTATAGGCCGGGGGCCAGTCTGATTGCAAAAGCGGATCTGTTTGTGCCGAAAATCGTCCTTTTTTTCAAAGGGGTGCAGATGTCCAAAACAGGGGGAAAAAAGTGTTTTTGTTGGAATAAAACAAACAAGTTGAAAATTGATTGATACTCGAATTTGTGTTAAAGCATGGGGAACGCAAGTTTAATTTCCTTAATTTGCATACCATCTTGTCTTGTAGGTCTTGATAATCCCTTTGTCCCCCATTTTGTTCAAGTAACCGCACAGTTTCACCTCCTCCATTGTACCCTGCAGCATTTGAAGAAGAAAAAAAACGTAAAAGTATCCAAATTTGTGTCAAAACGAGGTCATCGTTTAAGGATGCTGAAGTCAAAATCTCATCACAACTTACAAACTCATATTCAAAATCTGAGACAACCCAAGAAACACATGACGCAATGGAGATTGTGACATTGGGGAAAAAAAGTTGCAACCTGACGCCACTTTTTTCTTCAAATTTCATCTCAGTGAAGGTCAGTCATTGCAAAAATGACGATAAGACATGAATCTGGGACTGAGAACATTTCCAATTTTGTTAGGAAATACTTAGGCTAAAAAAAAAAAGTCTCCGGTTTCTGGTATGGAGCTTGCCCAAAAAGTGGTGCGGCGACGCGGCTTTTTTTGTTTTTTTTACCTGTTTTTTGCTTCAAATGTCGGCTGATGACTGCAAATGGTGCCCGACTAAACGACTGACGTGCCCGACTGCTGATTTCAGTGGCGTCACGTGGCAATTTTTTTTCCTAATATTGTTTGCCGATGTTTGAAAGCACTTGATTCCCTGATGTAAGTTGCATTTTTATTATAACCAGATCCACGATTGATGGGTCGGCGGTATCTTAGCGAAATATTATTGAATATATTGGGTTTTTTCCATGCTGGTAGGCCTATTGCCAACTACAAATCTAGGTAGACCAAAAGTCAAGAAATACTGAAGTACCTTTTTGTTCTCTTTTTAGACTCTTTATCATGTTTATGAAACAGGTCCTCCTATAACACTTTACCAGGTATTAACAAAGTTGTATTATTATAATTTACAACAGCTTGGGTGTAGCCTAGGCCTATAGGTTTAAAAATAAAAGAAAAATGTATAGGCATATATTTTTTTCGAAAAAATGTTGCAACCTGATGCCACTTCAGCCATCAGCAGTTGTGTACAAAGTCTATGGAGAGTCAAGAAGATTTTGTAAGTATTTCTGAACACAATTGGAAATGTTTCTCAGTCTCAGATTCATGTCTTAATTATCGTCATTTTTGCAATGACTGACCTTCACTGAGATGATATATCAAGAAAAAAAGTGGCGTCAGGTTGCAACATTTTTTTAACAGGTGCAAACTAAGAATTTTATGTTCAACTGTGTCATTTTTTTGTGAGATTTTTGGCAAGTTTCCCCAAGATTGGCAGATTTTCACAATTTTCAACTTCAAATAAGTACAACCTGACAACTTGTTCAATGTAGGCCTACCCGTTTCTGTGAGTCGATCTGACTGGCACTCAATGCCGCATTCGCATCGTCTCCGTGCACTGTTGCACCGGCCCGTCCCTCGCCAGCGGGGTCGGCTGGGCCGGCGTGGTCGGCCCGACTGGACGGACAATCAACCACGACATCTAGCGCCAACAGCATCGGATCAGTCGCACTTCGGCTTCGCTCAGCTCCTCTTCCAGGGTCGCTTTTCTGCTCAACACTGCCCTGCTGATCTGCCATACTTCCTCCTTTTGTTCCTTGGACTGGAGGCTCATCGTCAAAGGATATAAGTAGAGCAGTCGGTACTTCACTCGTCGCTACTGAATCACCCGGAAACTTCCGTCCACTTTCCATCGTGTTTCAGAAGTCAGCCCTGGGCACCGCCATGTTTGTTTTAATGCTACTCTTGCACTCCAGTCGGACGACCCGAGTCGAGGCCGAACTGAAACAGGAAACTACCTTCACAAGACGAAATACCTGATGTATTGACGTGAAATTTCGTCTAGTAATTCAAATTATACATAACACAAATCTATTACATGTATTAAATATCAAGATTAATCGTCAAAAAATAAAATGATATAGTTAAATCAAAGGAAGACTAGCACATCCCTCATATTTTCAGGAACTTACATTTTCCTTTCAAAAGAGGGCGCGCCACACAAATAGTGGTCACCGGTACCGGTAAGATCGTTGTCAACACCGAACAAAAAATTGTCTAGCGCAGTTTGAGTCCCCCGTGCAAGTTTAAACTTGCGCGAGGGACTCCCGAAGCACGCAAATTACGCTGCGCCATTTTAATTTGCGTGCGCACGTTACAACTTGCGCATAGGCGATCGCAATTTGAGAACCTTGCGGGCGAGATTTTTCAAAACACGAGTACATGGAGAAATAAATTAATAAATAATGGAATAAATCAGTGAACAAAGAAATAAATAAAAAGGGGAATTCAATTAGCGTTAATGAAAAGAAACATTGAGATTTAGCAGCGCTTATTAGAGAAGTTTTGTAGGGGGCGGGGCGGGGAGGGGACCGGGCAAGCAATCAATAAGCACACTCATACTGAGCGGCGATCATCTTAGAAAGTGTACTAAAGTTGTTCAATAATGGAGACCAGCTTCAAGTTTTTTACCTAGTAAAACTAATCAGCATTTTATTTATATTCTTAAATGTAAATAAATCATAATTTCCTGGGGGTATCCCGTTGTTATAACGTCAAAAGAATGATTATGATCCCTTCAATTGTTCAGGTTTTGACGTTATAGTAATCATTACATTATTTTTTTTAAATGCTTTAACTTGAATTACATTACATGAACTGTACAATTAAAAAAGTACTTATTCTTAAAAAATACTCATTTAATTAATCTAGCAATTAATTAATTGGACGGTACAATAATTCATTAATTTTTTAAAATACGTTGCATAACATTTCGAGCGCTGTGTACACTTCAAAAATGCATAATTTGGAAAAAAAATTAATGAACTCATTACTAATTTAATTAATTAATTTAATGTATTACTTTAAATATTATTTTATTTGCAGGCTCAATAATTCATTGTTAATGTTTGCATGTTTTACCTTAAAAACACTAAGCATATAAAATGGTAATTATTTTAAAAAAGTAAATAAATTTATGAATAATTTAATAAGTTAATTAGATGTATTAATTTAATTAATTAATTCGACTTAATGAATAAACATGTTGTTTATTAAACAAAAATCCTAATGAGCCATAAACAATAATACACATCATGATCACAAACAGCAGTCACCACCGTAAATATTTTGTTTGTCAACACGAGAAAAACTACTGATGAACTGATCAAATGTCGGGAATATTTTACTCAAACCAACAATTGTGAAAAAGACATGCACCAATGAAGCAGGGGGCTGTGTTGACTGAATTATGACTAAATAAATATTAAAATTTCACTATTCAAACAAAATGGTCTTTCATCTTTAAACCCTGCGAGTCATGCACTTCTGATTCGGCCACGGTAAACACTGCGCCAAACGTAATCGTTGATAAACCAGCCTAACTCTGCATGTAGAAATACGCCATGCACTGAGCGTTGCCTGACCTTGTTCAATTCAATTGTTCAAAATGAACAACGAACGCACAACAATGATTCTTCACGCCTCACTAGTTTTACAACACACACGGTAAACCGCCATAGAGATATACACAGATGTGATCAGTCATTGCTGCTAGTGCTGCAGTATAGCGTGAACGTGTACGTGGCATGATATAATATTATGTCATGTTGATTGAGTAGCAACAGGTAAGATTTCATATTAATTGTATGTTGGAGGGTGATATTCACCTTTTTTTAACTACAGAAAATATATCATTCTGCTACATTATAAGACAAAAGGTATATCACCCACTTTATTCTACGTTCAATGAATTGAAGTAGTGATTATTATTTGTCCGGAATATTACTTCCGTGTCTGGAGCTCTCGTGATATTTTGCGGTAAATTATATACCTTCAATTTGAGTTCACGAAGAAGACATTTTCGATCGCGTTCCCGGAATCTATTTTATACATTGTAAACTGTTGAATGGGGTGGTGCCAGACTATGATTGGATGCCTTCCAAGCCTCACGTTTGTTTGTTTGTTTTTAAATGTGGCTTAAAACATCATAGCGCATGTTTAATCACAAATTTTAAATTATTCATCAGAGCAGACTGGTAATAATTTGCAGTGAACTTTTATTTCATTGTTTTCATTTCTACTCGCAAGTTCCAATCAAATGAAGAGTGTGCCTCGTTTCCAATTTAACATGGCCGACTCCGGCGACTCGTGCATGTCCCGTAAAATCTCAAATACTAGACTCCTTCCGTGTCGTCAGAGCCACACAGCAATGTATGCTAAATTTCATGAGAACTTAATCGCGTTTCCTGAATTTGAAATCTATACAATCTATCTAATCTATAATTTATAATTTCCACTTATGATATTAATTCACACTTGGGACGCTACTACATAAATTACCTGGAAACAGCGAACATTTTATTCCCTAACTCTGGGGAAATTTGGATCATAATTTTGTCCGATCAACATGATTTGGATTTGAATTTTATTTCCTTAACACAGCTGTGGCAGGTGAGGTCACTATCAACAATCAGTTAAATATAGTATTGGGAATTTTGGCAATGCTACCCAGCATCCTCAAACATCACGTGACGGAAATGACAAGATGAGTTTCCGTTCCAAAGCATTATGGGCTTTTGGTGTTTCGTACCTCGTCTCAACCGCAATTTTAATGGTGTATTTGATGTACACCGCCACTGTCAATCTCCCATCGCTACCCGACGACCGTTCCATCTACTGGTGGCGTGATGCATCTTACGGGCGTTACATCCTACGGCACACGTGTAATGAAACAGACGTTGTGTGCGACACATGCTGTTACTGTTATACTCCAGCTTCACACATATTGGCTGATTTCGGCGACTTGAGCGAGGCTACGTTGACTGAGCGACACTGTGAAAAGAGACTACCCCAAGCCATCATAATTGGTGAGTATTATAAAATATAAAAAAATACTTGGCCAATTGGTTTACAAAAGTTTGGAAGAAATTTTGAGGAAATTAAATTGTGGTTTTTTTTCTCGCGATTGCAATTGTTAGCTCTTATGCATCGGTACTGGAAATGATGATAATTTCTCTTTTCTTGATAATTGAAAGCATAATAGGCGCAATGAATTCACAGGATGCTTATCACATTATTTCGTACAAGCAAGTGGGACTTTTCCGTAATATTATTATGTATTGTTGTTTCCAAGGTAACCAGTGACCAAACTCACAAAGTTCACAATTTAATATTCCCCCATTTTGAACTTGTTCATTCCTCAGGTTTATGTTTTCCAAATTCGAAACTGCTTGAATAAAATGGTTGTTCAGTTACTGGATTTTGAAATTGTTTACCGAATACGGATCAGTAAACAAGGCAAAGATAAAGTTTTCCCATAGAGAAGAGAAGTCAAAAAGTACCTTGGAAAAGAATTGTTAATATCTCATCCGATTTCAAAAACTTCGATGGCTATGTGCATATGTTAACTTTTTCTTTCAATGTGAGACTTTTGAGACGCTTGGTGGCAGCAAACACGGTCCTTTTCATTTTTTAACGTCATTTTGAACATGCGCACATGAGCTTAAACATGACCTAAACAAGGGAAAGTGTCCGTGTGAATGCTGCCACCACGCGCCTCAAAATATTACCCCATGGCCACAAAAACTGGCTTTTCGGAACTTTTTTAATGGTGTGCGGTCCCTAGTTTTAAAGATCGAAAAGGGTATCCAAAATTGCCACGTTTGATTTTCACGGTTCTCCATTCAAAGGTGCAATGAAATCAGGGACGTATGCATTGAGAACCTACCTCAGTTACCATCCGGACATAGCCATGGCGTATGACGAACCGTGGTTCTGGAATAAACCGGAGGAATTTGAGCAAGGTCTGGAGCGATACCGCAAGATGATGCACTACAGCACACCGGGACAAGTCACTATCGAGAAAACCCCGGACTACTACCACGGTGAGGGCGTCCCAGAAAGAATCATCCAAAATCTCCCCGATGTGAAGATCCTCATGATCATGAAGGACCCAGTTAAGCGAGCCATCTCGCACTACAACTTCGAAAGACTTAGGACTCAAGATTTTTACTTTCCTGCCACTTTTGAAGAGGCTGTTATGACTGCAGATGGGTACGTGGACGTGCACTCCGAGTATCTCATACAGTCCGCGTACTCTGTTTTTGTCAAGCGGTGGTTGAGGCACTTCCCGCCCGGGCGATTCCTCGCGATTGACGGCGACCCGTTTCAGCGGGACCCGGTGCCTCAACTCCAGCGCATCGAGAAATACCTGGGCATCCGGCCATTCTTTACCAAGGATATTTTCGTCAAGAATAGCACCAGTGGTTTCTGGTGTTTGACCAAACCGATTTATTCTTGCGTCCCGCAGAGCCGGCCCCATCCACCACACCCCAAAGTGAGCGATTCCGTGTTGATGACTTTATATCGATACTTCAGACCATTAAATAAACAACTCGCAAAACTCTTGGAAGAACCTTCGTTTGAATGGTTTTCTTATTAAACTATTTTTTTATAATCAATACATCAATGGGACGCTAGCCTGCATGCTACCTCTGGAATGATCGTGTGACGCTTTATCAACTCAGCTTTTCAATTCTCGGCTAATAGTGACTCGGTTCGGAAGCTCTTTTAAAGCCACGACGCCGGCCGAGTGACAATATCGAGAGGTCTTTTGCACCCAAGTTGGGTGGTGGGTAAAACTCCATTGACTGAGCTATATGGCCTACGGCCCTACACGCAACAAGTGAGTTGTTTTCCGTGACCGTTGACTTTTATTCGGATAGTTTTCGAGTTTAAAACACTGTGGTGTTTTGGTCATAATAATTTTTAGTCTTGATGGTTTCTCGCGAAATAATTTGCAAAGACGAAGGACTTCACAAAATGTAAAAATAAATCATCCGGTATTTCCCTGAGTTGTTGCCCGAACAATGAGTGTGTTCTTTTTTTTGGTTAATGGTGCGGCATCTGTGTTATCTTCATTCAGCGGTAGGACCATGGGTAGGACCACTAATTATTTGGCGCGCCCTCTATTGACCGAAATAGTAGACCATTACTAGGCCCGTTTGTCTCCGCTCCGTGCGAGACCACTATTTTGTTTAGCGCGCTCTTTTTCGACAATTAGCAAATAAAGGTGTGCGGTTTTTAATGCCCTCGGAAAATAGTAATGCACATATTCTGTTGACTGTGACAGCAGAAACGCAAGTTTTTTTCGGTGTTGACAAAAATAATATTCAGGGATAGAACCAGAATTTTGTGTGGGTTTGCATAGGGTATCATGCCAGCTTTTTATGTCTGGGAGGTGGGCAACCGTACATCCCGCGCCCGGCTCCGAAATGCACACATATCTTTTTTTTTTTCCATACACTTGGCCTTCGTAAAATAAAAAAAAGGGGGGGGGGGGGGCTGGTACCCATCTTCCAAATGGGGGCGCTCCTCAAAACAAATCATGATTATGCATACTGGATATGGAATGCCGATTTTTACAGCGAATTGTGGTTTTATTTAGAGTTTTCTTTTCTTTTTTCATGTCAGCACATTTATGGAAATAGTTCCTGAAAAATATTTTTACAAAAATCCGCCGGGGCGGGGGGGGGGGGGGCAAGGGCTTGAGCAAGTATACTACCCTTTCTTTCCCTCACTTTTATCTTCGGCGTTACCACTTAATTTGTGTTGCAGGTATATCTGCAGGTATACCTGGATTGTTGCTGAATTCAAAAAGCAAAGTTTCAAACAAACATTAAACGTCAAATTACCTCGTTCGAACATGAAACAGTCAACCATCCGTACTACTGGAGTCAAGCAATAGGATACAGATATTAACGTACGCCTGCATGAACTCAGGTTAACAGCAAGGAATTACCGTGTTTTAGGCAACCCATCACACAGGCTTTTTGCGCAATGATCCCGGCATCCTCAAAATCATTCAAGTCATGACTTTTGCACATCCGAAGGGCCGCGACGGGAATGCATGTATACAGCATGCATTCCTCCTCCAAATATCAAGATAGAACCATATTCTCTAAAGGTCTCCAGCACCTGAAATTCATAGAAACGTGAGTCCATGTCACAGAAAGTTAAAAAAAAGTTTTTCCAGTGTATATTATAGTCGGCTTTGACTTTAATTTTGTCACTTGTTATTTTTTCGACGAAATACATGAATAGCGCCACCAAGCGTCAAACACTACCCTGCAAATGACGCATCACGTTACGGTGGCCTGACCCCCACGTGACCTACCCCACGCCCGGCCGGGCAGCGCGGCCGCAGCGTGTACGTACGTACGTACGTACGTGTACAGACGAAAAATGATGACAGCTGCGAGTCGAGTACGAGTAATTAAGCAGGATATCTTTAGGTGTGTATTTTCGTTCTTATTTTGCTTCTTGTTCTTAAAGGATGGCACGGAATTCTAAGTGCATGAGAACAAAGATGCAGGAGTGCCCAAAAGAGGAGGCTATAAACATTCTTCTTTTTTTTTACAGCCCCAAATGTTTGGTTGCGTTTCAACTTTGTTCGTTGCAATGCAGTGCCGCAGGTGGGGCGAGTTTGTTTTTTAGGCATGCAATTACAATCCCATGCGTTACACTTATTCTGTTGATTGTCAACTCGCCCCATTTGCAGTGTGCATAATCTGCGATGCCGATGTGTTGCATAATCACTGATCAGTTCTTTTTAATCGGAGTTTATTACGAAATTCAACAATATGCCTTTTTGCTTAGCTGGAGTTACCCAGCTCTGAGTTTTATCATTGGGTTGTCATCTAGAGCTGGAGCTCATTTTTCTCGAAAACGATAGTATAGGCAAAAAAAATTTGGAAAATGTTGAATTTTGTCCCCGTTACACACTAATTGCAACTGCAACTCACCCCAAACTTGCTTGGAATAACCATTACACAGGTCCTCGAAGTAAAAAACGATCCACGATGAAGATTCAGCCTACAATTGCAGTGAAAACAGGAAGAATAACCGCTAACCTGACAACCTTGCGAGCATGGCCAGGATCGCCGATGGTTTGTGCATAAAAAAAATTTACCGGTTACCGGTACCAGGCTGTCAACTAGTCGTTTTTGCCGGCTGGCGATTGGCTGTTGGCGCATGACGTCGCGCGGAAGCGTAACACCCGATGACTGTTTCATGTACTCATATTAAGTTTACCACTCGCATCACAGCTGCGGTACTGGAACCGCAACCGATAGTGCACGAAACAGTCATCGGGTGTTACGCTTCCGCGCGACGTCATGCGCCAACAGCCAATCGCCAGCCGGCAAAAACGACTAGTTGACAGCCTGGTACCGGTAACCGGTAAATTTTTTTTATGCACAAACCATCGGCGATCCTGGCCATGCTCGCAAGGTTGTCAGGTTAGCGGTTATTCTTCCTGTTTTCACTGCAATTGTAGGCTGAATCTTCATCGTGGATCGTTTTTTACTTCGAGGACCAGTGTAATGGTTATTCCAAGCAAGTTTGGGGTGAGTTGCAGTTGCAATTAGTGTGTAACGGGGACAAAATTCAACATTTTCCAAATTTTTTTTGCCTATACTATCGTTTTCGAGAAAAATGAGCTCCAGCTCTAGATGACAACCCAATGATAAAACTCAGAGCTGGGTAACTCCAGCTACTTTTTGCTGTAATTTTGTCATGTTTGCCATGTTTGTTTATGTTTGAATCAACGGAAAATTGTTTGGATGGAAAATTTGAGTTTTTACTCACCAGCCTCGAGTTTCCAATCGAGCTGAATGTAGAGTTGACCTGCTGAAGTCACTTGAAGATCCGCACACCCGCAGCGTAAAGTAAACACACATGAAGCATGACCCGTGTATTCCTTGGATCGGAAACGCGAGGTTGGTGCATGAGTAAAAACTCAAATTTTCCACCCAAAAAATTGTCCCATGCCATGATCGAAATGTCAATGATTTAAGCGTTATTTATTTTATTTTTAGTTTATAACACTTCTCCACTGGCTGATATAAAAAAAATATTACAAATTATACAGAATCACAGATAAAAAAATACAGAGAATTTACAATTATAATTAATTGTAAAAAAAAGAGTTTATGGCAGAATACGGATTCCAAAACATTTAAGAGTTATTGATCAACCAACCATGGCAACAGCTATGCTTTGACTGCAGGTCAGCAGGTGATTGATAAGCCAGCTGTGCCCACAACTTGCCTGCTTTGTCTGTTCATGGTCTGTGACTAAATTGGACTAGTCACAGTGCTTGCCTGAGTATACGATCTGACTGTTGGTGACTAGCCTGTGTTAAAAGTATAGGCCTAGCAGGGAAGTGGATGGACATTTTGACTGTCTTTGACTGTTTAAATAGTAGGAGGGTAAATTTAAAAAAAAAAAAAAATATTCCTTGCAGATAGGACTGTTGCACGATGGAGTCTGACGTAAGGTGGGAGCCGACGCTCAGAGTTTACTGTCCACTAAAAGCTGGCAGCATCGATGGCACGGACAGCAGACCACACGACAAAGCCATTGAAAGAGCCATGAAGGTAAATTAATGGACACTGTATGTGAACATTAGAGGGTGCTATTCACCACTCATTGGAGCTCCAGCGTTGATGTGGCAACAGGGGAAAAAAATAAGGGGAACAAAGCGTCGCCATCTTCCATTCTTAAAAAAAAAAAAAACAGACGAGAATTTTTTTTTTTCTTTGGCCTTATCACAAAGATACTGTCATTGAAAGGAATTTTATTAACCCTAACTCCCTAGGCCTTTGTGCTAGGATGTAGCCTCAATCCTGCAAATTCCTCCATTGTTTATTGAATATGGTCCGTGGAGGGGTGACCATAGTCCGAAAATTTGGGACTCTCAATACTGTGTATGTATGAGAGTCCCAAAACTTAAGGTATCCATATTGTGCAAAAGTTTGTGCTGCATAATAAAACCAGTGTGAATCAAATGTGCAAGCTTCTTACTCACTACAGTTTCTTCAATAATCCCCGAAACTTCTGCCTAGCAAAGTTGCTGTTGTGAGCATTGCATCACCAAAAATTCAGCGTTTAATTCTAATTTTGCAGGGAGTTATCGAAATCCAAACGCGAAACATCACGTTGATGTGTACTGCAATGCATTGTGCAAAAAGACTCCTCAGCTGTAACATTTTAATCGTGTAGATACTTAAAACAGCGCCCTCTTGTTGATCTGAGTGAATGCAAAATGTTTCATTTTTTAACAGAGGGCGCTATGCTCATTTGGCCATCGATTAAAAAACAAGTAAGCTGCAAGGATTTTCCTACACCTACCCAGAATACCTTGGGAATCACACCACCATTTCTAAAGCATGGAGAATGACGTGGATGGTTTTTGAACTGTCAAAAACTTGCCTTAAAATTGGATTTAAGGTCTCAAATTTTGCAGGTGACATGCTTGCAACTTAAGCATTTTGATGTATGTGTTGTGTGGGCATTAATTAGCCGAATGGTGAGTAAAAAAACGTCAGTAGTAATTTTGCACGTTTTTATGCACTCACGGTCCCAGTCTGGGGTGACCACAGCCTGAATCCGGCAAAATCCTATGGCAGAGACTGTCGGTATGTTGAGGCTTGGCCAGTCACATCCTGGAGCAGTACGGAGGATTTCAAGCATAATCCAGGCCTATTATGCATGGCTGAGCTAAACAACACAAGGTCCGGCCCATCCTACGAAATCAGTAACGACTTTTGCCATGTAACCTCAATCCTTCAAATTCCTCCATATTGGCAAAGAGGATTTTGAAGGATTCAGGGCAGTTAAGGTTAATCTGAGCTTTACTGTACAACATGTACACGTGCAATACAAGTTTTCTTGCCTTTGTGCAGGTCTTGTACATGTACACATATTTCCCGGTGATATCCTGAAATCGATGCTATTCCTGACTACAGGAAACTTGTATTGAACATCCTCAAGCATTTTCACATCTTGTACTTCCTTTTACATTTGAAGGCAATCTACAAGCCTAATAAGTCTGTGCAGGGAGATCCAGAATGCACACTGTTCATTGGGAGACTGGATCATGGAACAACAGAACACGCGCTAAAAAAGGTACGGTACCAAGTTAGGATTGCACGTTATTTTCAGCAAACCTGAATTATCGTGTTTGATTGGTCAATCCTTGCAACAACAGTTTGATATTGTAGTTATCAGCGTATTGTGCTATTTAAGATGCATGCGTTACCTGTGCTGTATGTGTAATAGATGGGCAAAAAATCTAGCTCCCAGACTTATGTTCTTGAAAGTCAATGGTGCTTGAGTCTGGAGCGCTGAATGGTAACACATAGCAACCGATGAAAACTGGTGTGTAAGTGAATCGATGTTTTTATCGGATGACGTCACTCCGCCCTGATCTATAGGGCCTGATAATTGTTGAAAAGTGACTACTGCATGCCCATTCCATCTTTACTGTGTGTCAAGTTTTCTTGAAGATAAATTCATTATCCCATTCGTGCTCATGGAACACAGGAAAAAGTAGTGCGCCTGTGTTCTATATGAGACACAGATGCACTACCTTTCTTATTAATAAGTAAATGGCGAATTTTGATGACATCAAGCATACATTTTTGGGGGTTTGTATGTCAGTCTGTGCTGATAAATGTTACGTATTTTAATTTTTGCAATGGGTAGATTTTCTCCAAGTATGGTGACATCATCTACATCCGTCTAGTGCGAGACATTGTAACGGGAATGTCCAAACGATATGCATTTGTCGAGTACAGCAAACAGCGGTATGCATCCCGAGCTAGGAGAGATGCCAACCATTTAGCAGTGGACGGCGCTGAAATCTTGGTTGAATACGAATGTGAACGCGTCTTAGCCAAGTGGATTCCTAGAAGATTAGGTGAGTCCAAATTGTACAATACCCAATAAAATGCACAAGTTTTTTTCAAGTCATTGAAAGACAATAGCATTAATGCTGTCTTTAATATTGTGTATAATGTCATAATAAGCTATTCATATGAAGTAAATAAAGGCATTTCTTGACGTGACCAGACGTGTAATGAACTCAACTACACCACTGATTGTGTAAATCACACGTCAATTCAAAAGCAACGTTTGGCGAACAGCGACAAAGCAATTCATTATTCACAGGTGGAAAATTTGTCCCTTAACCCTAGCCCACCTCACTCCTCCAAAATCCTCCTGGCGGTTTTGGAGGATTCTAGAGGGTTGAGGATGAATGGTGATTGAATCAAATGAGGATTCTGGAGGATTGAGGATGAATGGTGATTGAAGCACATGAGGATTTTGGAGGATTGAGGATGAATTGTTAATTGAAGCACAAGAGGATTTTGGAGGATTGAGGATGAATGCATTTTGAGGCAGGACTGTCTGATGATTTTGAAGGATTTGGCGTTGGTTATCCTTCATTTAAACATGAGTGCAAAGTTTTGGGATGAGGAGGATTTTGGAGGATTGAGGATGAATGCATTTTGAGGCAGGACTGTCTGACAATTTTGAAAAATTTAGGCGGAGTTGAAAAATTTTGGAGGATTTTGGAGGATTGAGGATGGTTGTAAGCAACAAGGGCCTAGGGGGTTAGGGTTAACCCTGACTGAACACAGTGCTCAGGTGTAAAAAGTCTGTGACACACTGCATGAGCCACGAACACCAGGTTACAAACTGCCAATTCTGAAACAGTGAGAGCTTGTCTCATTGAAAAGTGCCACAGAGTTGTATCCTGCTGTACTTGGAGACTTGGAGACTTGGCTGTACTGTACTTCAGCAGGGCCAAATATACCATAGGATTAGGGTTAATGTCCCCTAATCCTGCTTGGTTGTTGTACGCAGTATTTATTGAATGTACTTTGCTCCTCAGGTGGTGGTTTTGGAGGCAAGAAGGAGTCCGGACAGCTCCGGTTCGGAGGATCCGACAGAACCTTCCGCAGACCCATCGTCCTCAACAAGCAAGACACAGGTAGAGGGGGACCGCAGGACCGACCCGGTAACAGACACAGTGGTAGTCACTACGATAGAGAGGGCGACAGACGCCGTGATAGAAGCAGAGATACGGACCGGTATCAAGACAGGCACCGGGAGAGAGACAGACACAGAGATAGTGACAGATACAGAGATAGAGATGGTGACGGATACCATAATAGAAGGGAGGGGAGGGAGGGGCGAGACAGAGATACAGGCAGACATAGGGATAGAGTGAGGGATCGAGACAGATACAGTGAGAAAGAGGGTGGCACACAGGGTGAGACACATGATCGGGAAGTCTCAATTAAAATGGAGCATGATGCACCAGTCCAGACTTCTGAATTCCTACCTACCTCAGTCGACAGTTCAGCTCAACCATTTGTAATGAACATCAAGCAGGAAAAATTATAACACTTCTCAAATAACCTCAGCCCAATTTCATGGCACTCTTAACCACGGAATTTTGCACTTGTGATTAACATTCTTTGCTAACAGCAGTTCAGGGAACCAGACTAGCTGACTTGCACCCATTCACGGATGTTTAAACACTATGTGGACTAACTAAATTTTGTAAATTGGGGGCAGCATTTGAACCCCCCTCCCCAAGAAAAACAAAGATCAGTGTTTTATTCAGCAATGGTCGGCCAACTTTCATTGGAAATTGATACAAAGTTCCACCAATTTCTTGACAGTGACAGGTGCCATGATTTCACCGGATACTTGAGACTGGTATTCACTTACAGTCAAGTAAGGTATTTCTTAATAATGTGGTAGTTTTTTTTCTTCTTGTTTGTTTGCAAATGTAGTACATTACTTTTAAAAGATGAAGGCATGCACAGATACCAGCATTCCTAGCTACATAAACATGGAAGTATCCTAACCTTGAACATGGAATTTTCTGCTAAAGTAAGCGAGGCCAGTTTGCTAACAGTAAACAGGGCCAGTAAAAGGGAACAATTGGCAATTATTCAGCAAACATTCCGTGAATATGTCATCCTAGTGGTAGCCTAGTGGATGGTACAAGTATTGAAAAAAATTTGCCATGAAAAACATCCTGGCCATACTGTAAATTTAGGGTCAATGTTTTTCCTGTCTCTGTTACATCTGATTTCTATTTTTTCATAATTCTGATTTTATAATTCTGAGAGCTATACAGTTCCCTGTTGCTACTTGATAGCACTTCTTTTCCACAGCAGTCCTAGTTTTGTCGCCATCAAATTCAAGCTTCGATGTAACTTCATCTAAAGTCGTCTGAAAGTGGAAATGGTCAGAGTGTAAGGAAAGGCACAAAATTCACAGTGCCGAAAAAAGTTGAATCACTCAAAAATACCAGCATCGGGCAGCAATATCTCTGTTTCAGCCATCTTGTTCTTTTTATAATCTCGTCCGTTGAACCTGAAGCCATCTTTTAATTGTCGATGCTGATTTCAGACACAACTCGTCTATCTGCAATTGTGTCTGTTAAGTCATTTTTCACGACTCAATCTTAACTCCAGTTGCTTTTGCAACACAATTTTAGCATTTCTAGTCCATTCAATGTAATAGCGTCTTTCGAACCCAGCGAGCTTAACGAACCTTGTTGGGTCTCCCATTAAAACATAGCTGAATGCATTGCACCAGTACTATGGTATAGGCACGGCTTAGGTTAGAAACTCCCTGTAATACGGCTGGTGATCATTAACAGATGTATCTGAATGCTTTACCGGCTGAGTGTTTGGTCCATTACAAAGTCTCGACCACTGCTTCGGACAATGTCTTGCATGGAAATGATAAAAAAAAAACAAAGTTTCCTGGACACAACATGCAACACTCAAAGCAGATTCCTCATTCCTAATCTGTTGTCGATTGTTGGATGACATCACTGCTTTATTTCTTCGAGATGAGCCTAGCCCTAGAAGGTCCAGTTTTTATTTTCTGTAAATGTCTTGCATGGAAATGATCCAAAGTTTTCTGGACACAACACGCCACACTCAAAGCAGACGTCTTCATTCCTTTTCCGTCGTCTATTGTTGGATGACATCACTGCTTTTTTTCTTTGAGATGAGCCTAGCCCTAGAAGTACCAGTCTGTATTTTTCGTTCAAGAAGGGAAAAAAAAACAAATTTGGAAGACGGAGCTTCAGGGGTCAGAGGATTCTGGGCACTGTACCGCTCTCCCATCAATTATTTGAGTTCAGAAAACAGGTATCATTGTGGTTTGTCAACTAACAACAATGAGATTCTTGGCAACGAAATACAATGTACTTTAATTTGTCTACATCGTATGCAGCAGCGGTATGTAGCAGAAAACATGGTGGTTTTTTTTGCTTACTACTTTTTGTTATATTCTTGTTAGATGTGAGACGTCAAGTTTAAAATTGAAACTGTGATATCTGGTACAAAATGCTCCAGGTAAAGGCAGAGCACATCACCTTGCTTAATATGCTGGCGTCGAAACCCATCATCAGAGGTTTTTCCGGAATTTCAGGGGTGCATATATTGCTGCATTTAGTGCACTGAGGCAGATAAGTGCATCAGACATTCGTATTTTTCAGGGTGACGTCTACTACTACTTGTAGTTGACAGCTGTTGCAAATTGCTTCGCGTTCTTATGAAAACAAGAAACAAATATCGACTGAATAATGTTAAATGAAAGTTCCTCACAGTTCTTGCCTTCTTCGCTTCTAGCGATAGGAAGAGTGTTTGGTAGTGTACACCTGTAGCCCTCTACGAGCCAATCACCGGTCTTGAACGAAACGTCTTACAGGTGCAGCCTCGTTCTGATCATCGCTGTCACGTTTCATCTTCTTGCTTTCTTGAGCCCGAGAGTGACAACACTACTTTGGCTCATATATTCTGCTGATGGCTTGGGGGGCAGACGTAGTAGTCCTTTCATCATCCATTTTGGAACAAATATCCAATAGTGATCAATCTAATCAACCATTGGCGTTACCTTTGATCAAAAATAATTCTTGTAGTTCTTGATAGGTGAACATCATGTACCTCTTCACATGATGTTGGACGTTTCATTCGTGACACCGATTTTCTTGTGAATTAACTGTTTTAAGGTCAAGACCGATGTAACACATCCCTAGTCATGAAAACCTCTTCACATGATGTTAGACGTTTCATTAAACATTTTCCTTCAAACACTTGTCAACCAGTCTGGTTTCTAGAGTGGGAATCAAAGATATAGGTTGTGACACCGATTTTCTTGTTTATTAACTGTTTTAAGGTCGAGACGGATGTATCCTCTCGTCAGGAAAACTTCTTCACATGATGTTGGACGTTTCATTAAACGTCTTCCTTCAAACACTTGTCAAACAGTTGATTTCTAGAGTGTGAAACAAAGATATAGGTTGTGACACCGATTTTCTTGTGTATTAACTGTTTTACAGTCAAGACAGATTTTATACATCCCCTTGTCAGGAAAACTTCTTTTATACTATGACTTTTAGTTGGCAAGGCCATGGAAGAGGGCTCCAAGGCCCGTGTATGGGGCAAATGCCGCATTTACCAAGGTAGACTTCTTGAATCATCTGCTGGTATTGTTGCTCTGCCATGGTGACAATTTTGAGAAGGATGGGCTGCAAGTCCCAGTCAGGAATACTTCTTCAGCCCAACAGAGCCACTCCTGGCCAGCTGCAGCAATAGTGCTTACTTGACTCCCAAAACTTAACAAATTCAGAACCAAGGTAAATCAAACAGCACACAAACTAAGCAAAGTACAAAAACCTTATTCTACCCGTTTTGTCACAGTCAATTTTGTGTTCAGCTGTGAAGTCAGGTCAATCACATCTTTGTAGGATGTTGATGACGGTGGTATTGCGAAGTCACAGTTGTTGTTGGCAGAGACTAGCTTCAGGGGTCGGGGGATTCTGGGCACTGTACCGCTCTCCCATCAATTATTTTGAGTTCAGAAAACAGGTATCGTTGTGGTTCGTCATAACAATGAGATTCTTGGCAACGAAATACGATGTACTTTAATTTGTCTACATTGTATGCAGCAGCGGTATGTAGCAGAAAACATGGTGTTTTTCTTGCTTTCTACTTTTTGTTATATTCTTGTTAGATGTGAGACGTCAAGTTTAAACTTGAAAATGTGATACCTGGTACAAAATGCTCTAAAAGGCAGAGCATACATCACCTTGCTTAATTTGCTGGCGTCGAGACCCGTCATCAGAGGTATTTTCCGGAATTTCAGGGGTGCATATTGCTGCATTTAGTGCACTGAGGCAGATAAGTGCATCAGACATTCGTGATTTTTCAGGGTGACGTCTTTTACTACTTGCAGTTGACAGTTGTTGCAAATTGCTTCGCGTTCTTATGAAAACAAGAAACAAATATCGACTGAATAAAGTTAAATGAAAGTTCCTCAGAGTTCTTGCCTTCTTTGCTTCTAGCGATAGGAAGAGTGTTCGGTAGTGTACACCTGTAGCCGTCTACGAGTCACCGGTCTTGAATGAAACGTCTTACAGGTGCAGCCCTGTTCTGATCATCACTGTCACGTTTCATCTTCTTGCTTTCTTGAGCCCGAGGGTGACAACACTACTTTGGCTCATATATTCTGCTGATGTCTTGGTGGGCAGACGTAGTAGTCCTTTCATCATCCACTTTGGAACAAATATCCAATAGTGATCAATCTAATCAACCATTGTCGTTACCTTTGATCAAAAATAATTCTTGTAGTTCTTGATAGACGAACATCATGTACCTCCTCACATGATGTTGGACGTTTCATTAAACATTTTCCTTCAAACACTTGTCAACCAGTCTGGTTTCTAGAGTGGGAATCAAAGATATAGGTTGTGACACCAATTTTCTTGTTTATTAACTGTTTTAAGGTCGAGACGGATGTATCGTCTCGTCAGGAAAACTTCTTCACATGATGTTAGACGTTTCGTTAAACGTCTTCCTTCAAACACTTGTCAACCAGTTGATTTCTAGAGTGAAACAAAGATATAGTTTGTGACACCGATTTTCTTGTGGTTTTACAGTCGAGACGTCCCCTTGTCAGTAAAACTTTTTTTATACTATGGCTTTTAGTTGGCAAGGCCATGGAAGAGGGCTCCAAGGCCCGTGTATGGGGCAAATGCCACATGTACCAAGGTAGACTTCTTGAATCATCTACTGGTATTGTTGCTCTGCCATGGTGAAAGTTTTTGAGATGGATGAGCTGCAAGTCCCAGTCAGGAATACTTCTTCAGCCCAACAGAGCCACTCCTGGCCAGCTGCAGTAATAGTGCTTACTTGACTCCCACAACTTTTCAAATTCAGAACCAAGGTAAATCAAACAGCACACAAAACTAAGCAAAGTACAAGAACCTTATTCCACCTGTTTTGTCACAATCAATTGTGTGTATAGCTGTGAAGTCAGGTCAATCACATCTTTGTAGGATGTTGATGACGGTGTTATTGAGAAGTCAGAGTTGTTGTAAGCAGAGACTAGTTTTCTCAAAGCTTTGGATGACTTCTGTATCTGCTTACTTAGTCGTGTGGCCACAGACTGTCCCCGCTGTACAATAAACAATGACATTTGGAAATGTAATTCATGCATGCCTTTCTAATCAATGAATTCAGTTTGGGTCCCTATTTGTGTTGGGGTCCGCTCATAGGTCCGACACCTCATAAGTCCGACGCCTCATAAGTCCGAGGCCTCATAGCTCCAATGCCTTGTAAGTCCGACAAATTAAACGCCTTGTTTTTCCGACGTCGGACTTATGAGGTGTCGGCCCAATGAGGCAGAATAAATAAATTTTATGCCTCATAAGTGCGAAACCTTATATGTCCGAAATTGTGGACTTATCAGGCGTCCGACCTATGAGGCGTCGGACTTATGATACGGCCCTTTTTGTGTCAAGTGATCAAGCCACAACACAAACACTACTTTGGCTCATATATTCTGCTGATGGCTTGGTGGGCAGACGTAGTAGTCCTTTCATCATCCACTTTGGAACAAATATCCAATACTGATCAATCTAATCAACCATTAGCGTTACCTTTGATCAAAAATAATTCTTGTAGTTCTTGATAATTGAACATCATGTACCTCTTCACATGATGTTGGACGTTTCATTGAACATTTTCCTTCAAACACTTGTCAACCAGTCTGGTTTCTAGAGTGGGAATCAAAGATATAGGTTGTGACACCGATTTTCTTGTTTATTAACTGTTTTAAGGTCGAGACGGATGTATCCTCTCGTCAGGAAAACTTCTTCACATGGTGTTGAACGTTTCGTTAAACGTCTTCCTTCAAACACTTGTCAACCAGTTGATTTCTAGAGTGTGAAACAAAGATAAAGGTTGTGACACCGATTTTCTTGTGGTTTTACAGTCAAGACGGATGTTATACGTCCCCTTGTCAGGAAAACTTCTTTTATACTATGACTTTTAGTTGGCAAGGCCATGGAAGAGGGCTCCAAGGCCCGTGTATGGGGCAAATGCCACTTGTACCAAGGTACACTTCTTGAATCATCTACTGGTATTGTTGCTCTGCCATGGTGACAATTTTGAGACGGGTGAGCTGCAAGTCCCAGTCAGGAATACTTCTTCAGCCCAACATAGCCCCTCCCTACTCCCTGCTGCAGCAATAGTGCTTACTTGACTCCCACAACTTAACAAATTCAGAATCAAGGTAAATCAAACAGCACACAAACGAACACAGTGTCACTAGCCTGTACAGCCGGACGTTGCTCGTCATACAGTTTCCAGTATGTTGTCTTGCTGCCGTACTCGTACCAGTTGTATACTAGCTTGCAGGGACGGCACCGCAAAGTAATTTTCTTGGCAGACTCATCACGACCAGTGAACGAAAAATATTTCACAGTCGTAATCGCATGATTGCGTGTGAGTTTCTCCTCACAAACCAGGCATCTAGAAACTGGTGGAGCAAATACGGTATTAGTTGGCCGTGGACGAATAGAGGTAGCAGTAGCACTAGTGGTAGTAGTAGGCCTAGTACTAGTAGCACTAGCAGTAGCAGCTTCTCCGCCTTCCTTATCCTGCTCTTCTTGTTGTGAACTTAAAGCGAGTAACGATGCACACAGTTCAGCATCTGCTGTCAAGCATTCAGCAAGAAGATCTGCGTCTTCAATCCCACTGGTTGCAATACAATTACGCACACGTAAATCTTCATCAAAGGAAAACTTTGAAACAAGCAGAGAGAGTTTATCGTCCACTGATAATTTTGAATGAATGTAGTTCGTCGCTAAAGCGTCGCACTTCGACGACAAATAAGTAGAGATGGCCGATTCTCTTTGGTCCAAATCTTCCACAAAAGAAAAGAAATCTAATTTCTTTTTTCTTGACATGACATCATCGTACTAAAGAAAGACCCACACGCTTAACTTAATCAAGATGGAAAACTAATACTTATAATTACTAAGAAATACTTCAGAAAATTAACAGGAAATTTTGGAACGGAACCATCAACCACAGAGCTGTATATAAAGAATGCGTACGGAACACATGTGCACTTGCAACGTGGCATGCAGAAATCACTGGTACCATGGCATTCAAAGATTCAATAGCGTGAACTGGGTCGCTGTACTCAATTAGAATGGTTCGGGGACACTTTCTTCATTAAACTTAGGTGTACGTGTGTGAGGCGGAAGCTAGTTCCATATATCATTGATGTTACGTCTGCGCATGCTCAGTATTGTGTAGCGTGTAGTGTAGGCTACAGGATGCACGGTCTGTGAATGTCGTCTCAAATGATGCATCATATGAATTTATTTCACAAAATTTATGAAGTGTTAAACTTCTTGCAAAAAGACTAATATTATGATGTAATTTAACATCATCAGTGTGGGTAATGTGAATGCCATTCAGAGTTGTGGAATAGATATTAATACAACAAACAAAATAGAACGCACCTACATGTGTATACATACAGGAGTAGTTTGTGACTATTCCATGCCAATGTATTTTCACCAATACAGGTGGTTTGCATTTCCCCTACTTACTGTTTACTCTGCTAACACAAAAAATAACATCATTCAGACCATGCACGTGTGTTTTCCATGAGGTTGTATTCCAAGTTTTGAGCAGCTGATAATGTGTATGTCTCAGAACAAAGCTGAGCGATGTCTGATTTCACAACCTCAAGTTTCCTTCTTGAATATGAACGTGCAACCATAATCTCAAAACCATAGTCCAGTTCTGTTTTTGATGGAATGTATTGAAAATCCATAGTATCTTCTTGTTTATCCACTCTTTCAAAGTTGAAATGGATGACCTATGTTCCTGTTAGTCAGGGAAAACTTTTTCGCACCAACAGATGAAGGCACACCCTTATTTCTGCGGCAGTTACATTGTTTATTTGGGAGCAGTGCCGTCTTTCTTTAATCATCAGCCAATGATCTAAGATATTAGTTGGTCTTTTGCCAATGCTTGGCTCCACATCTCAATATAAACCATTTCGTTACCAGCATGATCATAGTATTTCTTAATGTTTCAGTCATTGATATCATAAATTTGTGATTTTTTTTTAGTTAAATCTTCCACTAGGTTCCACTAGAACTGTCTTTTTCTTGTCTTTCATGAGTAGCCTATGCAGGTAGTGGATGTCCAGGCGCTGTCTCTCCCTGAATCCCCCCCCCCCCTGGTCGGTCCTCAAGGAGCCCCTCTCTTCCCCTGGGGATGCCAAGTGACACACTCTTTGCGGCAGCAGCGCTCCCCTACTGCCGCAAAAGCAGCAACTGGCACAACAACTAGCCCCTCCTCATCTATGTTGTGACATGTCACATTGTGCTCAAGTTTCAGAACAACCACCTTCTGACATTTCAGTCCAGACTTTGTTGAGGGTTCTGAAGAATATTTGATAAGCAGACCTGTCACTTGTACATTTCTTCACTTGGATACAAAATCGTCCTTGAATTGAGTGTTATTGTTTGATTGTTATCTAACAATCTTTTGGCTTACAAGTTTCAGGACGACCGCCTTCTGAAATTTCAATCCAGACTTTCTTAAGGGTTTGAAGAATAATTGATAAGCGGGCCTGTCACTTGTAGCATTCTTCACTTACAATATCGTCCTTGAATGCAGTCTAATAGTTTGAGTGTTATCTAAAAATCTTTTGGCTTACAAGTTTCAGGATGACCACCTTCTGTTATTTCTCAGATTGTAAATTGTTTCAAATGACACTCCTAATTTTCCAAACAAAGGGTAATTTTTTAATAAATTTGATATCAGACGTATGTTGTTAGCGTAAGCTTGTTGAATCCCTACAGTTTGTTTACGCCACTTCTCCCTTGGGCTCTACTGGCATGATTTCACCAGTTGGACCACTTTCTTCCAAATCACCAAGACATGTCAACATTTCTTGGTAATATTTTTTGTGTGAATGTATAATTTTTAAGTCATCTTGACTCCATTGATAACAACATTGTGTTTCTTTATGGACTATCTCAGCATAAGCTCGTTGAATCCCCACAGTTTGTTTACGCCATTTCTTCCAAGATTTTGCTGGCTTTTCACGGCTATGAAAGTTATAGGCAGCATCAAAGTCTTAAAATCCATGAGTTCATCATATTCCATGGTCGCTAAAGAATTGAGTACTTGCCTTGTTTGGTGACAGTGTCTTCGTTTTTGGCAACACTTTCGTCTTTCTGCGTTGATGAATGTGCCTGTCACTTGTAGTCATTCTTCATAAGATCTTCCTTGACTTGAGTCTTATCTTTGTGCTTCATCTAAGAATCTTGTTTCTTACAAGTTTCAGGACAACCGTCTTCCAACATCTGAGTCCAAATTTTCTTGTGGGTTCTGATATGTGTTTGTCTTTTCTCTGTGTTTTGCTCTGTTTTTGCTTTTGCCTTTTCTTGGTTTGTCACTATTTTTTATGTTTCTTCAGAATAGAATAAACACCAATACATTCTTGTGCTCCCAAAGGGTAATTTTTAAATAAATTTGATATCAGACGTATGTTATTGGCATAAGCTCGTTGAATCCCTACAGTTTGTTTATGCCACATCTTCCAGGATTTTGCTGGCTTTTCACGGCTATGAAAGTTATGAGCAGCATCTAACCTTATGCTACCCAATCCCCTCGTAGGTGTAACTAAATATTGAGCAGCTTCCGTTAAGGTTTTTATACTAGCTAAATTTCTAACTAAAGGGGAGCTGATTACCTGAGAATAGTTTACTATCTTACTCAGCAGATGCTTTAGGTCATCGCCGCTAAGTTTTGATTTTGATTTGGTTTTACCCAGGAGAGAGGGTAGATCTTCCTTGGGTTTTACTGGCATGATTTCACCAGTTTGACCACTTTCTTCCAAATCACCAAGACATGTCAACATTTCTTGGTAATATTTTTTTGTTCGAATGTATAATTTTTGAATCATCTTGACTCCATTGATAACAACATTGTGTTTCTTTATGGACTTTCTCAGCTTAAGCTCGTTGAGTCCCTACAGTTTGTTTACGCCACTTCTTTTAGGATTTTGCTGGCTTTTCACGGCTATGAAAGTTATGAGCAGCATCGAAGTCTTAAAATCCATGAGTTCATCATATTCCATGGTCGCTAAAGAATTGAGTACTTGCCTTGTTTGGTGACAGTGTCTTCGTTTTTGGCAACACTTTCGTCTGTCTGCGTTGATGAATGTGCCTGTCACTTGTAGTCATTCTTCATAAGATCTTCCTTGACTTGAGTCTTATCTTTGTGCTTCATCTAAGAATCTTGTTTCTTACAAGTTTCAGGACAACCGTCTTCCAACATCTGAGTCCAAATTTTCTTGTGGGTTCTGATATGTGTTTGTCTTTTCTCTGTGTTTTGCTCTGTTTTTGCTTTTGCCTTTTCTTGGTTTGTCACTATTTTTTATGTTTCTTCAGAATAGAATAAACACCAATACATTCTTGTGCTCCCAAAGGGTAATTTTTAAATAAATTTGATATCAGAGGTATGTTATTGGCATAAGCTCGTTGAATCCCTACAGTTTGTTTACGCCTCTTCTTCCAAGATTTTGCTGGCTTTTCACGGCTATGAAAGTTATGAGCAGCATTGAGCCTTATGCTTCCCAATCCCCTCTTGGCTACAACTACATATTGAGCAGCTTCCCTTGAGGTTTATATACTAGCTGAATTTCTAACTAAAGGAAAGCTGATTGCCTGAGAGGAGTGTACCTTACTCAGCAGATGCCTGTGTAGGTCATTGCCAGTAAGTTTAGATTTTGATTTGGTTTTACCCAAAAGAGAGTTTACTACATGTTTCTTACTCAGCAGATGCTTAGGTCATCGCCAGTAAGTTTGGACTTTAATTTGGTTAAAGCTTAAGCTTGTTGAATCCCTATAAACTATAAAGGAATATTAAATCCAGGTCAAATGTTACCTGCAGCCAAACATCTGTAGTTTCAAATGTAGGATGCACTACATAAAAATGGTCGAGTGGCACCTCGATAAATGTTCGTAGTAATTAAACACTGTCAGGAGTCAGGAGAATAGAAACGTACCACTCGTGGCAATGCAATTTCGACTGTTATGGGGAGGGGGGGGGAGTTGTGGCCACCGTTTTCTCATTAATATATCGAGTCGGATATCGGATCATATCAGATATCCGGGATTTCCGGACAATGGATGCCGTAGATATCTTGGCCGTGGATGGCTAGGGCGTGCTGGTGCTCCGGAATGTCCGTGCCTTGACCGACACCGCCTGTCGCAGGGTTCTTCCCGCAGTGGACTTCTGCAGACGTCGTTTTTTTTAGCGATGGACTTGAGTTTCTCCTGGAGAAAGGAACAAATTTCTCCCTTGATCCCTGAGGGGCTCCACCCCTTAAACCACAGGCCGTGGTGGGTGCCGGCGAAGCACAGCTGTGATTGGTGAGGTTTGTGATGCCTTCTTTAAATCCGAAGTACCTTCAATGAAGGTTCTGAAGAATGGACCTCGCAGACCGTACGTTCTTGCGCTCCCTGAAGCACAGTTGGATTGGTAAAGTTTGTGATGCCTTCTTTAAATCCGAAGTACCTTCATCAATGAGGGTTCTGAAGAATGAATCTCGCAGACCGTACGTTCTTGCGCTCCTTGAAGCGCAGTTGTGATTGGTGAGGTTTGTGATGCCTCTCTCAATTCGAAGTACCTTCTATGAGGGTTCCGAAGAATGAACCTCGCAGACCGTACGTTCTTGTGCTCCCTGAAGCGCAGTTGTGATTGGTGAGGTTTGTGATGCATTCTTTAAATCCAAAGTACCTTCATCAATGAGGGTTCTGAAGAATGAACCTCGCAGACCGTACGTTCTTGCGCTCCCTAAAGCACAGCTGTCTTTCTTGATGTTGAAATGCCACTCTCCAGATGCAAAAGCTTTTTTAAAGCTGAGAGGGATGAGCTATGTGCCCTAGTTGGGAAAAATTCCTCACTTACAAGATTGACCTTGAATTTAGAGTATTTGTGCTCCATCCTAGAATCTTGTGGCTTACAAGTTCCAGAAAAAGCGCGAAAAAGCACCTTCTGACATTTTGAATCCAGACTTTGTTGAAACAAACTTGGAAAATGAATATGTATTAAAGGTGATATACCCCATTTGCAAATATAAACAATACCTACCACATTATTATAAAATACCCTACTTGACTGTAAGCATCTTGTAAAATCATGGCACCCGGTTGCGTCATTGTCAAGAAAAGTGAATTTTTAAAATCCATTTTCAACAATGTTTGGCTGACCATCGTAGGAAAACTGACCTTTTTTAATATACCGCCCCCAATTTACGTAATTTAGTTAGTCCACATTTTGTTTGCATTGATTACACATCCATAACTGGGTGCAAGCGAGCTAGTCTGGTTCCCTGCCCTGACAATTCCCTGACATCTATAAATTGATCCGTTTCATCTGAAGTAGGGTCAGGGAACCAGACTACAAGAACTTTTTTTTTGGTTTTTTTTCTAATCCATTTCTGAAAATTACAGCACAAGATTAATGTTGTCCATGTATATTAGCTTTAAAACGGCATAGCAGGTAATATGATTGATACACTCAGATGAAATATTTGTTAACCCCATTGCTCAAAAACCTTTTCCATGTGGACAAAATAGTATTCAGTGAAAATTCGTGTGAGAAAAAGGATTTACATGTATTTATTTATTATATATTTTTTTCTTTTTTTTTGTCTTTACGTTTTTCATGTTTAACCTGCCAGCAGTAAAAATGTATGTGAATTTAAAACCATCTTGTCCTATAGCAATTTGCATGGTACCTGTATGTTTTCTTTTTTTTTCATTTGTCTAAATTTATGACAATAAAGATATTTCGGAAAACAATATGGTTGATTCACAGTATGGTTTATTTGTTGAATTCGAAGTACTTTCGTTTACACTGTTATAAGAACACTAAATAAAAATTCTATAAGTTAACTGAAAAATAGCTATTTTGACTGACAGTACATACTTGGACGGATTGTTCCATTCATAGCATATCTACAACTGTTAAAAATGAAGTCATTCTTTATAATTTACCTCAAGTTCTTAGGGATCTTATAAAATCAGTTCTATAACAAAATGCAGAATCTTATAACTCTTTATAACAAAACAATAACCATACACAAAACAATCAGTTTATATACACGTTTCGAACTATTTTTATATGATAAAAAACCTACTGTTAAAATTTTGATCAACTTTTTACAAGGTTTGTGTCCCATTGAAAGCCCAAGATGTGATTACGCAATCAGAATGGGATGGTATTAAATTAAAACAAATTCCAACATATTCCATCACGAGATCAGAAGCTTAAAATTAAAGGCATGTAAAATCATTTGCATTTTTGTTTGTTTCCAACGATAACACCACTCAAAATCCAAAGAAGAATGTTCCAAACTAAAGCTGTTGAAGTTTCAGCTCAGTGGATATTACACTTTTGGGGATTTCGTCCACACCACTTTTTATTTCCAAAAGTCAGTCAATTTTACTGATAGTTGGAAATCACCTTCATGTACATTTCTTTATTTTTTTTCTCCAAATGACAGCAAGCCAGAAAGAATAATTTTAAGGGGTATTTTTTTTTATGAAACTTGTTGCTATAATCACATATTCAAAAAGTGTTTGTGATGAGAATTGTAGATGAATAAAATCGTTGGGAAGTGACTGTTTCAAGTATTATGTTGAACTAATTTGTTGCATTGGACACACGAATGCAATGAAGATTCAAACGGTACCCCCAAAAAAATCCCGGCACCAAAAAAAGAAAAACCCGGTCACTTAGGAATAAATTAAAGTTGCTCTTTTTGTATTTTCACCAAAGATTGTTTTACGAACGAATTATCCATTCGTATAGATTATTTTAAAGAATCAAATCTATTCATTTTTTGTTTGGGCACGGCAAAATATCACCTTTGTAAAAAATTCCTTTGTGTAGTGTTTTTTAATTTAATGTTAATATGTACAAATATATATCTGTACGGAAAAAGCTCGAACGTTATAAAAATGATTATTATATCATTTGGTCAAATCGTTTTTACCAACGTGATCAACGACCCACGTAATCAAAAACCCACCAATCAGATGACAAGGATTTAATCACGTGTTTAATGAAGATCATTTTGAGAAACCAATGCAATATAAACATGGTAGTTTTTGCCCCTAGTTAATCAGAATTTGTACATAACGTACCAACAAGTTTCAAGTTTTATTTGTAGAAAAGTCCAAACAAAATGTTATTACCTATTCTCAAAGTGAAACATTTGAAATCTGCTTTGGCTGAAATCAGTGCATTGACTTCTAACCATCTATATTAAAGACTGTATTGATTGGCGGAAGTGAGGAGCCCTGCTCATTATTCTCAATAGGGGTGCCGTTTGGTTGAGGGTGATGGCTTGCGTGCGGAGTGCTATGTTGATTGGATACGATCGGTCGGATCTCCCCCGTGGTGTCGTGGTACATGCTGACCCCTGGCACCGGAATGTAGTCGCTCTGGCCAATCAGATTCTCAGGGTGACGTCGAACCCCGTTGCATGATGGGGACTGTGACGCCTGATTACCTGTTGAATATATTGTAAAGACAACATCATGCACTCGTTGAGATAAGGAAAACTAGTTTTCATACAGAGGTAAGAAACGTAGAGAGCAACGCAAACAAGACCCAAAATGCAACGCAGACATATGGAAACATTTAATCTGCAAATGTCACCGACAACCTAGACAGACGCGAACTATCTCGCAGACGATCGGCTCCGCGCACTGTCTGCAGAATCTGGATAATCCTAACGTGGAAACTAGCAATATCATTTATCAGGCACATACATAAAATCCATGGTGGGTGGTTTAAAGCATGCCTGCCACGAGCCAGTATTGCTTATGCGAACGTATATCTCCAGTTTCTTCGGCATGCAACACCCCCCAACACCCCTGGGATGCAATTCCATCTCAGGATACTCCCCAGCTAATGTCGGCACCCTTACACTCCTGGGTGGAGTGAGGCAAGTAGGAGTAAAGTAGCTTGCCCAAAGACACCACACATGACCAGTTGCATCATGATCATGAATCATAACGCTACCAACACGACCAATTCTACCTCCATGAATAGATTTAAGGAATCATATATATGGAAGCACGAATGGCGGTATTCATGGAAGAGGCAGGATTCGAACCTCTGACCCTCTGAACATGAGTCACAAACCCTAACCACAAGGCCAACTAGCCACATTTCCACACCACCATGATGATAAGCATACATAGAACGAAACATGAATTCTATGGTACCTGTAGGATCATGGCAGCTAGCTTGGCTCGTCACACCGTAGATGAGATCCTCTTTGTTTCCTCTAGTCACTGCCGGACGATCTAAAATATTCAACGGATCGTTGATCTCGTTGAACTGCGCATGTCCTCTCTCGGGTCGCACCCTCTGCGCATGCGTGCTGCTGATGACAGACACGTGCTCCACGTCCTTGTGAACCGGATGTTCATGGTTATAAGCACCTTGTGAGTAGTATCCTGTGTAAGACACACAGTTGTTAGTTTTTCGTCTTTGTCGGTGAGACTAAGGTATATGAATATAATACCCTGTTAGATTTGTTGCTTTTCTGTGCTGGAATAACTTTACAAACTTCGTCAAGATTATATAATATGGCTAAGTAATGTTACCTTTTTTTAAAGAAATAATGTCCGCTCTATTTTCCAGTTCTATCCTAATTGTTTCAATTGTTATTTTTGTAGAATTAAAAAGTAATACACTTAGAATGGGATATCGAAGCGGCCTTTGGCCAATGTTTAGTTGCAAACTTTGCGAATTTGCGGCGCGACAAAAAATCAGCTGTCGCAGGGTATACACTGGTTCCGGCCTTCCTGTCATTATCAATAATAAAGGGACCGAGAACCAGGCTACCCACAAGGTTAAACTGTGTGCAAAAGCAGCCTACAACAATTGTAGACGCTTGAAAAGGGATACAGATTTTTACTTCGGTAGAAGATGAAACTTCGTCTTGATAAAAAAAATATTGAATTGGTTGAAGAACTTCGCCTCCGTATACTTCTGAAAATCTCAGTGTAATCCCAATGTTTGTGGACATTAATATTCTTAGGAGGGTGCACGACTTAAGGTTTAGAATAATTTATTTTCATGCTTATTTTCAAAGTTCACATACCTGCATTTTGGTATCCATTTGTAAAGGCGTATGTAGACGGTATATTGCCGACAACATTGAAGGCACTGCTGCCGTGCACCGCACCCGTTGCCTGTATCACTCCGCCCTCCACGTGGTGTCCCGTCCCCATTGCACAGCTGTTGTAGTAGCCGTCGTCACGGTACTGAGGATCCGCGTAGGGATACGTCGGTGCTGCGTCCGCGTCGTTCTTGGAGTGATATGCAGCGGGGGAGTAGTTCGAGTGAAACATGGCGGGCGGGTAGCAACCGCCTCCCTGGTACGGCCCTAGATATCCCTGCGCCCTGCCCGACGAATAAGGATCCTGGTTTTGCCCCACGTGACCCAGGTAGGGATACGCGCCGTGGTGCATTGCAGGAGGCACGAGGGAGGAGGGATTGGTTGGATTGCGCGCGTTGACGCCCACGTGACCCTGGTTGATGACGGAGTTGCGCATTGGGTTGACCACGATTGGTGAGATGGGCGGAGTTAACATAGCATTGCTCCTTGCGGCACTGCCTGGGCTAGGCATGGACGGTTGAGTGCCATAATGTCCAGGGATCGTATAGGAGTCTTTCTCAGCAATGACCGTGTGTCCGGTGTAAGTACCACCGGGATACCGTTCGACATAGTCTTCTCGTTTTACCGGAGATTGGTCTGAAAATCCTTGGTTCGGACGAGGCATGATGTTGTTGCGGTTCGCCAAGAAGCACGTGCCTGGTTGGTTCGATAAAGGTCTTTGTGGGTTGTTGGGATCTAGGGAAACAAAACAGTCAAAACATGTTTGCATCTGAAACTGACAGAAAAAAAACAGTTCTAAGATACAGAGAAATGTAATTCCGACGTCATGAATTGAAATGTTACTGTGTGCGACAGAACCATGATTTCTAAAACATGATACAGAGAAATGATCCAAATCTCCTAGTCTGTTATCTCCTTGACCATCACTAGATGATGGGTGTAAGATTTGAAATATGCATTTTCAATTTATTCACCGATCGCTCAAAAGCTCTATATTTGGTACAAAGACAACAAGTACAAACTTGATTGTGAAAATGTAATAGGACTTCATTGGCTTTTTCTTTTGGCTAATGAGATAAAAAAAATTGTCAACGTGTTTACCGTTCTTACCAGCAACCTTCATGTGTTTCTCCAGGCGGTTCTGTAGATCGTTATCCTTCTCAGTGTTAAATTGTTGCTCGACAGCCAGTAAGATGTACTCGTCCAGTAACATCCGAATGAGATGGAACGAGGCTGTCAAAATGAATATGTTCAAAACAATCAGAAGTGCTCCTGCCACTGACGAATTTTTACACACAAGGAGCGAACGACATGACATCATCTGTTGACTATTCTTCCAAGACTAAGTGAAGTATGGTTGGTAGAGAAAATGTCAAGTAGCGCTTAACTGTCTCTCATTGATTAAAGGTTACACTTTTTTCATTTATGCATAAGCAAAACTTCCAACTTTTCTTTGCCATTTTTGCTGGCACCGTAGAGGGCAGCCTTGTTTCCGCTATGTACTTCATTACTTAATTACAGTGCGACTGACTTTCACTTGTTCGCTGGGCAGTGCTATCGTATATGATAACCTCATAACGCCATTGAATAACCTAAATCCGGCCCACTGTGTAGACCAGATGCATGAAAAGATGCAAGAGATGTGCGCTTTGCAGGGATGTAGCCTAGTTGAGTCCAGGTTCAAGTCCACCACAAGTCCAAACACAAAAGAGGATGTGAACACTAACAAAGGAATGTTTTACCAAAGCTCATGTGAGGGACTCGAATACATTGCTGGCGCTCTGAAACCGGCTTGAAAACCTTTGCCTAGTCTAATTCTGTTACAGGAAGTTAATGCTGGAGATATTACCGAAGCTCTGTGCATTGTTGAGCGTCAGGTTGTGCATGACCCGGGCGCCAAAGAACGACCATTTCAGAAGAAAGTCCTGCGCTCGTTTCTTCATGGATCTTCCGTTCTGTTTACCGGGCTGCAACCAAAATAGGTACAGCCAGACGTTACACAATAAGAAGACACCTCAAAACCTATCTGGGTTATTGTGGAGAATTTCATCAAGATATAGTTAAAAAAAAATTTCAGACTAAATGTTTGTACAGACAGCGTGTGCTTTTCTACTTCTCACATATTAACATGTAATTAGAGTAAAATGGGGCAAAACTACGACAAGTTTTCGGTTCATTATAATAATGTAATGGTAAGGATATACGTCACTTTATATTACAGTCTCAAATTAAGTGCTTCACAATGATTGGAAACCATGTTCATTATGCCAAGAAAAAACTTTGCAGCAGCTCGACATCAACACAGTCTGGTCTCTACCTTCACAGGTACCCATTTATACTCCTGGTTGGGGACATGCAACTGTGGTTAAGTGTCTTGCCCAAGAACACAAGCACTAAGTTCGCCGTCAGGGCACAAACCCACGTACCGTCACACATGAGTTGGACACTGTAACCATTGGACCACGGTGATCTTCGATCTTTGTGCTTTTAAAATGTTACTACTGAAGGAAAATTACCATTTCACCAACCTTGATAACTTTGCTCTCGACCACCTGATCCAACCACTCCGTGAAGGCTTCCACCGTCGCCTGCTTCTTCAGCAACTCTTTAAACTCCTTCAAGACTGAAATTATAAAAACAAGTGTCACAAGGTTATCAGCTTGACAATCGCACACTATAAGAATACCTCCAAATACTTTCATATGAGTTGCATATTAGTCTTGATTTCAGCTGTCAAATATCAAGGGTTGGAATTTGCCCAATGGTCCAATGCAACACAGCTAGTGTTTGTTTACCAATATTGTGAATCTTATGCGTTGTTGAATGATGTTTGACATATTTTCTTACATTCTGCATTGAGCTCCATGTCTGACTCGTCCGTCGAAGCCGTCAGTAGTGCCTGGGAGCCGATACTGTGCAGATCCACTTTGTCCAAATCAGAAATCATCTGATCTATCAACTGTTGATCGAATAGCACTGGCCTAGACGTCTGTAGGTAAAGATATAACCATATAACAGTAGAGATATTTCAACAAGATACTACAGATATTTCCATCTGATAATACATACCGGTATATAACCACCTGATAAAAGAGATATTTTCATGTGATAAAACAGATATATCTCCTTTACAGATTATAAACATGACCATTTTTCTCTTTAAAAAAAAAGAATCGAGAATGAAAAGGTCAGAGAGGTACACTAACTTACATTTAACACCGTTCAGTGAATGAACTTTTCAGAATCATATCAATAACTTTATTACTATCATGCATACTTAGGTGACTGTCTGACCTGAGCTAAATGAAGGAATGATGTCTGTCTTCTTAACGACTGGACGAAGCGTCTAGCCACAGGAAGTTTAGACTGACTGACGGCCTCCGGAAGGTGTTCCAACGATGAGCATAACCACTGCTCCCAATGCTTGGCAAAGTTACGAATATCAGCCAAGAGTCTGTGACATAAGTAAGTCAAAGATAAAGCATCAAGCAGTGTTGTCGGGGTGATTAAGATTGATCGCAAGTTATTGCAAGACAATCACAAGACATCACAAGTCATCCATAAGATAGCCTACGGGCATCCTTTGTTAATGTTTCTCCACTAGTTGTGACAGGACTTGTGAACTGACTTGTGATTTAAGTCTTGTGACCGCGGACTCAAAATGTTCCTGTGAATTATCACTACATCAGAATTGGCAAGAGTTAGTTTCGAGCCTATGTTTTGAATTAAAATTTTCAGCCATCAATGTCTGCAGCGATGCAATGGAGGTATTAATTGACGAGCCACCCTTTAAAATGTAATTACAGTGACAATGCTCAAGTTTATAATGTGTACACAATAATTTCTTTTGTTTGGGCCACCCTTTTTGATAAACCCCGCACGTCCTTTTTGGAGCATTAATTACCGGACGTAATCGTATTTCTATTTAATATATAAATTCGTATTAAAAGTTAATTATGCTTTACGTTTTTACGTTTCTCTGGTGAATTTGGGCATTTTAAATGTTATTGCAACATACTAATGAGGTTAACTTGCAAGACTCCCCCATATCCAATAGTGAAAGAGGCTATGGCTAATGACCTTTGACCGTTGCTAGCTGGTACTCACCCCTCAGGCATTTCCTGCATCGTCGCTGGTATCAGGATCTCCACCGTTGTTTTGTACAGGATGGAGTCGCAGATGCAGATCATGTCGATGATAACCGAGCTGTCTAGCAACGGCAGCAGATGGTCTGGCATGCCTTGCCAGAAATGCAGCAAGAAATTCTGGATCTGGTGGTCAGTATTAAGCAATTGTATTGTAGTATTAATTAATGTTCTTAGCAGGGAGTAACATGGAGTGGCCTGGTGGTCTAACGCATCGAATGTATGGTTTGTGGGTAAACCTTATGGGTTGAGTCCAGGCATGGGGCTCGGATGCGTGTGTGGCTAGACATTTTGAGACCAGTGGGACCTTGAATAATGAAAAACATGCAAAACAAATTCGCGCCAATTTTGCTCACTCAGTTTTTCATGAGGCAAAGACGATGTCCTCAGTATTTCACCAACCAACTTTTAAGTCTCAATTCAATTTTAAAGGAGAATTTTCTTTCAAGTGATTTCAATTTGAAGCCTAAGACTAGACTAGCAGGCCTACATACCAACTGTTCAACTGGCCTCTTCGCTAGCCTGGTGGCAGACTATGGAGATATGTGTACAAATAGAGACTGGTACCAGATGTTTCTTTTGACACATTTGATTGATGCAGCACTGAAGCGGTGTTGGACTGTTTGTCACATGTGCCACATCAGACTGTTTTCTTTTGTTGCATGTTTTCAAGTTTTGGGACTCTCAATGAAAGATGAGAGTCCTAATTTTTGGACTACAACATGCTTGTCACCAAAAGTCAGATCATATTTCTGATAAGCACTCTGACTAGTCACATTCAATCAACAGACAAAAGCAGGTATCTACAGGTACAGCTGGCTTATCAATCACCAACAGTCAAGGCAAAGCCATATCAATTAAAATAAATAACCACAGTCAGTCTATCTGCATTAAGGTGTAGCAGTGGGCCCTTAACGGTTAGAAACAGTGTCTTGATTGATTGATTTGTTTTTGACTGCTTAGATAGCTTTGTTAAATTTGGCAGATAGAGAGCAAGGATTACTTTACCTCGTCAAAATTTGAATTGATAATCGTATCTAAGATGCACTGACAGTGTGTCTTGTACATCATTAGCAGGGTCTCCACCTGAAGAAAAAAAACATTAAAAAAAACAAAATTGCAATTTTGAAACAATTAAATGTTACATGATATTTTAAGAACTTGTTTAAACTCTAAATAGCCCCTCTTATTGAATCCACCATATCTCCAAAAGCTATTGAGTGACTCGTACAATCACTACACGACATTCAATCAGAAGTAAAATAAAAATGTCACAATGTTTTCCTGGTTGCAGATTTTCATCATGCGGTTATTGTCAAGTCTGGTACCTTTTCCTTGGGGATGCTGTATGGTAGGACCAGCGATGCTGCGCTGGGGAACTCAGGAAGCAAGGTGCCAGTCTTGGAAGCCAGAGAATACTTCCTGGTAAAGCCTCCCTAATTTTGATTGAAAAAATATAAATGAAGGGAAAACTGTTGTCAGTTCAATTTTGCACAAGACCTGTGTGGTTCAGCATAAACTTGGAGTATGCATCATGGTGAGAACCACGACGTCTTAAAGACAGAAGACAGTAGCAGTGGAGGACGAAAGATTTTCTGAGGTAGGTAAAATCAGCATTCAAATCAGCATTGAAAGCAAGGCTCTAAAGGCTTAGCCATTGTATGCATCGAGGATCTTTTTCTTGTTTTAATCCTCTCAACAAAATACAGCACTGTGCCTTCGGCTTCAGTGCCAATTCAAAACTCTATTGAATCCAAGAATTTCCAAGTCCAGCTGGATGAGGAATTAATTTTCCAATTTCCAGACGGAAGAGGCGTTAATATTGCAGTCAACGCATTGAAAGACCAAGGCCTGAAGCTTTATACAAAGGCTTGCAATATTGAGAGAGGTTATTGAGGGAACTTGTCTCGTGAGCCACTTTTGGTGAAGTGCGTTTGTCCATCTTCATTTTGAAGCCATTTCTTTTTTTTCCTTCAGATTATTGGTGTTCCGTAACGATTCAGATTCAAATACTTGCATGTTTTTATGTGATATACTTCCTTTGCACACTATTTAGTTTCTAACTTTCGATATTCCGGTTCAAGGTGTTTAAAAAACAAAACATGCGTGCAGTATAAGTTTGAAACCAAAAACGAATCGCATTCTGAACTTGAAACTGACTAAAAAAAGTGCAATGACAGCATCCAACAAACTTAATACTTGGTAACAGTATATGCCATTCGCAAAGGAACAATTCTTTGTAATTGAATGACTGATTTAAATTTCAAGTCCTGAAGAGTGATAATTAAAAATTGTCCGTCTCTTATAAGTTTCAAAAGATGATTGTGCCTGAATAAGTACGTACGATGTGGCGGTGCGTTGTGATATTCGGATATGGTACTTCTTTTGAACACAGACTTGTGTATATTGAATAAACTCCGTTAGTGTTTAGTCACTGAAGGAAAGTATGAAAAGAAAACATTATTAAGTAAGCTACGAGACCAAGGATATTAAAAAAAAAAGTGTCGTGGAGATTTAGGGAGGTGAGAAAAAGACAAATGGGTTCGTCCTTATCTGGTTCGTTTGGCGAGTTTGCTAGCTGGAGTCATTTATATACCAGGTCCTTCATCCTATATCATCCCGCTGAATGAGATCTTACAAAGTCCCCTACTTGAGAATTTAATAAGGGACGTGTAGGACCAGCAATTGCTGTGTCTTCAAGGGCCTCGGTCAATAGATAAATATATACCCCGGGTTGTTAGTCCGAGGCGACAGGCCTAAATGGCCCCAATTGGCCAGGTACAATGTAAAACACGATATTGCTTACGCTGTGCATATTTGAGCTGCAACAATATCGGAAACAAGTACTCGTTATCCGCCAAATTAATTTCTTGCAGTGTCTTGAGGGTGGGAGCGCGCGCGGGGGAACGTTTACAATAACGGGTTTATGTGCCTGGACAAAATCTTGGTAAACACCAACCCGCTCCTATCAAGAAACGGTAGGGGAAAAAACCGTCATATTTGCCAATAAAGAAAATGAGCGATAGACCGCGACTCTTGATTAAATTCTTGCTGGCGCGCCACCCAGGAATGCCCCGTCATTTTCACGCTTGTTTTGTGTAAAATCCACTTCTGTTTGGGTCCCGTGTAAGTCTGATTTATACCCTAACTCCCTGGCGAGGGAAGTATGGCTTACACACAGACCACGAGGACTCCAACTTGCCAGGTTTTTTTTTCTTGCCGGAGAAAATGTTCGCGCGACGAGTGTCCGGCGATTACATGTGCAATTTAATTAAGTTCACGGTTTGTTCCTTAATTAAACACAATGACAACTTGAAGTTTAGTGCATTCCAAAACTTCTTTTCTGGGGTGGAGTTTGGACGCGAAACGTCTCGCAACATTGACGTATATTGACCCACCTAAGTTTGTTGCACTTTTTCAGTGTATCGTACAGTACTGATTCCTAGTGTCCTGCCGATTCTCTTCCGTAGCTTTTTGTGACATATAAAATTGGGCTTTGGTTGTTCTGTGTTTTAATAAGGGAAAAAAATATGTGCTTGGCCGGTTTTAAACAAGTACATTTAAAACCAGTTAGGGACGCGGATAATGGCCTGAGCCGAAGTCAAACCAAGTCAGAAATTAACAATTTCCAAAGATTTTGTTCAACAACTTTACTGCATCTTTTGTGAAACACCCCTCTGCCTATATGGTATGGTATGTGCCTCTCGCGAGTAGTGCTAAAAATCTCTTTATATGGAAATTGGCGGGCGCGGCGCGCGCATACTGCTCGAAGTGGCGCAGAACGCAGCGGTGTTTTACCAGCGGTTTAAAACCACCCCGTGACGGGCTATCGACCAACAAGAATTGATAAACTGTCTCGGGTATTTATGAATACTTTATAAGTGAATCTCCAGTGCACCGAACATTTTATTTGTAAAAACGAATGATTTTGTTTTTTGTTGGATTTTGTTTTCTTTGTTGGATTTAAAAACATCGTTGAAACTGGGAATTGTTGCAACTGTGGCCTACACACTACATCTTGAAATTAATACTGCATTGTAAAAACCATATTTTCTACGCCACAGTAGAAACTTTCTTCTAATTTGATTGGGAACCTCAGTTAGATCGCTGCTGTTTACTTCAGTCGCAATTCCCGGCAGCCTCCTCCCCCTCGATATTTGGCAGATCTCAACAGGGATTTTTTTCCAAATGTAATATTATTTCTGGTCGTTGTACCTGACTAACTGACTGACTGACTCACGCACTCACTCATCCGATAACCGTTACTTGTGAAGTAGACTTTGTTAGGTTTAATCTTGGTCCAAAATCTTGGTTTCAAATAGGATCCTGCAACACCCGGTGAGCTAAATCCGGCCGGTTGTGTAGCCAAACAATAGGCTTCCCAATTCAGTGAACAGCCATACTGAATCATGTTATTAGAACTGTGTGCACTCGGAGACCAGCTCTACCAATCTTGCTTTGCCTCGTTAACTGATACATAACTAAATATTTAGTGACCAAAACGATTTGCTATCAAGAATACCGCTACCTTTTTGACCTGGAAAAGATACTGTGTATGACGGTCGACTCGACTGACAGTGAACGGCTCGTTCGATAAATGTCTTTTAAACTTTGTTCTGCGGCTGCATATCCAGCGACAAGGATCATTTTTCTTTGCTTTCTCGAAGTTCATGCCTTGCAGAGTCTCCACCGTAGCGTCCGGGGCCGCTCTAGCCTGCGCCTGGTCATTCATTGACTAGCTCTAATGGTCGCTGCATTTCCAAGTCAATTTAGCAGCTTAATTTAGCAATTGATAGCGGCCACAGATGGACAGGGCCCCACCATTTATTCACGAGTGGCCCCTCATACGCAGGCCGTGCGCCGTGTTTGTACGCCGAAGCCTAATGTCTTTTAGAGAGCGCTAATTATTAGTGGGGAAAATTTGACGCACGAATTTCTCCTCGTGTCGATGTGGCGATTGCGAGTCGCGCGCGAGGGGGAACGGTTACTGATTATCAGCACTGTAGCTCGCAAGCAAGCTTCCCTGTCCATCACACCGAGTTTTCTCTTCCGTTCATTTGCCGGAATAAGCACCCTCTGTTTGTGAGCTAATTCAATTTGAGAAAGTTCAAAGACTTATGGTGCCTCGATTATCCTGAATCATGTTAAGATCCTTCAGGGGAAATAGGTTTCCCGTTACCTCAAGGAAAGTCATAACAACTTGATGTTCTGTTGGTAGATTTATCACTGTGAGTAGAATTGGATATGACACGTGTAGTTCCAAAACTTGACAAAAATATATCGTGTTGAGTTATCTAGTTCACTCTGTAACGTGTTACACGTATCCGGGGAACTTTGAAACCACTGTATGAGCTGTATGAGTGAATCTTCGAGTGTTTCAGATTGGAAGTTTCAAACAGATAAGTCTGTAAGCGCAGTGCTGCTCTGAGTATTAGAGCTAGAATTATGAGCTTATCGAATGATTCTGTAAAAGTTTGATCAATTTCACCTTGCATAATACAGGGACTTGTAATAATCATACTTATAATACCAGAGTCTTGTATAGCGCACGTATTTACCAACAATTAGGTACCCAAGGCGCTGGAAATTATATATATTATTAAAGACAGGTAAATGAAGCGTTATGAGAATATGAGACCCACTATGTAGCACCTTATAAGGGTTTACAAGATGCTGCGGCGCATATTGCAGCCACTGCCGGAAACACCGGGGCAACCTCTCTTAGCGATAAGTTTTACTGGGATTTTTTTTAACGTGCATTACACAACACATGGGACCTACGGCTTTACGTCCCATCCGAAGGACGAAGCAATAATGATAAAGTGCCTTGCTTAAGAGCACAAGCACCATGTTCCCACAGTCAGGATTCGAACCCATGTACCATGGCACACGAGTCGAACATCGTAACCATTGGACCACAGCACCCCACCTTTCCCCCAACTTGGTTGGAGACAAACATATGCAGACTGTTCTGGAAACCCACAGCATCAGGTAGGGACTGAAAACCCAATAAAATGTGGTTCTGGGCAGGAATCGAACCTGGGCCATGGAGGTGGAAGGCAAGGAAAGAAACACTGCGCCAATCTGACTCTTCAGCAAGTGAATTAAACATATATTGAAAACTTGTGGGTAATGGAATATTTTTGAGATTCTTGGTGGCTGTCAACACACCTTTTGCGTCATGTTCAAGCTAATGTGCGCATGTTTAAAATGACGCTAACAATACAACCTCGTTTGCATGGATACGATCTGCTACACCATGTTGGTTCCCATCATGCCTTGCGCGATCTTAACACGCATGCGCCCATGGAGCCGAGCCTGCTCACGATCGAACATTATCATGCTGCCACCATTTCAGTCATGTTCCCTATATCAAATAACAGTACTGAATGATAATATTTTTGTGCAAAAAGGAACCAGAGTGTTTTCCCTTCCAGCCTCGCTTTGGTTGCGTTGATTTAAATGGGGACAATGGCCGCAACATGATAATGGTCTATAAAACAGGACCGGTGTGTTTGCTGCCACCAAGCGTCTCAAAAGTCTCCGTATAATGTGTTTAAGGGAGATATTTCACAAACTTTACTACTGAAGTATTAAATTGTAGATTTGGTTATTGTCCATCTGTTATTATTATTTTGCAGCAGTCGGTCACAGCACAAATACATATTAAAGGTATAACCGTGTTAACAAATATTTTACGGTAGGAAATATATAATGAATGTTTGAACAATAAAAACTCTGCGATTGACATTCCTGTCGAGGTAGATTGAACGCTGTCAGTCTTTGGACTCGACGTGAGTGAGTGATGAAGAACAAGAATCATCACCGTACACTGACCGACAATACTGACGAGTCCGGATGACGAAGCGTTCTTATCTACCCTGCGTGACGATTGCACGCCGTGGTCTATTCATTGACACACAACAAACTAGCCCACAATATTGACTCTTTCTTTGGACTAGAGTTGAGTTTGGGTTAGGCCGATAAATAAAAATTGTCTTGAATGAAGCATAGAGATCGGTATGTACACATGGGTGGCCGCGGGGTCAAATTGGTGGGCCTGCAAACAACCTAGATCCTAGTATACTCACACAATTGGAGCTTAATACACAATCTAGAATGATAGCCTAAATTCGCAGTTAAAGGAACAAATGATCATTTGGTATTTGTACATTTGTTTGAAGCAACAGAATTGCGCAAAAGTTTAATTAAGGTGTTTATTCTCCCATTCCTGTAATTGGCGTTTCTTGGATATGCCTAATAAATGAATAAAACTAACTTACTTTACGTTTTGAGAAAACAGAGAAAAAATCTGCACGATTTGTTGGTCTCGTATATAACTAAATGCCATTGCTAGCGCACATTAAAAAGTGTGCCGGCAGGCACGATTTTTAAAAGCATCTTTCAATAATGATTATTTTCTTCCGAGCAATACCATTTCAGGCAGCATCATTTCACAGCGTATCCAAATTGTCTTAAGTTGAGTAAGATTTTTGTTATTAAATCAGTATAGGTCATTTACGGGTCATTACTAATTAATCTTCGTGCTTTCGAAATAATATTATGTGTGAGTCAAAGTGAACCTATTAATTCTGCGCGGGTTTTTTGTATAGATATCGTGTAATTATACAGCACATGAAATACATTTCAGGCAAACGTTTCTGGGGCAAAAATGTGTCCAGTTTGAGCAGATATGCATAGTGATATTTTTGTGTGATAAAGCCATATATCCTAAATCGACAGTTTGACTACATGTATTTAATGTTTGTTTCTCTTTATTTTTCCTGCAAGTAAAGTTGGTTTTTATATGCAAATTCTCCTTTTCCATTCATGCATATTCAATATTAGGACTTGGCATGCATATTTTGTACAGGTCTGGTATGCAGTGACGTTATATAGTTGGGTGAGGTTCTTTATGTTTGGTTAGTTGGGCGTGTTCACGGTGTGTGTATGTGTATGATGCATGTGGATGTCAATGGGTGTGTGGCATTTCTCAGTTCTGATCCAGTGTGCTGCTACTACTGCTACACCTTATTCAGACTGATTACTAACACATTTTTTTCGTATAAACTTTGACTGATTTTGCAGCTTTTTGAAGTACTGGAGGCACTACAGCTGGGAAATTTAGAGTTCAATGCTGTGGCTAAGCTGGACTTCATGTAGGAGAACACTGCAAAATCGTAAGTTGAACCTCATTTTTGTTGGTAATCTAAAAATTTCTTCAACTATCAAAATGTCTTTTCAAAATTTGAATTGTTTCAAACTTTACGCCTCATTTACACACACTTCAGCAATTTTTAATTTGATCGTCATTATCAGACGGTGCGATGACAGTAAATTAAAGTCTTCGAATTTTAGATATATTTATCGTGAATTATGAAATGTATTTCAGGAAATTCATTTCATGAAGAAGTCATCGGGTCAGACCGAAACCGAACTAAACAAACAATCAATCAAACAAAAACAAGAAACGTTGGTTGAATTTTCACTCCACAATTTCCGCTTTAAGCCATCTTGTTGTCCTTCGTCTATTCCTGAAACGCAACGCTATGAATTTCGTCAGGGAATCATTAGTTTACTTAAGCAATCCGAGAATAGGCGGGCGTTATCTGCAGTGCAGTCACGTTGCCCACCTCTTGACACGCTTTGCAAACCAGACTGTCGACGGCTGTTCTATGCAAGAAGCTATAAAAAATATTACAAGGCGGACTTTTTTCCCTCTCTATTTATTTTTTAAAACGAAATTAACATTAAGGCGTCTGCTTCCCAGATTTAGTAGACTGGTTTCAGATTGGTTGCACTGGTTCCGTGCATTTGCGATTTAATACAAATCAAACCTCACTATTATCGCTGGTTTCTTAGGATGAACATAGCTATCGCTGGATACCAGACAATCGACAATCTTTAAAAGTATTTCTCAAAAAGGACTTAAAATATCATGAGGTACGTGTCAAGTTTAACACTGTTAATGTTGACATAGAAATCACGGGGTCCAATATTCTCATGAACACCTCACTTTAATTGTCTCCAAAATGGGACAGAAGTGTTAAAAACTCTAACTGATCTAAAATCGGATTTCGCAAATGCAGCCTCGATTTCAAAACTCAAAATGTAAAGACTGATAACAAACATGACAGGCCTTTTTGCCGACCAAAGCAAAATACAACTAACTTTTCACCCGGAATTACCTGTATGAGACTCTAGTACGAACATATCCGAGCCTCAATGCAAAGGTACTCGGAAAATTTCGGACATTTTCGGAAACGGGCAGGAATATCTGTTAGCTCGTTATATTTCCTCCCAACTAAATAACATTCTTCAGAATAGTCAGATTCGCGAGGTCTGGGAACCAGACCACATTGGACATAATCCAAGTCGTTTCAGCAAACAGCCGTCGGATTCAGGGGTTACCATTTCGCGTCCAGAAAGTGCAAAAGTACTGTTTGTATTTTGAAACTGCCAATCACGCCTCTGTGCCGTCTTTGTTAGCCGTGTTTACCGTTTGTGACATTGTCAAAAAAAATTGGCGGCAATGTCAACATACTTTAGTACGCATGGGTAAATTTGAGAAAAAAGGGTTGGTCTCGGCAGCCTGCCAGCCACTTGATAAATTTTCTATAAACGGAGGCCCTGGTAATGTGCGCCCTGATTGTGTACCAGAAATGGGTTGCGAAATATAATAACTTGGTAATTATAGACTACTAATGGGCCGTGAACATGGGGGAAATGCACATCAACTTTTAACTTGGTTAAAAGCATGAATGTACGCGGTAAACTAAAGGGTCTGCGGTGTCATGTGTATCGGTATATTAAATGATTGACAAGCTGTCAGATATTTTTTTTTAGTTCAGTTTGTTGCACTTTGGGTTTTTTTTCTCATGATTATATCAACCTCCGTCTAGATGTACTCAAACAAGACAATAACGAAGAGATAATATTTCAGTTCTGTAACATATTGGGAAAACTATATGGGAGGTGGGCCAGAAAGTTGGTATTTTGTAATTAGAAAATTTGCGAAATAAATGATACAAAAAAGGAATTGAACTAGGTTGGATTTGCATGGTTCGTGCGACCGGGAAATGGGGCTCCGTGGGAGGGAACCATTGACGAAGTTATTGTTCGATTACGTTGCTGGTTCTGAGAAGGAACCAGGGTAAGTCTCGACGCTTCGCAGAGACTTTTCTGTCTTCTTTGGAAAAAAATTAAGAAAATAAAGAGGCTCCTTTTCATAGATAGAATAAGAATCCGACCCATCAAGTCTTGTTTTATAACAGATAAAGCTTTAAATGTGATTTTAGAAGGGATCGCAAAGTTTAATTTAGTGCAAGTAATGATTTTATTTCTCTTCGTTTCTTGGTAGTAAACCATATTTATTTTGCCATAGCATGTGAGTAGATCTTTGCACTTTGTCGCCGACGATTGGAATAATTTAATCATATTCCTGCAGGAAAAACATAACTACTTTCAGCTAGCCGATCTAAATCAGAGATAAAAATGGATGTAGCAATAGAAAGGAATAAATTCTTTAATATTTGTATAAAGAGTTGCCCCGTACCATCGTTTGAAGAAGCATTGTCCCAAGTATGAAATGCTAAAGCAGAAAACTATATCTGAAGCAAGTGAATTTCTAAGCAAAAATAGTAAATGAAAACCAGTAGCACGTGACTGTAAACAAAGGGAGACATCTTAACTGGTTATCTGTTTGCGCTAAGCACATTATTAATGTGTTAAGCACATATTTTTATGTGTTAGGCAAATTTCTGTACAAACTTGAGCTACATTCAAACGGGACATCTGTGGCCCAAAATGACACTAAAGATCCTCGAATGGTGACGCGACTTTGTCGACATTCTGACAAGCAGCAAAATCTCAGTTGTGTGTATTATGGACGGACATAGCTTCGGCTACTTGGAGTGTTGCGATATTGAGACGGTAGACTTCGACAACGGGGGTGACCGTGTCCCATCTCAATCGGTACCTGGCAACGGCACCGCGCAACGGCCAGACAGGAGCGGAGCGCGCGCGCTGCTACAAGGCAGCGTTGTCCGGGGGAGTTGTTCACACCTCGCCCGATACGCAATCGTGCCGGGGATTCCTGGGATACGGGGTGAGTCTGGAGACGCGCTTGAAAAGATCACGGCAACTTGAGCCACTCCAGGGAAAACGATACATGGTATTGGGGTGGGTGAGCTTTCGTTGCTGGATCGAGCTGCCGTATTGAGGGACGGTACCCGGTAACCAATGAAAGAACAAGCTTGGTCAGGAATTTCAGACATGGTCAAGGACTATAGACAGATTTATGACACCTTGTCGAATGGTACGACCATAACAACGTCGTTGTATCGTCACCATGGAGGCATTATGAATGGAATGATAACTTCAAAAGCCAACATCGTCCGTAACGGTGCAAATAACCAAAGCATTTGATATTATACTATTGTACATTGTACGAAGTTGTGACGAGATGTTAAAGGCCAGTGTTCTTCTTTGCGTAACTTAGGATCGTTATGGAAACATGTTGCTTTCTAAACATGTTTTATACATGCACATTTCGTGATTTGGAAATCATATGCCTTTATATTTCAGTAATCATTTTTGTTTTGTTTTAGCCTTTATTTGAAGCAATGACTGCTCTAGTTCTACACGTTGGTCGTGCATGTGATAGTCGTGCCCTGATCACGTGAAAGCAATAGATTATAACATGGTTTTACCAATTTATCTTGGTCAAATTAACCATTATTAGGCCAGACACAAATTACCAGCTTTATGGTGAATATTCAACCAACGATTTAGTCGACTTTATGAAACCGATTTAATCCACAAAAACTCTGGTTGTCGCTGACCAATGCCAACGGTAAATTGTAACCGACAACACGGTTAAAATAACCAATTCTATTTAACCACTTATTTGGTTTACATCGACCAAAGTTTTGACCTTACGATTGTTCAAGGTAACCAATATGTCGCAACCCATGGTAAAAAGTTGACCAACCGATGGGTTTAGCTCTAACCAAAAATACAGGTTAAAATAACCAAAAGTAATGTGATATAAGCACTTACCTCGTTATTCAGTCTGGCTCCAGAAAACCTGAACATCAAAAACAAAACATAAAGGTAGAAGTTTAAAAGGAAAAAAAATAACAATTCACATCTTTATCTTTCGATGCCGACTATGTCATTTTGAAAAATATATATATAATTAACACTAAAGCATTTAAATTCCGAGCAGAACCTCAATATTCATTACATAGGCCTAATTACTTGCCATATTACTTATTGATTACTTGCTATAGTCAAGCACATTTGCTCTGTCTTTGTGATCGAAACTTGTACAGCGCGTTTTGATATATGTTTTTCATTTGTAACAGAACTGAAGCGGCTACTTGTTCATGATTGTTCATTAAATTGCAAACAAGGCTGAAATAAGTTATATCAAAATGTGCATCGCAAGCTTCTTCTACCATCAGAAAACGCGTGTAATGGCCAGAATAGCAAATGTTTTTGAGTACGTTTAACTTTTGAGTGTTCTTTGCATGCAAACTTGATTTATAATTATTAATTAACTACTTCTGATTACGTGCAATATGTATCCTTTCGATTTATATCAAATTGTTTTGTATGCATATTAAAGTTGATAATTGGCGCCACAGCAAAAAGAAATGTCACATTGTTGTAAAATTATGACGTCGCTGAAGGATTGCATTCTTTTATGCGAACGCTGAACATAAATGTATCATAAATGTTGTATGCTAACAAAAAAAAAGAATAAACCGGCACTGTTCTGATGTTAGAATCGGCAAATTTGAACTCTGAGGAAGTGGTAAGCCAACTTGATGCTATCATTTGTTGGCTCTCATGCAGTGAATACCAAATAGCCCATGTTTTTTTTTCCCACTGAATTCAAGTGACTTCACTTCAAGCATTGTACGATTGTTCGTTTACTTGGGTGGTAAGCATAAGATATAACTAGGAAACTAAGTTCGGCAGAAATCGGTAAAGAAACGTCAAATGCGTTTATATATTAACCTGGTGACGAACTTTTTGGTTAGAAGCATGCGTTTTCCAAAGATTTTCCATGATTAACAACAATGAAATAAGCCTAAGAATTAAATATGCAGTTTTCTTAGACACAGGAATTTCGTCAGGATTAGGAAGAATTTCTTTTTTTTCTACGGACAAGTGTAAATGGGTTATTATTCAATAAGTACATATAATCATAATTTTGGCAGAACAATGTACTATAGGTAGATTAAGGAGACGTTTCAATGTTACTCTAATGCCACAACTTCTATATAGATGCAAAAATTATATTGTTACAAATAAGCAAGATCGATTGCTTGTGTCCCAAAACATAAATGTACCAAAAATTCGTGGAGTTGGATAAGGTACAAATGGAGGTTAGGGGTCACGAAAGTTTGACATGGTTTTGTGCACAACCCTATTGGAATGTCTCTCCATGGTACCAATTATGGTAATTATTATTCTAATTGGCATATCATGTACTAATAACTTTGGTATTCCTTATAGTTTTTCGTTTAAAGAACAGTATTTACATTCGTACATGGTGGTGCGCCTATTATTCCATGAAATGTGAAGAATCTGAGGTAATGTCTTTGTTGTTTTGTGTTGTATTTGATGTCAATATTCGCATATCACCCCACTGTGAAGTCAATAGTACGTATATCACCCCACTGTGATGGGAAATAGTTGCTCGCTCGGCCTTACCCCAGCCTCACAAACTCTACATAAATTTACCCTGTTATCGCAGAGTCAATATTTGCCCCGGCCGCTCCAACCCATCTCGGGTTTCAAATAAGCCGATTACACCATCTTTTGGGTATTTGCTCAATCAAGCAAAGCCGTATCATTTATCATCATATATGGAGGTCCCTTTGCCTAGCCTGCAAGGAAACCGCCTTTGCTTTTTTGTGTGTGAATATTTATCTGCGTGATTTATCAGGCGAGTAGCACGAGTCGATCCTAACGTGCACACCACGCTCGCTTTATCGGATAAACCACAGGCTGATCGCATGCATCACTCTGTACACACACGTGAAAATTACCCGTTCCCCGATGCGATCTAGTAATGTACTTTCAGAGAGAAAAAAAGTACACGAAAGGTTCTCCCTGATCGATAACTTGTTTGAAACTATGAGATCGGATACGCTTTGATTCAGTTGTATCCGGACAAGGAGAATTGAAGAGCGAAGCACTGCTTGTGTTTTGCCTTTGATCTTCCGGAACTCTACTGTGATTGATAGTGTAGCGTTGGATAGTGCAGTGACATGTTTAACATAAAGTAGGCGTATCCGAAAATTTCGTGATAGAAAATACGTGCCTGACTCAAAATACAGTGGTGTACTTTCACCCCTCCCCCCCCCAAGAAGAGAATACTTTATGAATTAAGGCAGACATATTTTGATCATCGTTTGGACTCATTGATTCACTCTAGTGAGTCACTATGACTCACTTTAGTGAGTCACTATGGCTCACTGCCTGATCAATTCTGACTGAATCTGCTTGTAGACCGGTGAAAAGAGCCGGGCAGTTATATCGTATAGGATAACCCTTCATCTCTGTATTTGATCAACTCACTGACTGACTCACTGATTGAGTCACAATTACTCACTGACTGATTCAATTCTGATCTGGTTGTGGAATGGTGAATAGAGCCGGGTAGTGCTATCGTATATGATAACTCTTGTAGTCATCTTTGTGGTTGATAAACTCACTGGCTGACTATGAGTCAGTAGTCAGTACTAGTAGTCAGTATGACTGACTATGAGTCAGTAAGTCACTATGACTCACTGTCTGCTTCAATTCTGACTGAACCTGGTTGTAGACTGGTGAAAATATCCGAGCAGTGCTATCGTATAGGATAACCTGTGTAGTCATCTGTGTTTTTGATAGACCCACTAGCTGGCTCACTGCGTGAGTCACTATGACTCACTGTCTGATTCAATTCCGACTGAACCTGGTTGTAGACTGCTGAATAGAGCCGGGCAGTTCTATCGCATAGGACAACCCTTGTAGTCATCTTTGCACTTGATAAACTCAATGGCTGACTGAGTGAGTGAGTCTCAGAGACAAAATATGAATTTGTAATCATTATTTTTCGTCAATTTTGTTTAAAAATCAATATTAATACCATTTAATTGAATGTTTGAAATATGCTCAACAAGTAGGTGAAAATTGCTTTCAAAATTGGCTTTCCTTCTTTTTGTACCACCCTGAACACCTTTTTTATTGTCTGAATGTTGAAGGTTATACTACTATAAAGCATGTCGCTATAAGTTAAACGGCTGACTTTTCATACCTTGTAAGACCCTTGCCCGAGTAGACAGAATGATAGTACGCACTCGTCTCCTTAATACCGATGCCGTAGTAGTGATATCTGCGTGAAAAGAAAATACAGGTTACATTTACATGAGCAAAATCAGTTAAGCTTGTAATTTTTTTCAATTTCATGGAAACGATTGGAAACAAGACTAAGTTATAGTCTGGCAGATAGGTGCCGGGATTGTGCCTTTGATGCTACAAGCATGGAATATGGCACATAGTCAGAGTATGTGATGAGAAACATATTTGGCCATAGGGCCACCGCAGATTTGTCCCTTAAAAAATAAGGTAGAGCAACAAGCAATGGCAGCCATTTTGAAAATTTTGAAAATTGCTTGTTATTATACTTATATTTTTTCAAAGGACAAATCTGCGATGGCCCTGTAGCCAAATATCTTTATTAGGACATACTATGACTATGTGCCAAATGCCATGCTTTTATCAAAATACAATGGGATATCATGAACTCCCTTTAAAAAATACCTTCAGAAACGAATCAAAACAAATTTAGCCAAAAGAAATTTTTCCTTCAGTCCTAATCTTTGTAAAAATTCACTCGCCTTACAATAAACAGGGACAAAATGCATCACCGAATAGAAAAAAGGTGGCTGTTCATTTCACGATTTCTCTAAACGCCCTCAGCGTCGAGCCAGCGCGGAGTAATAACACGAATTTCCATGGCTACATACGAGTGGTCTTTATTGGCGAATCAATATACGCGAATTACCGGCAATTCACTAACATCGTGTTAAACAGCGTGGCGCGAGGGTTATAGCAAGTCTAATTGTAACGCCGGTGGAATGTGAGATCTGGACAGTCTGCATACTTGGTTGTTTACTACTGGACATCGGATTTTTATGGCCATTTTTTTTTAGGTGGGAGGGGTCATTGACATATGTCAAAAATTATGACAATTCATATTGGATTTTCTGATTAAAAATAACACGAAAGCGATGTACACAGTAAAATACCTGTTATTTAATTAGGTTGTGATGATAAGTTTCTAGGCATTAACGATGGTGCTGTGCCAGTGTTTAAATCCTTAGCTTTTTAATATAATTAGAAACACTCTAAAATTTAAGGTCCATTTCAGCACAATCGAGAATTTCCTTTCTGGAATGCCGTAGGGAAAATATACACAATGGCATTATGCGAGAAATATTTTACCTTCTTTACATGCAAATTATCTATAAAAAAAAATTACCGAAAATAATAATAATACCATTTACAAATCATATGACACCTGACGTTGCCCTTAATTCCAACAATTTTCGTCTTTAAAGATATGGAATAAACAATATCCAAAATCTAAACAACCGAAAATATTCATTTCTGAAATACTGTCAGAAAAAAAATTAATGTAGGCCTACATTCGTGACGGAATTATTTTAACAATTTTAATTCCTATCAAAAAAAAGCTATCCATTTATTTACAAAAAGAAAATCACAAACAATGCAGCACGACCGAATTTATTTAGAAATTACATGTTTTTTTTTCGAGAACAAATGACACAGTCATGTGAGGTTTTGTGTTCATAGATAAAGTGACAGTCTGGTTGAGTGATGGGGAAATAATTGTCGGTCAGGGTGGGGGGAATTGGTGGCGAAGACGTATAGCATCTGCCTCAAGTCTGTCTTGAACACTAAGCGAGAAGTTAACGATTAAAAGACAGGAAGAGTTTCTCTCAACCACGACACAAAATGCAGCAAGATTGGTTTATAAGTAACCCTGATGGCGAATACTGTTGTAAGAAAGGCTGTAATAATTTGGAGCTCGCGTACAGCGGCTGTGTCCTGTTCATTGTTTTGTATTCAAGCTGTCTGGTGTATAGCATTCAATTCGGGTCAATTCTTCGGATACTGTCTGCGCCATTTGCGTTAAAAGTACATAGGGTCATTTTGTGTTTATCCTACAAGTAAGCTACCGAATTATTACCAAAAAGCTTACTTGGATTAAAGATCGTACTGGTACTAAACACCCCGTGAAATGATTCCGTTCAGGTGGATGTCATTTTGAAGAAAACGAGAAATGTTGATGGTTTCGAATAATCATTCATTTGACTAATCATTTATTGACGAAATCGTGTTTCGTGATCAAAAGGTTTTGCGTGGTGTTTCACTGTTTTCTCGGAAAGTGTAATATCCACTGAGTTGAAACGTAGGTTAGGGTTTTACAATTCTGTGGATTTTGAGTGGTGTTATTAATGGAAACAAACATAATAAATGAAATTGGATGAAAAGCAAAAGATCATATAATTCAACATTTGTCGAAGAATGTTTTATTACCGCCTATTTCTGGAAGATAATATATGACTAAATGCGTCATAAGGACAACGCTGAAGCAGAAAGAAACCATTTTTTTTTAATGCTTGTTTGATTTATAGTGTTTCTAATATGCTGATTATATTCTTAATTTTGTCCTGAAACATATATGCTAAAGAGTATTTTTTTTCAAACTTCTGAAATCTACTGTTATGGTCAGAGCTTTCTGAACAACTGAAATCCAAGTCAAAGGATACGGAAATTGTGGGGGGAAAGGGCTAAAATTGTGAGGCTTAGGAAGTGTAATTATAATGGAGATTGATGTCTTTGCCAAATTTTGAATTCGAATTCTAGGAATTCTCAAATTCTAGCAACTGAAAAGTCACTGAATACAAAATTTCATAGAAAACCTTTCAAATATAACAAAACAAATAGACCGCGAAGGATTTTTTCGTATTAATGGAATAAGTCTTTAAGTGTTAAAAATATTGTTCAATGTTTTTAAAAAACAGGTGAAATTTTCCATTTAATTCAATGTATAGAAAGTGATGTGAGGTATAGTATTCATTACTGAATAGCTTTTGTGATGTGAATATTTCTAGTAAAAGGCTTGTAAAATTGGCGAAACTTGTATTCATTTCATTAATGTAATTGTCTGGCTTCATGTACAATGTAGTATGCATAATTCGATGACTGTATTCTTAATTTGCCCTGAAACACAACAAAACTCCAAAGGAATTGTGAATGAGTTTTTATGATGTAGATAGGCCTAAAATTCTATTTAAAGCTTGTAAAAATGACGAAATGTTTACTTCACTTTCATTGATGTATACAGATTCTGTGCTTGGGAAAGTTGCCCCCAAAATGCAGTTGCCTCATCCCAGTTCAAACATCTATTACCCATTGGCCCCGTCTTCGTATCGCGGAAGTACAGTTAAGATTCCTTCTCTTTGCACAGCCGTCCAACATGCAATAAAACGCCGGGCCAGCATCGGCACCGGCCGCGGTCGTCTATAATACACCGTAATGGTTCCGCTAAACGGTGCGCCCCGATGTCGTTTATCACGGAGGGTAGTAAACAGGGCGGAATGATGATGTCATGCACGCCGCAAGAAGGAGACAGTGAAACGCTGGCACACTGTAGCATACTGCTGCTCGATGTAAACTTGTTATGGTTTTGAGATCATCATAATTTTATTTTGGATGCCGTGATAGCAAGTGTACACATATGTGATGTGTCTCCGTAACAGTTCACCATACGGTAAAGCTTTTACAGGCAGGTAGGAACATTGGTGACCTACCGAACATGGTGCCATACCGAACATTTGTAACCTACCGCACATTTGTAACCTACCGAACATCGGTAACCTGAACATTAACCAACTGAACACTGGTAACCTACCGAACGCTGGTAACCTACCGAACATTGGTAATTAGCCTACTGAACATTGGTAACCTAACGAGCATTGGTAACCTACCGAACATTGGTAACCTACCGAACATTGGTAACCTACCGAACATTGGTAATTAGCCTACTATGAACATTGGTAACCTAACGAGCATTGGTATCCTACCGAACAGTGGTAATCTAACAAAAATCCTTGCTCAGGGAGAAATAAGGACATGGTAACAAATATCCTTATACATTATTCCACCTGAGATGTCTATTGGAATTCTTGTCTATTGTAATTCTTGTGGGTATTTTTAACGTGTACATGTTAAAATGGCCAATTTAATTTCCCCTCTATCTGGGATCATACAGTTTCTATTGAAATGTTATCGTTCGGAACAAAATACTCTGAGCTGAAACTTCAACAGGTTTGTTGTTATGCACCCTTCTAGAGATTTTAAGAGATTTGTCGCTTCAAATGATTAATATGCACACACAAAATGAGTGTATCGTTTGGCCCTTCTGGGACAAGCAGAAATTAGCTCCCTGGTACACCAGGCCAGGATGAGCCGCGCAGCGCCAGCGATGCTGACCGGTCCATCGCCCGCATGCAATCCGCCTGCGTTCGGTCAAAGTTCGCTCGAAGCGTCAACGCCGCGTACGATGATGAATGAGTGCAAAAACAAGATATTTAGCAATAGCCATTCAAATGGATACGAACCATCACTTTGAGGCCTGGATACAGCTTTCTAAAGTCGGGTCAAATGACCCGTGTCCGCTGAAAGAATAATGCATTATTTCCCAAGTACTAACAAATTAGATTTCGTCCAACATCAAGTAGGCATGTGCGCACTCGATTCAACAATAACTGGATTAGTTTCGTTCGAGAATTGTGTTTAGATTTTGAATATTTTGAAGCAATAATTGGTCCCTTACAAGTTTTGACAATTTTTGTTATTTAAGTCTTTAAGTTTATCCACTCTGGAAAATCATTTTGTTTAAAAAACACATTCCTCCTGAGATCGCCAAAATTTACAGTTTTTGATTATTTTCAATGGGCCTATTATACATCTAATGTTCTGAAGCTGTGGGTAAATCCACATAATGTTCCCGTAAGAATTTACGGGAAAATTTTGACAGACCCGGTTTGTGTACGTCTGGTGCGGAAGCTTTTTTTGCCTAGCTGTTACATTACTAGATAGAGTGAATCGGGCAATCAAATGAGCCAAAGCTGTTAACGTTCAACCGGCGTTTCATAAAATCAGGCCCCATGATGAGAGCAACATTTAAAGCAACATTCTCGAAAATGAAATGTGTGACTTGAATCAAAACAAGCAAAATTCCTTTTTGCGAGAATTACGAAAAAATGGCACACTTTCAGGATTGTTATTTTGTGTTAGGCGTCACATTTATATTCTACCTCTTGCTGAAAAAGTCTGATGTTTCCAACTGTTATTTTTTTGGTGGGGAAAAATGACACATTTCGTATAAAAGGCTCTATTAAACTTTTTTTATTGTCGGGTTGTGTGTCTTCCTTAGTGTTTGAGAAGACTATGTTCAATGCTACAACAATACGCATTAATTACCCCAAGTTAGGCCTACTAAAAATCTCACTGATTAAGTAATACCCTTACAGACAAAAGCAAGCTCGCATATTTGACTACCTTAACATATTTCAGATATCTTTTAATTTATACTTTTTTTGCTAGAAATATTGCACACATTGTTCTTCTTGTCTTCAGAATATTTTGGACTCTGCATCCCTTCTTTGGTTCGTGACCGACATGAGAGCGTATCGTGTTCCTAGCGATGTTTCAGATCCATCAGACTATGTACCGGATACTAGCGTGATACTCTATACGAAGTGCCCGCATGCATGGAACACATATTAATAGTTGCAAAGTCCCAATACGAAAAACATGGTACCGTAATAATTGCATATACCAAGCTTTGGCAGGTAAAAGTGTGTTGAATGTCCATAAAATCAATTGCTCTTTGTGTCTTTTTCCCCATTTGAAGCAACAGAACCGTTTAAAGTTTAATCAAGATGCATAACACTCTACATTTTGAGAAAACTGAGAAAAGATATGCATAATTTGGGGTCTCGTAATATGTTTTCAAAACACCTTCAGTTATTGTTTTCAGGCGGAATAATTTCACAAGGTATTTGATACTAATCCTTTCCTCAATTTGAGCAAGAAGTTTCTTATAAATTTGATGGTTCTGTTTCCGTATAGGCCTAATGACAACTGTTACTCGGTGCCTTAAGTTAATAAATTGAACGTATACATACTTGGAATGTCCACGCGTTCCAAGGCGTCTGGTAGTAAGATGCGGAAACTTCTGACGAATTGTCTGTAAAGTTAAAAAAAAAAATCAATAATTTTACCGGAAGACATAACAACTAACTTCAATTGGTGTATTTGTAAATATTAAGTATACTGTTATCTAGAACATCGTTCAATTGAGTTACAACATTAAGCGTGTTTTCAGAGTCGTCTAGTCGACAAGTTTTCGGTCTCAAGTTAAGTTACTAGCTGTCCAAATGAACTAGGATGAAAAGATTTCCTTGTCGATGTTCAATCCTGCCACTTCTAACTTTAATAATGATCCTGTGACTTGTAATTTCACTAATGATAGGCCTTTCGCCAATTATATATCAGCATATATATTTCATTAAAAGATAGTTTTATCAAAATTGTTCGAACTGAAACAGTGTGTCAGTCATGGTCCCATGCAACATACACATCGACAGTTGCATATTGCTTGAATTTTCCCCAGTACATTCATGAGCCTTAAACCCCTCGGCCCTTTTGGCTATAAGAACAATCCACAATCCTGCAAAATCCTCCAATTACCACCATGTTAAAATTGGATTCAGCCTCAATCCTCAAATCATCCGTTATTTCTTGAATTTGTTCAGTGGAGGGGTGACCATTGCCTCAATCCTTCAAAATCCTCCAACAATCACTGTTAATGGGTTGAGGCAGTGCCGATGACATTCAGAAGCAGTGTGGATGATACCAAACATAATGCAAGGCTTAATTACGCTTGGCTGAACATAAACATTGCTGGGTACAGCCTACGAACTCGACACAATGCATCCTCCAAAATCAACTGACACTCTTTGCCATTTATCCTCAATCCTCCAAAACCGCCTGGAAGATTTTGGAGGATTGAGGAAACTTATTAAATGTTTTGACTTTTTAAATAAGTTCTACTGTATACACATTCAGTTTTATTCTGTAATCCTTTGTTTTAAATCAAATCCACTATGACGAAGTTCGCGATGCCTTTGTGTCAGACGTAGTACTGCATTGTTTGAACAATTTCAATGATGACGCAAATGAAGTGGGGGAAATCTGATATTAAACTCTTATCTAACCCTGACATGGCGGTGACAAACACAGATGCAACTACACCAGCGGTTGATCCTGATAAATCCACATTACACTGCGATTACACCGGGGATTATCCCCCTTAACACCGCGATAACACGGCACCGCGCGCCCGCTACCAAACGTCATTGGTTTGGTAAAAACATGCCTCTATGTCTATTTGTACGGCAGCGAGGCTATTTACACATCTGTTGTCTGTGCTATATTTGGCTTGCGCTGTAACTGATACATTGGTGTAGTAGCCTCATTAAGATGTGTACGGAAGTGCTGAGGAGACATAGTCTTTTTATTGTACCGCTTTGTTTGATCATAAGCATTTGCCATTTCCATTAATGAGTGTACATATCTGTCCTGAAGATATTAGCTTAGCTTGGAATGACTTTACCCTTGTAACGGGACAAAATCCTGATAAGCATAATGGCTGTTATTATTGTGACCAATACGTGCATATGAATAAATACGTTTAAGACTTAAAATCGTGACGTCATCATTTAGGCTCGCTCAATGATCACAAATGCGCTGTGAAGTGTTCTAACTTCACAATCCCTGTATCAACCAAATTTCCATTAATTAAATTAAATTCATTTTTTTGCGAGTGTTCTACAGCTGATCTTTGAACTAGGAATGGAACAATATTTTTTTGATATTTCCTTTGTTTGATACAGGTAACAGGAAAAAAGCTGACTGATTTTTGGATATTTTAGTATCGTAGATTTTCTTCTTTGGAGATTCGTAGTGTTAGTACATGGCAGTTGGCCAATGAGTAACCCTTTCTCACAAATGTTTTCAAATAAGCAAATTGATGGTTCCCAATTTGAACAGAAAACTCCTAAACTGAACAGGGTCTTCCTGGAATGACATCACAGCAACAGTGTCCTCAGTTGTCCGGAAACTATGTAGAGTCTCAAATGTTGTAACAAAGAAGTGAGCTTAATTTTCAATAAAATTAACCAAGTAGGGATGTCAAATAATTTTCATACATTTAAGAGGAGTAGAAAGTTGCACAAAACGTGTTCCTAAGAAATATTCATCGCATGGCCCTTTAAGCATTGCAGGTAATTTAGAGCCGGGTTTTCGTTGTACAATAAACGCAAAAAAATCTTTACACATTCCTTTCCGAGCAATATCTATTGCCCCCTTACTTCACCTTAACACAAGGACTTTTCAAACAGTTGAAACATATTTTGCATTTAATGTAAACTTCGCTTTGTGTACAGTTCCACGTCATTGTCATTGGATAAAGCACTAAAACTGTTAGGGTATAAAACCATCTTTGTTCTTCATTACTTCAAGCCATGAAAACATCCCATATCTACAAGTCCCGCTAAACCACAAACAAAGCTTTTGCGTCATATCACCCCATAAAAATGTCCCGCTCCGAACGTTAGCGGCGTGACAAAAGCGTTTCCTGCTCATAAAACGGAGATAACGATGGGAATGTTACATAATATATTTTCCGTGTATACATCCATGACTTAAGCACAATATATAGTCCCGTAATGGAACAAAGCATAGTATGACATTTAATCGACAACCCAAAATAAATTTTTAATAATTTGAAAACCTTTCCTTGTGTACATCTTCAACTGTTTAATTAACATTAGGAATATATTAAAAGGGGGAATAACATTAGTATTTATACAATATTCATGGCCTTAAAACACTTTGAGGATTTTCTTTCAGGTATTATTTACTTAGAAAGCGGTTTCCTTTCAAGGAATTTGCAGAATCAAAACGTTTTAGTTTTTATGCTCTCGTCTTTTCTTTTTGTATACATAATAACATAATGAATGGTATCCTTGTAAGTTTTAAGTTTAATTCGATTTTTCTGTTGAATAACATGGTCTCAATGGTAAGAAGCTTATGCTGTTTTAGCTTACCCTGTATACATATTTAAATTTTTAAAAATAGTGGCATGGGTCGGTAGATTTTGGGGAAAAAATAGAATTTTTTTTTTATACCTCTGTTATGTTTGAGGACAGAGTATTATAAGGTGGAAAGTGTTCACAATCTTTTTTTTTACGGAACGGTTTAATAATGTAGGCAATATTCAAATCGGGCAATTTGTGGCAAATTGATTCTGCTATTGATGTGCTGCGGTACGTAGCCCTAGCTGATATGTTTGTAATTAGTATGGTGCCTTACCTTGCCGAATGTGGCGGCACATGCCGGCTCCAGGCTCTCTTTCCGGCAGAAGTCCAGGTAATGCGCGTAGAGGATACAACGCGGTAGACACACGCCCTCACACATGCAGTAGTTCTCCTCCAACCTATCATTGAGAAGAAACAAAATAATTCACGTTGTTGAAGAAAAAATATAATAAAATAAGAGATGCCACTCAAAAGATTTAATACATTAAACAGTGTTGTCTTGAGAGAGTTCTGAACATTATGTCTTCGCTGTAAAGTCAGTTAGTTTAATTTTGCTGAAGTTCTTTCGCAAGGCCGATCACAAGAAACGTGGATATAACAATTACAAAGGAATACTTTTCTCACAGTTCATATTTGAATTGCCTTTGACTTGACTGTCTTGTGATTGACTTGTGATAGACTTGTGATGGACTTGTGATTCACTTGTGATGGACTTTGTGAAGACTTGTGATGGACTTGTGATGACTTTGTGAAGGATTTTTGATGGACTTGTGATGGACTTGTGATGGACTTGTGATGGACTTGTGATGGACTTGTGATGGACTTGTGATGGACTTGTGATGGACTTGTGATGGACTTGTGATGGACTTGTGATGGACTTGTGATGGACTTGTGATGGCCTTGTGATGGACTTGTGATGGACTTGTGATGGCCTTGTGATGGACTTGTGATGGGCTTGTGATGGACTTGTGATGGACTTGTGATGGCCTTGTGATGGACTAGTGATGGGCTTGTGATGGACATGTGATGGACTTGTGATGGACTATTGATGGACGTGTAATGGACTTGTGATGAATTTTTGATGGACTTGTGATGGACTTGTGATGGACTTGTAAAGACTTGCGAGAACTTGTGCGGACTCGACCCTTACGACTTTTAAAAATTGTAAAGATTACATTAGATTTTGTGCAATTTCTCAAGCATAGGTAAATTTCTCAAACATTGTTAGTTTTACTCAGTGTCGTGTGAAACAGTTACTGTATCTCTGTCACATATTGATCTTTCTAGCATTGATGTCTTTTCACACGAAATGATTGTGTGAAATTTCTCAGGCATCTATAGGTAAATTTCTCAACCAATGTAAGTTTCACTCAGTGTGAATAAGAAACTGTATCGCCATATGCATTGACCTTTCTAACATTGCTTAGATTTGGGAAAGTGCTCAAGCATTCAATGGTAAATTTCTCAATCATAGGTAAATTTCTCAACCATAGTAAGTTTTGCTCAGTGTCGTTTGAAAGAAAAACTGTATCTCCCTTATACATGTACATTGATCTTTGTTCACACGATTAGATTTGTGAAATTGCTCAAGCATTGGTAAATTTCTCAAGTATTGCCAGTTTCTTGTTGTCGTGTGAAATCGATCTTACCAGTGGAGCGTGAGAGACGTCTGTTTCTTCTTGTCTTTCATCATCTGGGCCACGGATCGTTTAGGCTGACTGGAAGATGTGCTCTCTCGCTCATGCTTCTTATCTCTAGTTTCTTCCTCTTCTTCTTCGTCTTCTTCCTCTTCTGATTCGTCGGATGGAAACGTCTCTCCTTCATCCTCAGTCAGTATAGGGGTTAGCTCTGTTAAAATATAGCAATGAAACAATAACATCAATAACAACAATAACAACATCACAGTTCTCGCATATCACTTTTAGGCCAGGCGCTGTCACTGAAAACACAAGCAATGAAATATACAGGCACCCAGACGTCAAAAGTAAAGTTCTGTTAGCTAAATGTTCTCAGATAAAGAGTTATATAGATGGGTGGAAACGGCTTGAGAGGAGCGAGAACCAAAACATGTAGCATTTCATGAAGCCAGTTGATTTATTAAGGGAGAGTTCTAAATCTGACGAAGACTTGATCATGAAGGTAAGTTGAGGCGGGACCAATGAGGTAATGATACTGAACAACAAAACTTTGAAATCTATCTTGGAAGTCAGGATAATAATGTGCATTAATAAGCGCAATTCTACATTAATGTTGAAGTGTCACGTCATAATATTACCCCTGCTCATCGGGCCCATAAAACATTCTTCATCGTCGTCTCTATGAAAGGTATTATTTATTTTTTTAGCTTTTGAGCTACAGCGCCATTGTCATTTTGAGGATCACGTGGGTTTCAAATAAGTTACATGTAGAAGTGAGTATAGTCAGACTGAGCCAAAATGCCATTTTGAAAAAGGATACCTACGCTCCATTACTAAATAGAGCATTTTTAGGGTCTAATAACATCCGCATTTCACAGAAATACGTGCTTGCAGTCTGCTTCACGGCTTCCATCCTTCTTTTTTTACAAATCCTCAAGTTCATAGCGCACAAAATGTCTCATAACGGAGAATTTGAGGGCATGCAAGTTTGGCCGGCGTAGGCAATTTCGGGCCTATTTACTGGCCTGCAGAACCTCAACAGTTTTCGTGTTTTGTTGACCATCTTTACAGAGTAACCCCCTTAATCATAGTCAGTTATTTTATGACCAGTCTTCATGTTTTACTTCGCATCGTACATGACAAACATTTTGCACCTTCAATTTTTATGTGTCAGTTTTACAGGTGGACCGACCAAACACTCTTATCACGAACCGCTGGGAAAGGAAATCGTGTGGTAAGCGATGGTAAACAACAAATCCTGAATGGTCGGATTTTAACGGTCTCAAAGGTCTCGTTTGTAATGTACTCTCCGTGCGGGTTCCTTACGGCACTATGTCTACAATAAATGAATATTACTGCTGCATTACAGCTACATAGGACCAATTGCTCTTTGTGAATTCTTTGTTTGCAACAAAATTGCTCAAAATTTAAGAGCAGGCTGTATAACAACTGTTCTGTTGAGTATTAGCTCAGTGGATACCATACATTTTGAGAAAACCAGAGACAACAAATTCTACCACTAATCGATGGAAACGCATTTTGAAGAGTGTTTCTTTTCGAAAGTGTGAGATTTTTACAGTAAAAGAAAACATTCAAGCGATTAATTCACTTTACATTTCAAAGTAGCATGGAACACGTATCCCATTTGGCGGGAAATGAAATGATTAATTTTGGGAGTCCGTACCAAAAATCTGTGTTAAAAAAATCTCATATGTTTGAGATGTGTGTCTATAGAGTCAGACGACTTGGAAAACATAATTTGCTTGAGTAAAAACGAGATTTTTTTTAAAAATAAAAGAAAATGTGTACGAGAAAGAAAAGATTGGCATGCAGCCAAATCTATTACTATATTCCAACGAACTACGGACAACCATGAGAATGGACAGTGACAACCTGTACTAGCCTCAAAAACTACATGGTCCTCTCGCCAGAACCGCACACACTAAAGAGCTTCATAGTACTACTGACAAACTCAGTAACTCACTGCTTTTTCAGCGTTCAAACTTCCAAGTCATATTTCATGAAGGATATTTACCTAGCTTGGTCAGCTTGCATTCTTCCTCCGTGCGAGCGGACTTCTTGGCCGGCTCGGCGTGATTCCGGCTGATGACACTGACCGTTCTTTTGAGCGGAGCCCCCGCGTGAGAGTCCACGGTGCGCACCGGTGACGCTGCCCTGCCGTTCAACTTCATCATTCGGTGTCTAACTCGACTTTCCTCGCTCAAATTCAAAGATTTTCTACTCCTTTTGCGACGGTAACTTTAACTTCAATTTGTGCAGTACAGGGTGGTTCGTACCAATTGTGAAGCTCTAGTAATGCGTCTGATCTCAGTTATGTGTTCTTAATTACGCAGTTTGGACACACTTTTTTGTCTTGGAAAAGTTTAACAGATGTTTGATTTTCGGCTGTTCTTTCTAGTACACTGTTTGAAGCTTGCTCTTTCAGATACGTGAGGTTGTCTGTCGAAGCTATGCTCGAGACCGTGGAAGTGGGTCTGCAGTTGAAGCGCTGCGTTCCTCTTAAGACGCCGCTGGAGATAACAGGTTCTCAGTGCATCTCGATAGACCGAATCTGATTGGCTGTATAAGTTAAGTCCAGTCTTCTGTTGTAGCTGGCGATCTGAATTTGAGTCTGGTTCAGCAAGTTGACCTCCTGGGTTTGCTGCACCGACATGCACGGTGCCAAATTCAGTGGTCTCTGGTACGATACTTTGCCCTTCTCAAAATGGACCAAAACGAGTTAGAGTCTGTGGCGTTGTCTGTGGCGCGGTAGTGATGCATCCAAATTGATACCTGTTAAACTTCAAGGTGTTAGTCGTTCAAATCAGTTTACTGAACAAAAAATCCCGTTACACTGAGATTAGTTTCTTCTGATAACCATAAACCAAGCTATCTGGTTCCATGAGACTGATATGTCAAGGCAGTGATTGTGTACGTGCGGCCCGCGTGCATACACGTCTAAACCCCGTCTCGATCGCTGGCAGTTTGGCAAAACCTCCAAAGTGCAATCTCCTTTGCCTTAGCGGACGACTATTGCCCCAAACCAAAAACCGTATCCGACTGCACACACTGCACTCTCTGAGAGCGATAGAGCCGAGCTGGACTTTGGACGCGTTTAAGAGAGGGTAACGCACACAAATATCCTATCCATCTACACAAGTGAGAAGCGCGCAAAACAATAGGCGCTGGTCGAAATGGGTAATTTCATCACACCGCTGCAAAACACGGCGCTTTTCAGAAAGAAAAAGGCATAAAAAAAAGCTGGGACAATCACCATTGCTGGTTCCTCCTGTGATATAATGAGGATTGGGAACAGTTAAGGATTTTTTTTCTGTGCCGAATTCTTTTGAGTTTGACGGCTTTGTACATGACACAAAAACCAACAAACAAAACGCGGGTGAGATTGCGGTGGGTCGGCCAATGCCGACCGCTGATTATTCGCCGGGGATTTGTTTAATAAATAACCGGAGGTACTTGAGAAATGTTACTGAGTAGCAAATCAGACGGTTAAAGTTTAACGATGAGCACGGGGAAAACTGAAATAGAACCCTGATCGTCACACCGGAGACGAACCGACAATATGACTGTCTTCCTTGTTGATTTGTTTGTAGGACTGACACTGCTACCATGGTTGAATATCAGTTACAAGAATCACAATGGCAAAAATTATACAGGGTGAGTAAAAAAAAATGAAACCCAAATGTCGGGACTATTGTTTTATTGAAGTTCTGCGTGTAGCACTTTCAAAATCAAAGATATAAAAACCCAAGTCATAAGCTTTCTTTTAGTACAAGGATCATTCAAATCACTCGTGTACTTTTCAAGTTACGGAATTTTAATTACAACCACCGTTTTAAAGTTCTGTCCACGGATCACAAACAAAGGTGTGCGTTCTTTCAGCAAAACGAAAACAATTCACACACATCCTTATGTGATTGTTTCCGTTTTGCTGAAAGAGCACTGAAGTTTTTTGTGATCCGTGGACAGAACCTTAAAACGGTGGTTGTGTTTAAAACTCCGTAACTTGAAAAGTACATTAGTAATTTGAATGATTCTTGTACTAAAAAAAAAGCTTATGAAATGGGCTTTTATATCCTAGATTATGAAAGTGCTACATGCAGAACTTCACTAAAACAATGGTCCCGACATTTGGGGTTTTTTTTTTACTCACCCTGTACATTGAGGCCCTGCACATTGTGTATACAGGGCGAGTACAAAAACACTAAATGTCAGGACCATTTTTTAATGCAGTTCTGCATGTAGCACTTTCAAAAATCTAGGATATGAAAGCCCAATTCATAAGCTTTCAGTTAGTGCAAGAATCATTCAAATCACTCATGTACTTTTCAAGTTACGAAATGTTGAACATAAACACAAACACCGTTTTAAAGTTCTGAACGCGGATCACAAAAAGTACGTGTCCTTTCAGCAAAACGAAAACAATTCACACACATCGATCCTATCCCTAACTATTTCATTTCATGTTTTGTGAAACACCCACTAGCCATGTTTATCGCGAATAGTACTAATAAACCTCCTTATAATTGTGTAGAGATTGGTACGCGTGCACCGGGTACTGCGCGATGTGGCGCCGAACGCAGCGGTGCCGGGAATAACATTTTTAAACAAAACAAAAATTACAAATCTACAAACACACAAAATGAACGCCAACTTTTCCACGTGTTTATTTTATCCTTAAAATATCCCTCAATGTCTTCGATTACATAAGTACACAAAATAGCATAATAGATACAAATATGTAACACTCCAGCTTTCGATGCATTTGTAAATGTTATTATTGTAAATCGTGAAATTTGTAACCAGGCTTATAGTTTGGCCAGAAACATTGGTAAAAATTTGACACTGTATTTCCTGGGCCGCAGAATAACCAACGATGAAGTACTAAGACTGAACTCTTGAGGGCGGGCGACCCCTTGACCTCCATTTTTCCTTGTAAAGTCAGGTTGAAATCGAGGCCGAGGCCGGCTCACTGTGATTACGTAATACCTTCTATTGTGGCCGGTTGTCAATTTGGTGGAGCTACATTGCTTAGCGAACACAGGTTACCAGCGAAAAACTCTATACGGTGATATCTGTTAGCTGGTTCTCAGCGACTTTCGTTTAAGCATACCCATTGCTAAGCAATGTTTCGTTTCCTTGGTTTGAATTAAAGGTCAGCCTCGATATGGATTCAACATGCATGGCGACTCCCTGCAAACAAAGAATACAGAACGAATACTGGTCGTAGGTCTTAGCCCTCTACTCCTATCAAATCGTAGTCCAATCTTTTGGTTTGGTGGTCACGTGGACGGTTTTGGTGAGACACAGTCTGGTACCTTGACTTCGATCAATCACAGTGTGGTTGAATTTCGAATTTCACATTCGAATTTGCAATTAATATTTACAAAATCGATATAATTTCTCATCTTTTTTCAGCCAATTATTTACAACTTGACATAAATATACCCTGTATCAAAATTACGAAATAAAATTCATCCCGTAATTAGGTTCCCAGTCTGAACGTTTGAACCCGTCTTCTTGTGCTAAAACACATTCATTTTAACAAAAACTGTTCTTCGAAACTTTTGAATATCTTCACTGACTCCAACAAAACACGCTACACATTTGTTCATATCTGTAAAAAAAAAAATAGAAGTTGTAAAACCTTGAACTTTTATCGGTGGCAAATGGTCAAAAACTGGAGTTGAATTAATATGGGTGAAGAATATACGTGTGCCAGAAAGCAATTGCAGTTAATATTATACAGATATTGAATGCTTCGAGCGGTGTAGTAAAACTAGGCTACCGAGGTGATCCATGGACATTCTATTTTCCCGAGGAGAAGCCGAGGGAAAATAGAATGGTCCATGGATCACCGAGGGAGGCTAGTTTTACTTCACCACGAGATAAAGCATTCAATATTTGTTTTATAACACTTCACCCACAGATTCTGCTTGATTTTAATATTTTACATGATTTAAATCTGAACACAGTTGAAATAAACTTCAATTTCAATACAAAATTGGTGGAAAATGTATTTCTCTCTTAAAAACTAACCCTTCACGAAATGCTTGAACCCAAGTCTGCGGCGCGCTCTCTTTGGAATAATACGCACTACGCACAACGCGCAACGCGCACACCAGCATGCATTTGCACACAAATACCGCGCCGTGGAAATAGTACTTTGGTTGCTAATGGTATAGTACTTTGGTTGCTATGCGCATAGTACTTTTGGCCGTGCACAGAAAGATAGCAAAATTAGAAAGTAACATGTGACTCGCTCTCGGCCAATCAAGACACAGAATCTGTGGCTGAGGTGTTATAATATACAAATATTGAATGCTATCCCGAGGTGATCCATGGACATTCTATTTCCCGAAGATATGATGGATAAATGAGGCTACTTCAGACGAGATAAAGCTTCAATATTGCATTCAATTATACTTCACCCACAATTCTGCTGATTCTTTAATATTTTTAATTATTTAAATCTGAACACAGCTGAAATAAACTTCAATTTCAATACAACATTGGTGGAAGACGTATTTCAAAACCTTTACAAAAAATTTTTGAACCCAAGTCTGGCGCGCTCTCTTTGGAAAAAAATACGCGCTACGCACAACGCAAAACGCGCACCAGCATGCATTTGTAAATCCCGTGGAAATAGTATAGGTTACTATGCGCAAAGTACTTTGGCTGCTATGCGCATAGTACTAAGCCGATGCACAGAAGATAGCAAAATTAGAAAGTAACATGTGACTCGCTCTCGGCCAATCAAGACACAGAATCTGTGGCTGAGGTGTTATAATGTTGCATATACAATAGTCTACCTTTTCAAAAAATTTGAAACTTAAAGACCATAACTGTCAACAACTATTAAAAACTATTATTAAAGTTGCTTTTACAATCTAAAAGCATTTGTGTATTTCATTCTTCATAATATGATAAGAAATGTTGCGAAAAAGCGACTATTCCATGTTTATCTTGTACGGAGTAGGTGTCCTGAAATTCCTCAATTTCTTTATATATTTGATAACAATGATTATTTGGTAAATATAATTGATGTATTTTTGTTTTAAAATTAAGGACGTACTGCATTGGACTCAGATATTTTCAATAAATTACTTTTGAAGTTGTAGTTTGAACAACGCAAACTTTACAACCTTCGATCGATATGCCTTAAGACATTTTTTTATTTACAGGTTAATACAACTTTGGTGTTACTAGTAGTAATACGAAAGGCAGACATTGCAATATAAAAAGCATTGCCACAACACGCGTCGCACCTGAACGGGTATAGCTAGTTTGCGCTCCTGTCTCTTCCTTTTCCGGGGCGCCCTCTATCAAACTGGCAATCTTAATCATTGAGAGGATGACGTCACTGGCAATAGGTGGCGCCCTGCTGTTTATCATGGCGACCACGTCGTTCAGCTGGTTCATACACTCCCAGTAATTCTGTGCCAAAAGAAATGTGTGTATCACTGTTACGTTGGTCAGATAACAATCTCTTTTCACGAACTTGGGTCAAACTAACATAGGGCTGGTGGAAATTTAGAGGGGCGGGCTGAATGTTTTGAGGGGGCATTATTTTTTTCTAACTGCAGAGGGAAACATTACCTTTGTATTGTTAAGTTCTGAATGAGCAACGATCACGATTCTTCCATCTAGATGGGTACCATTGGCGTGGGTACCAGTTACTGTCTTAAGTTCACAGGGATTCTGTCAGAAAAACAAACAAACAAACAAACAAACAAACAAACAAACAAACACCTTCAATCATTCAAGGTGCTCCAAATGTTAAGTACAATGCACAACTAACATGTTAAGTTTAAGCTCCATGGGCAGTAAACGTTTATTCAATATCACATTTATTTAATGGTAGGTCTGTTTCCAGGGTATTGCCAATGTTCGTGTGTGTCTTTAAGTAATAAATCCAAAGTATATGACATTTTCACTTTTCTTAAGGTTTGAAATTAAAGTGATCTCTGGCTTTTCAACTTACACGCGAGAAAACACCCGAAATTGCTTGCTGGAGTTTTGATACAACAGTCTGAGCAGTAACTCGAACGTGTAGTTGACGCTCTATAAACTCACGCTCGATCACACTGTATCCAATTACCATTGCCGGAGCATCAACTGTAAGAAAATTAACACAACGTGAGCATCTTTATTTGTCACAGTGATTAAGCAACACAGTCGCCAAACCCAAACACCGAAAATTTGACTATTACAGTCATATATGTCATGTTATGATTTTCAAAACGAGGTTCTCCCAAGTCTTCACAAGTCAAACACAAATCCACAAGCACAAACACAAAGTCCTCGTTAGTCACTCACAAGTCGCTCACAAGTCAATCACATGTCCTCGGGCGTCAATCAACATTACGTCCTCACAATTCCATCATAAATCCTCAGCAGTCAATAACAAGTCCTCACAAATCCAACACAAGTCTTCACATGTCCATCGCAAGTCCTCACAAGTCCATCACAAGTCTACAAGGCTATCACAATTAAGTCCATCACTAGTTCTCACAAAGTCCTCACAAGTCCAAAAACGTCATCACAATCGAGTCCTCGCAAGTGCATCACTAGTTCTCACAAGACCTAAAACGTCATGAGTCCTGGCCAGTCCTCAAAACTCCTCACAAAGTCCTTACAAGTCCCAAAAGTCCTCACAAGTCCTAAAACGTCAACACGAGTCCCCACAAGTCCCCACAAGTCCTCACAAGTCCTCACAGGTCATCCAGTCTTATTCCCCGTTACCTCCTCTGACCGAACTTGTGAATTCACAAAATTTTACAATCTGGTTGTTTGCCTTCTAACCCAAAGCGCGTTTAGTGCATATCACTCGTCAAATCTACGTTCCTTACCGTGTAAGCTGATTTTCTTATCTATGCAGATCTGTTCTCTGCCCGTACAAACGCATTCCTTTGACCCTTCATGACTTATGAGAGTTCCTGCATTGCAAAAAAAGCAAGTTTTCAAGACAAACATATGTGGAAAAAAAAAAACAATCACTAATATTTCACAAGACACAATAAGTTTAAAGTAATGACGAACGTGTAGTAAGAGGAGGGCTTACGAGACAAAAGTTTACATCGGTGGGAATCGAACCCACGACCTAATGCTTATTATAATTTGGTACATTTTACTGATGTTTTGGTAATGAATACCTTCGTTACATGGTTGTGTCACATTACACAGAACGTCGAAACACTGAGAGAGATAGCCGGCCACGCAACGGCATATCTGGGTGCAGGCCGCAAAGTCGTCACTCGCAATCTTAAAAAAAGGGAAATTAATTAATTTAATAACTGAATTAATGTTCATGTATTATTATCACCCCTGTTCATCAGGCAATGAGACCATGTTTTTTGGGGTTTTTTTCCCAGCAGCAGCAGCAGCTCGAGATACCCATCACAGGTACCCATTTATACTCTTTGAGTGGAGAACGGCAATTGTAGTAAAGTGTCTTGCCCAAGAACACAAGCACCATGCTCCCCATCATCAGGCAATGAGACATTTTTTGCAGCAGCTGGAGATCGGTGCAATCTGCAGTCTATACTTTCACACAGGTACCCATTTCTACTCCTGGGTGGAGAGGGGCAATTGTAGTAAAGTGTCTTGCCCAAGAACACAAGCACCATGTTCCCGACAGGGTTCCGACCTATACTATATCGCACATCATGTGTCATGGGATAGCTTGACCATTGCAAAATATTTAATTTTTTTAATGATATTTTGATGAAACGAATTTTGAAAAAAGTAAAACAAACAATTAAAGGCCACCATCTTGTTTTCATTCATGTCCGTGCAAAAATTACTTACCCGGATGTTGTGACCCGTGGCGACGTGTACATCCGGGTAACCATTCCACAGCCTGACAACACATCCTGCGAATTGCAAAGTTAAAGTAGGAATATTGGTAATAGGAGACTTTTGAGACGTTGGCGGCAGCAAACACACCAGTCCTTTTCAATTGTTTACGTCATGTTTAAGCTTAAGTGCGCATGCTCAATATGATGCAAACACTGGGAAGAGGTCTGGTGTGTTTGCTGCCACCAACGTCGCAAAAGTCTCCCATACCCGGATATGGACCTGCCGATTTTATGAGAAAAACCTTGCTCAACAAAGTGAGGATAGAGCTGGTCAAAAATACAATGTGAACTTATCCTGCGTGAACGGCTACGATCAAAAGAAAACCATTGGATGTGGTTTTAAAAAAGTGTGCCCGCGGACACACGTTTTTGTAACAATTTGACGATGTCCGTTAAACACTGTGAAGATGACCAATCCATTAGATTTCGTCATGTACACAAACCGGCCGAATGAAATATATGTCCCGAGTAATAATTCAGGGATGCCACCACGAGAGGGCGCAATTCGGCATATGACACGGCAAAATGTGAAACGGAATTGCGTTAGCTACGAAATCCACTTTACGATGCGAAGAATGCAGGTGTTTTCTCTGTTTTCTCAAACTGAATAATTACTCTAGCCACTGATCTATAGCTTCAACAATTAATTGTATTATGCACCCTGCTCAAGATTCTGACCAACTTAGTTTCAATCTATTAAAATCTAAAATGTTTGAGAATGTAAAAACTGAGGAACAGAAAGATATACTTTGACAAAACATGGGAAACAACGATGGTGCAAAATTCTTTCTCACTGTAACAACAATCTGCAAAACCTGATTTATTTTCGTTCCCCAATTTAATTATAAAGTAACTAGATTAACTATTCTTTAATATGACTTTGACACTCTATTAGGCCTACTAATGGTAAGATTTGTCGATAGCTATCAGACGTTTTACGAAAGAGCAACAGAGTGACGTCACATGCATGGAAACAGCACTGTTTTTGTCTGCGTCTCCCGCTGTTGTATGTATTTAACTACATCTGTGCGGTTACTGAGCGCCGTGTTCGTACATCCGACTCTTCTATCGATCACAAGATTGGAGTCAATTTAGGTGAAAGTATCGGGTTTCTCACTTAATAACTCCTCACATCCATTCCTTGCAATTGCAATCAGACATTGGTTTTGCAAAAGCAAGAAGGCAATCACAACGTCAAGACGCCAAAGCGCTTTCGAATGAGACTGCTCAGTTGGTATTATAAAGGCAATTTCCTTTCAAAATAGAGCTATATTGGGCAAAATTCCGCGAAATTTGCAGAAGAACTGAGTTACGAGGCACTTGACATCCGTTGGTACAGATGTAGATACAGCAATGCATATTCTCACGGGACATCTTCGTATGAAACACACAAACGAAAATTGTACGGTGGCTAATGAGGATTTTTTGTGGCAACTTAAGATTTTTTCGACTCCACTTATCCAGTTTTAAAATAGTTCAAATGAGTGACTTACCAATAATCTTACCGTCCTATGCAAACACGCATTCTGTGCAAAGTTGTCCTTTCAGTGAAAATCAGTCAGGTAACTGTTTTTAATAGTTAAGAGTTCCCAGCCTATACATAAGCAGGGTTGACTGGCTGTGACTGTCTATGTAACTTACCACAGCTAAGCTTTGACTGTAGGTGATTGATAAGACAACCGTGCCTACCAGTTGCCTGCTTAAATCGTCTGTTGACTGAATTTGACCAGTCAAAGTGATTGTTTGAAATATGATCTGACTGTTGGTGACTAGTCTGTGTTAAAAGTATAGCAGTGAAAGTGGGTGGAAATTTTGGCTGTCTGTGACTGTTTAAATAGTAGCAGGAATGAGTTATACGTTATTTATTCTGTTCCTCAATTGTAATTATTCCGTAATTAAAAGATGTCAAACTTATCCATGATGATCTAGACATCACAATCGAATAGTTACAATGTACTGAAGTCCTCACGACACGTGACAAGTCACGTGACAAGTTATTTAAATTAACTGAGCTATGACAATGGCATTCATTTGGTATTTATATTCAAAACCGGTTGATTAAAATATGGACCTTACTAGTGATTGGACTAGTCATTGACTTGTGATTGGACTTATGATGTGCCAAAGACAGAACTAAACACTTACCGTCCTTGACGCGTTTGTTGACATGGATCTGCGGCTGCGCAGTAGTATGGGCGCCATCTTGGTTCTTGGCTGATGGGTAATAGGCTTGGCTCGCTCGGGCTGGGAACGAAAAAAGAGATGGAATCAATTGCAAGAAGTTGAGGCTGCGACATGAAATGAAAATATTGTGTGTAACAATCTCACCTTGTACGCCACCGTACATACTCTCTGTACGCTAATTATGCGCATGCGCACGTTTGCTTCAGTTGGTCATTGATGTGGAGGTGCAATTAAATTGTTACAGGTCACCGAGTCGAGATATCAACTTGGGAATCTCATTTTAATGTGGAGTTCCGTGGTCCAATGGTTATAGGTCTGCGGTGTCCAGCTCATGTGTGGTGATGCATGGGTTCGAACCCTCACTGGAAACGTGGTGCTTGTGTTCTTGGGCAAGACGCTTTACTACAATTGTGTCCGTCCACCCATGAGTATGTTTTACGTTTGCTTTGGTGTCAAGCTGTTACAGATAATGGTGTCCAACTAATGTGGGACGATACGTGGTTCGAATCCTGGCGGGGAGCTTGGTGCTTTTGTTCTTGTGCAAGACACTTTATTACAATTGTGTCTGTCCACCAAGGAGTGTGTTTGCGCAGATATTCAGCTGCTAAGGATAATGGTGTCCTAATGTGCGATGGTACGTGGGTTCGGATCCTGGCGGGGAACATGGTGCTTGTGTTCTTTGGCAAGACACTTTACTACAATTACCTCTCTCTAACTAGGAGTATACATTAGTACCATGCTCTCGTATAGAGCCATTGGCTTTACAGGCAAAATTAGCAAATATTGCAGTGTCTTTGAGAGTGTAGGAGAAAGCAAGGCAATGGTGAGGCTATAGATTACAGGAGCAGGATTCGAACCCACGACCTTCTGATCATGAGTCAGAAACCCTAACCACTAGGCCACACTCCTCTTACTCACCAAAGCAGGGGTTGTCGAGGACAATGAGCTGTTGTTGCTTGCACGCGTCCAAATCCGACCCCTCCACGCCTCTACACGTGCAACTGGCTGCCACGATCGTTCCCAGAATTCCCAGCCGAGCGTCACGGCATGCGCCGTAGCTTTGTGCGCAACCTGTCCCGGTCGCGTCGCTGACTGCGCACTGGAATTTGTAGTTCTCGAAATTTGTGCTTTGCATGGCGAAAAAAATAAAAGCCGAGAAAGAGATCGTTGTCAATCCGACCATCGTTATTATGTGCATGATCAACCTCGTACCCATGGCCTCATGAAGTACACTACCATTTAGCACCTAACTCACCCTTGTATTAAATTATCTACATTTGCATATTAAAATTTGGTTGCATTTAATCGACAGTAACCTTGTGAGCCGGGCAGTGCAATCCTATAGGATGACCTGTTGCGTCAATGAATGTGCTAAATCCTGCACCACTGAGTAGATCAGATGCATGAAAAGACTGAAATAGCCACAATTTAATAGAATCTGTGTACTCGGGACCAGGTTGCACTTTCTTTTTGTTGTTTTCAAAAACTGTTTTCAAATCTTACCTGCAAAGTGGAGATCGGGAGCATTGTTCCTTTACGTCAATACAGCTAGGTAGTGGCGTGAGCATGTACGCACATTCAGCATTCAGACCCTGCCACACTGTATCACACTGCGTATCGTCACTAGCGCAGTAACAATACAGCAGTGGGTGCGTGTACCGGGGCGATACGTCATCTAAGAACGTTCGTATGGAGTGTCGACAGGCGGTCATTTTGCAGGTGTTAGCGACAGGGTCGCCTCTGCACTCGGTTAGATACTCGTAAAGGCTCTGACGGCAGGTCGCGTCGACGTTGCAAGCGTTCAGAGCTTCTATACAGGTGCTTTCTAAAGGGAATATGAGTTGTAATTAAGTAATCACAAACCATCACAATCCATTCCAAGTCATCATTAAGTATCATAAGTCATGACAGTCCTCAAAAGTCCTCACAAGTTCTCATAAATCATCATCACATGTCATCGTAAGTCATCATCAGTCATTAAAAGTCATCGTAAGCCATCACAAGTCATCACAGTTGATCACAAGTCGTCACAAGCCATCACAGGTTATATATGACCAATCACAAGTCATCAAAAGTCGTCGTAAGAAGTCGAGAGCCATCACAAGTCGTCACAAGTCGTCGCAAGTCGTCACAAGTCATCATACGCCATCACAAGTCATCGTAAGCCATTGCAAGTTATCACAGGTCTTCATAAGTCATCACAAGTCATCACATGTTATCAGAAGGCATCACAAGCCATCACAATTCGTCACAAGTCCTCACATGTCATCACAGGACATCACAAGTCATCATAAGCCATTACAAGTCGTCACAAGTCATCATAAGCCATTATATGTCATCACAAGTCATCACAAGTCACCGAAAGTCATCACAAACCATCCCAAGTCATCACAAGTAGTCACAAGTCAATCATAGATCATCAACTCTCAGTATTAGGCTCTTCAATTAGGCTCTGCAATACAGCGTGTCCCAAAATATCCGCATTTTTTTTAGCGTCGGCGCGAAAACACGTACCGCCATTATTTTTGTATCATTTTAAAACTTGGAATCTTAACTTTATTCCTGCCGAGTATTGGTTTGATATTTGTATTATATTTGATATTTGTATTGTCATCTTAATTCGGCGAGTGCCGCCACGATTATTTTTAATAAACCTGCAAATAAAGGCGTGTCGAAAACAAACTCAACCGATTTTAAGGAAAATTGATGATGCGGTACATCAGATGCAAAGTCGAATCAATAAGCTGTTAAAGTATAAAACAAAAACAGTTGATTTATATTAAAAACTCATTGAACTTGAAACGGAAAACAAAATTGTGAATTTGTTTAAGGTGTAGTCTACGTGGAATGATAAGAAAAGGAAACAAAGTAAAAGGCAACGAGATCGTCACATCATGAACATGATGAAGCATTTCCACATCAGAAAAAAATGCGCATAATTGATTTTCCTTGAAATCGGTTAAGTTTGTTTTTGACATGCCTTTATTTAAACTCATATTATTTCAAAACCCTTTTGAAAATCAAATCAATACTTACCAGGGATAAAATTAAGATTCCAAGCTTTTAAATGATATTAAAAACAATGGCGGTACATGTTTGTGCGGCAACGCTAGAGCCTCACAAAAAGGTTACGGACGCGCTCTATGTAGTGCACTTGTCTACGTCTAGTGCAATACTGTTTCAACTCGTGCAATATAATCTTATATCCCCTCGTCGCCATTCAATATTGTGTAAATATTTACCTCCGGTCGGTGCAGGGCCAACTTGATCAACATTTGCCATGTACTGCCATGGGGAAACAGCGAAAGGATCTCCGCAAGGATAAAAAAAAAACCAATGGTATTTGAAATACACGAAAACATATTACATCAGAAGCAGTTCAAATAGGCCAAGAAGGCAACGTAAACGCTGCCATAACTGGGAGATGTTTTGTAGTCTATGGAATAAAGCTATGTACAGCAATGGTGTATGATAGGTCGTCACCGTTTTCACGAAGAGCCACATATGTCGATTTTGAAGAAAAAGTGTTTTCGAGATAATCGCAAAAGAAGTTCCTCATATTTTAAAACTGCAAAAAATACCACTTTGCAACAACTTTGTGAAGCAAGGAAACCATCACACAATTCTGTGTGAGCTGAATTTTTACATGAATCCAGTAATAAGACTTAATTTTGCACTTAATTAGTGAAAATTAATTAGTAAAGATATGTGGCTCTTCGTGAAAACGCAAATTCAGGTTTCCGACATATTGGCCCTTTCTGTTCAATGTGTATTGCCATAGGCGCGCGTGAGTACGCGCGCGCAGCTGAAAATGTAACAAAGATATGTGGCTCTTCGTGAAAACGCAAATCTCACTTGACTACTTTTACGAATTTCCGTGCAATGGGTTTTGTACGCGTTCAAAGGGCCAAAATGTGGCTCTTCGTGAAAACGCAAAATTCATTTATCGAGATTTTGGCCCCTTGCAAGTTGCAACATTAATGTAACTTGAAAATTAATGATGTTTTGCTTACAGAAACTTGTCAAAATGGTTAAGTACATTGTTTTAAAGCAAAATATTGAAAAAAATCAAAATCGAAAAAATGATAATTTGTTACATATGTGGCTCTTCGTGAAAACGGTGATGAGGTGAGCAGAATCAGCGATCAATTATGCAAACAAGACTGCGTCTTGACTTCGGGATTCTGACCATTCAGCGGGCGCCTTGTATTGGGTCTTCCATAACCCATTGTTGTATTACAAAAACATGTCAGCCAAGTTGACCAATCAAAAGCTTAGTCCACATTTCTGATCGAAATGACGTCACGACTTTCCAAAGTCGACTCCGATTGGCTGAACTCTACAGGGTGAGTAAAAAAAGAAAGCCAAACGTCGGGACCATTGTTTTAGTGAAGTTCTGCATAGCACTTTCAAAATCTAAGATATAAAAGCCCAATTCATAAGGTTTGTTTTAGTACAAGAATCATTCAAATCACTTATGTACTTTTCAAGTTACATGGATCACAAGAAGGTATTAAATGTTCTTCCAGCAACAAAAATCACATGGAGATGTGTGTGAATTATTTTCGTTTTGCTGAAAGAACGCACACCTTTTTTGTGATCCGTGGACCTTTAAAACGGTGGTTGTGTTTAAAATTCCGTAACTTAAAAGTACATTAATGATTTGAATGATGCTTACACTAACAGATAGCTTATGAATTGGGCTTTCATATCCTAGATTTTGAAAGTGCTACGTGCAAAACCTCACTAAAACAATGGTCCTGACATTTGGGTTTCGCTTTTTTCGACTCACCCTATATGCCTAGCCTACATGTACTCCTTTTACAGAGAAAGATCGGCTTACTCTAGCATGCACAAATTACCTTGCACGGGTTGAGTTGGAACCTCTTGAACGACTTCTTCGTCCGAGTCTTAAAGGAAATTGAAGATGGAAAATGCATTAGCGGCGCACCTTAACTTAGAATTGTAATGCGTGTTTGCTAAAGCACGGCATCATTCAGAACACGTACGTCTTCAAACACCCGCCTTCGAACCCATTACTATCTTTACGCAAACTCAAGTGCATCGGGTTGTCTGTAAACTTTATCATGCACGTCGTGCACGTGATACGATACATCGTTACTTCTCTCCGCATTTTGTCTGTTACTGGCTTATTTTGCAGAAAAAAAACTTAGCATGGCGGAATTGTGCATCTGACATATATGTAAAACATTTCTCTCTGAAACAAATGATATGGTTCAATAGTAAAATTCGTTCGATTAAAGCACTGACCGTTGGTAAATATCCGGACAGGAACCTAGGATTTAATGAGCAAAACTTTACCCAAAATGTCGAAATGACTGGTACCAAAAAAACCTGTGATATTATTCCAACTAAAATGATATATTTCGGAAGACAACAGTAATATATGGTGATTTTTTTAAGTGTGCCGGCGTGAACACATCCTTCCATTATCAGCGGTTACGAGACTCAAAATAATGTGCATACGTTTTCTCTGTTTTTCTCCAATTTTAAAGTAACAACTGAGTTCAAACTCCAACAGATTTAGTTGCTATACACCCTTTTTTAAGGTTTTGAGCCATTTTGTTGTTTCAACAACAAAAATGCACACAAAAAATACGTACTACGTATACCTTTAATGAAAAGTTTCGTATACTCGAAGATGATTCTATACTATTATTTATTTAAGAATGGAAGTGTTATATACTGGTACCCGTAACACATTCGAATGGAGGGGTTGGGAACCAGCGTTTAGCTTCATTTGATTGCAAGTCGTGCAATGGCCAATGAGCTATCAAGATTATTCACGAGCAAAAGAATAAGCCATCTTGATCAATTGGTGGCGCTGCAACTCCGCCATCTTGGTTGGTACAACTTTGAAACGCAGCGTATTGACGTAAATTTATATGTGGCTACAATTTTTTTGTTTTTTCATACTTCAATGTCAAGATTTGCCTCATTTATGGTGTTCTATATCTGCCATCTCGCGTGGCGGATCTCGCGTGGCGGATCTCGCGTCGCGCCTCGCGGATCTCGCGTCGCGCCTCGCGGATCTCGCGTGGCGCCTCGCGGATCTCGCCTCGCGCCTCGCGGATCTCGCGTGGCGCCTCGCGTTTTTTTTCTTCTGGGTGTTGCGCATGCGCATTTCTTACGCACATTTTTATTCACAAGCCAATCTATAGGAGAGGCGTCTCTGAATGGGATATAGCCATCATTTTTCTTATATATATGCGCATGCGCAACACCCAGAAGAAAAAAAACGTGAGGCGAGATCCGCGAGGCGAGATCCGCGAGGCGAGATCCGCGAGGCGAGATCCGCGAGGCGAGATCCGCGAGGCGAGATCCGCGAGGCGAGATCCGCGAGGCGAGATCCGCGAGGCGAGATCCGCGAGGCGAGATCCGCGAGGCGAGATCCGCGAGGCGAGATCCGCGAGGCGAGATCCGCGAGGCGAGATCCGCGAGGCGAGATCCGCCACGCGAGATCCGCGAGGCGAGATCCGCGAGGCGAGATCCGCCACGCGAGATCCGCGAGGCGAGATCCGCGAGGCGAGATCCGCCACGCGAGATCCGCGAGGCGAGATCCGCGAGGCGAGATCCGCCACGCGAGATCCGCCACGCGAGATCCGCGAGGCGAGATCCGCGAGGCGAGATCCGCGAGGCGAGATCCGCGAGGCGAGATCCGCGAGGCGAGATCCGCGAGGCGAGATCCGCGAGGCGAGATCCGCCACGCGAGATCCGCCACGCGAGATCCGCGAGGCGAGATCCGCGAGGCGAGATCCGCGAGGCGAGATCCGCGAGGCGAGATCCGCGAGGCGCGAGGCGAGATCAGGGAGGCGAGATCCGCGAGGCGAGATCCGCGAGGCGAGATCCGCGAGGCGAGATCCGCGAGGCGAGATCCGCGAGGCGAGATCCGCGAGGCGAGATCCGCGAGGCGAGATCCGCGAGGCGAGATCCGCGAGGCGAGATCCGCGAGGCGAGATCCGCGAGGCGAGATCCGCGAGGCGAGATCCGCCACGCGAGATCCGCGAGGCGAGATCCGCGAGGCGAGATCCGCGAGGCGAGATCCGCGAGGCGAGATCCGCGAGGCGAGATCCGCGAGGCGAGATCCGCCACGCGAGATCCGCCACGCGAGATCCGCCACGCGAGATCCGCGAGGCGAGATCCGCGAGGCGAGATCCGCGAGGCGAGATCCGCGAGGCGAGATCCGCGAGGCGAGATCCGCGAGGCGAGATCCGCGAGGCGAGATCCGCGAGGCGAGATCCGCCACGCGAGATCCGCGAGGCGAGATCCGCGAGGCGAGATCCGCGAGGCGAGATCCGCGAGGCGAGATCCGCGAGGCGCGAGGCGAGATCCGCGAGGCGCCACGCGAGATCCGCGAGGCGCGAGGCGAGATCCGCGAGGCGCGAGGCGAGATCCGCGAGGCGCGACGCGAGATCCGCGAGGCGCGACGCGAGATCCGCCACGCGAGATCCGCCACGCGAGATGGCAGATATAGAACACCATACTCATTGCTTTAATAAAGTGATCATAATCGCTGCTGTTGGTCAACTGAAAATGGTGTTTTTACAAACAGCGCCCTCACTGGTTAAAAAATAACTACGGTCTATTGAAGGCCTACCCGTGCACTGTTCTCTGTAAAGCTGAGAGTATACGGCCTGACATTCTTGATAGTTGACGGCGAGTGTATCGCAGCTGCATCCTCTGAAATGCTGGCTCTGCCGTAAAATCTGAAGGATCCCCTCGCATTGAAGTCTGTCAGGCGCGTCACACGTAGTCTCCGAACCTGTTGTCAAATAAGAACTTCAAGTCACTTTCCATATTCGCGGTGCATTCTGGGTATGGATGAGAAGCAAGCTGGGACATTTGTGCATAAACCTATGCAACAGTAATTGTCATTGTTTCGTCTCGTTGACCTATTATGAAGCGATTACATTCCTTAAATAAAAATAATTAAATCGGCAAAAACCTTTTAGAATTTAGTGAATTTAGTCAAGTGGTGAATTCAAATTGGCCCCTATAATTAAACAAAATACACTTTCTAAATTGTATCAGAATTACGACATCTTTAGATGTCTTTTAGTATACCGGTTGCAGCTTGTCTTTTCGCCTGTTACTTGAGCAGCTACTTTTAGACCAATAACAATCTACAAAAAAAATGCCCCGAAATCTTGCCGATGTGAACATTAAACAACTATACGTTAAATGATTGTTTCAGGCTTAATGCCAGTCTTGAATGTATTATTATGGGCGTATCATCACCGTGCTTGACGGAAGTTGTAAACACTTTAAATTCACTGTAGGAATGTTCGACTGGTTTGAAGTCTGCTTAAAAACAAAGCTCATTTGAAATAATTTCAGCTGAATGGAGAGCAAATTGAATGTTTCACAATTTCAAGTATATATGTTTCATAGTTATGGACGTCAATTTCGCCTCCTTTGCATTAAACACATTAACACATCATTAATGTACGGACGTCAAGTTTACATTGCGAAACAAAAATGAACAGTAATGTACGACATTAAACACAAATACCCATTAAAATGCCGAACGTTAAATCTAAAAACAGGTAGTCAGTATTTCAGCATTTTCTCAAATGATGAACGTCTTGAACATGCACATTTTAAATCTCATGAATAAATCACGCCTTTCGATGTTAAAAATAGACCGTCGCAAAACGCATATTTGTAACTATCGCATAGGTAATCCGACATGTTGTGTGCCAGATTTTCTCATAAATACCGACATTTGTCCAAGGTAACCTAGGTGTGAGATCCCCCCGGGAAAACACGCGTTGGCGTGGAGATGGTTACCATGGTAATATGTGGGGGCGGCACCATGGCAATTGAACAAGGCTTGCCTAGGTGGCGTGAGGTTTGGGTGTTATATAAAATCCGGACTCTGTGAAAAACAGCCGCATTGACCGTACTGCGCATGTCTTTTACCTGGGTTTCCGCACAGGTCAGGGACCATCATCAACATAACTGCGCATGTGCGGTCCTCGGTGCACTGCGCCTGCGCGTGTTGGCAGTCTAAGGCGTGGCCTCTTAGTGCCAGTAACCATAGTACCGCGTATAAACCTGAAAAGAAGGAACATTTGATTAACTTAACAAAACTAAGCTTGCTAGTCAAGTTGCACCTAAAAAGTCTCAGTATATGCCTGTGCTGACTGAATCAGCTAGTCAGTCATTCAGCAAAAAATACCTATCATATCACAGACATAACCTGTTATGTGTGTGAGGTAATTTTCAAATTTGTATTTTTTTTTTAAAGTTATGTATCGAGTCTTAACCCCCACAAACATTGTACCACTTTCTTGTATGTTTGATACCTGTGTCGTGTGAAATTTAGACTCAACCAAATACGGACTCGTTGGTTGTATTGCGCATGCCTAAGTGAAGACAATGCGGACAGTGACAGGTCACGTGTTAGGCTCAGAGTCAACTTGATATAAGCTAAAAGAGACAAGATTTCATAAGAGTCCAAATTTCCTATGACACCGGTGTACACAGTGGTGTTCCAACACAGGCTACTGTGTGTCTGGACAAAAACTCCAAGTTTCCTTATTTTTTAAAGAAAATCCTGAATTACGAAATGATTGTTTATGTAATACGTATACGGAGGTTCCTTAATTGTGTTCCGAATTTACATCTTTCTTCTCCGATGTATTGACACATTGTGTCGGGGAGACTACGCAAATTTGAACAGCGCAGCTGACTATAATTAAAAGTGCAGATTGTCGCCACATCGTGTTCTGTATTTTAATTGCTGTTAAGAAAGGCTCCATTGTGTTTGTTGCTGGCGCAGGAGGCGATTGGGCAAACACAGATTCAAGTAATTATGTAGCTTTTTTATGAGAATCGCCAATCACAAGGCCAGAGGGCCTCTCAAGGTGCGAACTAAAAGAGAGTAAAAAGGGAAAAAAAAGAGTATAATCTATTCACAGGGATAGATTATAAGTTGTGGAAAACGGGCGATTGTTCACTAACATGAAGTTTAGAATTTCTTCTTCCGTTATAATTTAACATTTCAATCATACTGAGCATATTTTCTGAGAAACACTACCGTTCAAAAAGCCATTTTTTTTGGGTGTATGAATTTCACTTCCGTTTGATTTAAAGAAGTGTCAAAACGTAGGCGGGGCATGAACCACACTGAGTGGGCGGGTTAGGGCTCTCACCCATAGCTAGCCTACGCCTTCCCGCCTCCGTATAATGGCACTTAGGCTAAGTGTTGTGCAGGATTAGCAGAAGCAAATCAACAGACTGTAAAATAACTCTCAGATCTTAAAACTAAAATACTCAGAAATATTATGATTGATGTCCGAAGGCCGAACGTTTCTCGCGCCGTCGATCATATATAATTTTTTAATACGGTACGTGAAGGCTGATATTGTACAAGAGTCGCACGAAATACATGCAGTTCTGTTAAGATCTTGCGTGTGCACTGAAGTGTTTTTTTTTTTTTCGTTTTGTACTCGGAGTTAACCATAATTAACAGTCTTAAATTGCTGTGGTCAGTTTTGACCATGGGCGTCGCCATGATTTATTTTAGGGGGGGGAGCACATTCCCCCCCCCCAAAAAAAACCTTGTACTTTCTTTAGCATATTCTCAATTTATCATATTTTTTAGGGTGGGCGGGGACATTTACCCACCCCACCCCCATTGACCCCCCTGCAGATGCCCATTTTGTTAAATGTGTATTAAATTAAAAGCAAATATGATTTTTCCAGGGGGGCCTTGCCCTATCCTGCCGACGCCCATGGTTTTGACTGATTGCAGTGAAAACAAAGAAAAGTTGTCTCCGTTTGAATAATCATCTGCACAAATCACTGCCGCGCCGAATGTATTAAACAACGGTTTTTTTGTTTTCCATTTTCTTCGCCTATATACGGGGAAGACGTTTCTGTAACCCAGACTTTTGAAATGTTGGCAATGTTGTTTATGACACCTCTTATGTTTTACTAGTCCCGCCCTCTTTCCACAAAATTAAGCTAGCTGATATTCAACATGGTATCTTAGCGAACTATTTATCATCCACACAGGGAAACACATACACAAAGTGACTTTTCCCACTATGATAGCCAAACGTTTAGGGATTAAGTCCTAAAACATAAAAGTGTGTCTTTTTGTTCTCTTATATGGGAACGGGGTCCTAAACTACACGATTACAGAAATATCACTAGTATGGTTAGAAAAATCTGAGAACCAATTTTCGCGATATCCTTTTAGTGTGCGGCTTTCAATCCAGCGTTTTCTCTTTACCCTGCGAATTAAAGACATATCTATAGGATCATTTGCATTTACCCCAAAAGCAACCGAAGTTATCAAACAGCTTACTTGGATTCAAGATCGTACTGGTACTAAACACCCTGTGAAATTATTCCGTCTGGCTTGCTGTTATTTAGAAGAAATCAAGAAATGTAGGTGATTTCCAACGATCATAATTGACTGATTTTGGAAAATGAAGAGTGCTTTTGATGAAATCGTGTGATCAAAAGGTTGTGCACGGGTTTTCACTGTTTTCTTGAAGTGTAATATCCACTGAGCTGAAACTTCAACAGGTTGGGTTTTGAACTTCGTCTTTGGACTTTAATTGAGTGGTGTTTTTATCGGAAACAAAAAAAATTCATGAAAATTCCATAGTGCTGTATCTTCAGTATTTTCCAAAACTTTGCATCGTTTCTGCAAATAGCATCATAATTGTAAGCCCCGAAAAAATCGGCTTTTAAATCGATATGATCGCAAAAAAAACAACATCCAGGTCCCCCCAAAAAATTAATCTTCATTTCCTAACACTTTTTGTTTTATCGTACTGAATCGAAAATTGATGGGCGAATTTTAACACACATGGAAAATAAAAGCAGGTTCACATTTTTTTACTGGTCAAAAGTATTGCTGCTCAATCTTTACGACAAAAACCCTCGTTTCTTTTGCTAAACCAAATAATTTGCCAGTAAATCCCCGGACAAATCATAAGGCCTTGAAAATCATTTTGATAAATCTGAGCTGCGTAATTTTTTTTACAGAAAAACACGCAGTCACCGGATATCCTTCAGCGCCGCTGGCTATATAAAAACGCACGGTCGTGAAATCTGATGCAAAAATAAAGATGAGTTATAAGATTATGCAATGCATCAGTCATATTATGACATTTAATCTACATTCACAGTGCTGGATTTGCAATTGTAAAAGCAGACAAGGTATGCACAAAATATGCAATGATGATAGACTATTTTTTGTTTACTATAGCTAAACCTACCTGTATGGAAGATAGCATCCATTGCGTGTTGGCCTACGGAGCTGCAACGCAAGAGTATGTCCCCGAGCACTCAACGCGAAACACGGCGGCGGTGATCACCGCGCATGGTGTTGTCACAAGTCGTGATAATCGACACTCCCAGCCTGGACAAGACAAACTATATGTGGACATCAGAGATGTATTTAGCAATCTCTGATTAGCAATAAGTGAACGTGTTGTGTCAGTGAGGTTACCATGGCGCCATCAACGTACGCGCTGTTAAAATCACGGCCTTATTTACAAACGGATTATTCCTTGGGTGGAAACAAATTGCATTTTGTGCCAGGACGCGTCGCGTCGCCCATCGTTGCAAATGCGGTGCTTCTGTCGTGATGTGCTGACAAGTTGATCTAAAGCAGGCCTACATCCAAAATAATTACTCATAATTATTTAGAATAAAAGTAGTAATTATTATCCTGCGTGCTTGAACCGATTGAGGGAGAAATGAGTGGTAAATAGTTCTTGCCATTCAGTATTTGTGTATTTATCAATTAATTTATCGATTATAAGTAATTGATGCTTAATTTATCAATCAACAAATTAATTTTGTCGTGCTATGAAATTGTGATTTAATATCAAGACAATCAGCTTATCAATTGTCTCTGTCCGTGTGAAGCTGTATTAATTAATCAATTCAAGATCGATTAATTGATATATTAAAATCGATTCATTGTAAATTTATTACTCAGTGTTAATTATCGATCTGATTTTACTTACGTCACATGAAAAATGATATCCTAGTGATGACAAGAAAATCCACAGTGATGTGATTTTTGTTGCGATCGACAGCTCTTGAGATATGGACTACCCAGCCCCTGCGCGCAACATGTTTGCCACACACAAGATCGAGTTACCTTCGTAGCAGCATCGCGTTGTCTTGGCCAGTATGCATAACGTGCGGAGGCTTTTACGTGAGGAGGCGAAACACAGAGATCATGGAGGCAGAAATCTTGCCAGCTTATGTGAAGCGTTTTGCCCCTTCTTGCACTTAACCTTTTGTGCGTGGGCGGCTAGTAGCTTGTCCGAGTCCGAATCCTGCATATTCCGTGGAGTGTAGCAGCTGGTAATGAGGCTAATTTATAACAGTGTGTTTGCAGGTTTTGTATGTGGGTGAAAGTGTTTGTTAGAGGCAATTCCAGGAGACAGTTTATTTGTCATTTGCTTTTGTACATTGCATACATTTGCTCCGTGTATCTATCGGCTGGTGATAAGGCTAATTTATAACACGGTGCTTGCAGATTTGAATACCTGTGTTTATATTTAGTGCGTGAAAGCAATTATAGAGGCAATTCCAGGAGACAGTTTACTTTTCTCATCTCCGCATACTACATTCAATGTTGCTCTGGTTGTATCTATCGTCTGGTAACAAGGCTAAATCATGACACTGTGGCGCGCTTAGATTTATATAAAATGGTATGTGGGTAAAAGATTTTACGGCCTTTTTACAAACCCCGGCTTCGTTCCGTTCTGGTTTAATTCGTGCAGATTGGAAAAGTGTCTGGAGCCGCAACGGAACCGATGCCGGGATTTGAAAAAGGGCCAATGGAGACCGGGGCGGGCGCTACTTGCTAGATGCAATTCACTCATGAATTTGTTGTGTTCACTTAAGCTCAAACCTCTGTGCGGGCCCGTTTCCGGGCGAGAATCCCGGTAAAAAGGCCCCTTTTTTCGATGTTTCGAGTCATAGTTTGATAACCATGCGGTCTTTTTTAATGGGGGTAAACGGTTCTGTACAATTTAACTCTTTCTCTTTCTCATGGTATATGTTATTTTTTTTTATCTTGAAAAAAATCCCCGTAATTTCGGCTTTGAAAATGTGAACTTTTCATCATTTTCCTGTGTAAACGCACCGATTGAGCGCCCTCGCGTCGACTCTTTTGACTGTAACTCCTGACTAGAGTATCGAATTGTGTGGGGGTAAACGGAATCGAATAGCTTAGCTCCTCCTCTTTCCTTACATGTAAAACTTATTATGATTGGTTGAAAAAAACCACCGTACTTTTCACAAAGAAAAAAAGTGGCCAATGACAACTTTCGATCGATAAGGCATCGTACGAGACTTACATCAATGTACCATTGCTTACCACGTGTCTCGTGATCTTGGACTCTGCTGATCACCTGTTTTTCAAGACACGTTTTCTCCAATTCTACTTTAGATAAGACATTTAAAAACTATCCATTTGTAAATCAGTTATCTGGCATTAAAACTGTGGTCTTTTTTAGGAGTTAATTTTATTTTAAAATAATGTAATTTTGGATCTGAATACTGTTCACTTCAAGGCAGTTATAGAAATTTGTGATGGAAAGAACGTGCACTTGTTTATTGGGCTGTACCATTTTGTTTGTGGGGAGGATATCTATATGCATATACACGTTAGTGTATACGTCAGATTTCTTGAAGAATGCAAAAATGAAATAAGATGTTTATATCAAGTTTGACAAAATCGGACAAGAAGTTGTACTATTAGGCATACCTTCACATCGATATGTGCACAAATCCTATATGTACATTGTCATGTATAGGTTTGTTTTAACCATTTTATGAATGGAATGTGCCGGGCCACATTTTAGGGTTGAACGCACAGCCACACAGGGCCAGCGTTAATCCGATTATGTAGCCCTGGACCTCTGTGTGGTACTCTGCGCGCCAGATTTAAACTGTAAAATTAAGTGAACAAAAGTGGGGGTAACAAATTCATATACTGTATAAGGAGTCATTTTATTCAGTTTTTTTATGATCTTTGCGTAAAATCCGTACTCTCTGTTGCTCGTCCCTGTGTACCTCTCAGCTGGTAATAAGACTAATTTGTGACGGCAGTGCTTGCAATTTAAATACCTAAATGTGGATGAATAAAAAAAATTTAAAAACTTTTAAAATTTGGTGAATAACTTGACCCATATTATGTCACCGAATCATTTCAGAATCAATACCTTGCACAATTATCAAAACATGATCAGAAAAATCAAGTAAAATAACTCAAATACTTAAAAATGCCTTATTATAATATTTTTAATATTTCCAACGCAGAACATGTTCCCTTTAATATTCAGCAGGGGTTACAAGTCAGGGAAAATTATCCTGCAGTCACAGCTGTAACGAAGCCGAGGTTACGAAACACCAAAAGTGGCACAGGCGATGGTGAAGAGCGCCATCTCGTGGTAGAATCTGTATTCGATAATCCAAGATGGCAGCGTACATGGGACGTCCACGCTAAACTGCAAGAAAAGTTACGACCACATTGTTTGGGTTTTCTGCAAGTGCCATCATGGGTGTAGATACTGAGAAGAAGCCAGCTGCTGATGCTGATGTTGCCAAACTGTCTGCACCAATTAAAACTGTCGAGGTACTGTTAAGTTAAACCTTTTAAGTTTTTGACATTATTGACCGGTGACCCCGGTGCATTTTTGTGTTGCTATGATTTAGATTGTATTGCATCATCATGATCATGATGAATGGTAGTCCGAAAATTTGGGATTCTCAATACTGTGTATGAGAGCCCCAAAACTTAAGGTATCCATATCGTGCAAAAGTTTGTGCTGCATAATAAAACCAGTGTGAATCAAATGTGCAAGCTTCTTACTCACTACAGTTTCTTCAATAATCCTTGAAACTTCTGTCTTGCAAAGTTGCTGTTGTGAGCATTGCATCACCAAAAATTCAGCTTTTAATTCTAATTTTGCAGAGAGATATCGAAATCCAAACGTGAGACATCACGTTGATGTGTACTGCAATGCATTGTGCAAAAAGACTCCTCAGCTACAACATTTTCATCGTGTAGATAAAACAGCGCCCTCTTGTTGATCTGAGTGAATGCAGAATGTTTCATTTTTTAACAGAGGGCGCTATGTTCATTTGGCAAATCGATTAAAAAAGAAGTAAGCTGCAAGGCCCTTCCTACACCTACCCAGAATACCTTGGGAATCACACCACCATTTCTAAAGCATGGAGATTGACGTGGATGGTTTTTGAACTGTCAAAAACTTGCCTTAAAATTGGATTTAAGGTCTCAAATTTTGCAGGTGACATGCTTGCAACTTAAGCATTTTGATGTATGTGTTGTGTGGGCATTAATTAGCCCAATGGTGAGTAAAAAAACGTCAGTAGTAATTTTGCACGTTTTTATGCACTCATGGTCCCAGTCTGGATGAATGGCAAACAAGCAACGTTCAGGCATGCAACTTTTCCTCGGATCAGCTGATTTCCTCTTTTTTTACTTCCCATGTGTGCCATTGAAAATAGACAAACACTGTACAAAGTCTTGGAAAAATGTAAATTTCCTCTTTTTTGTGACTTTCTAGTTGCATGCCTGAACGTTGTTTATGCAAAAACCTATGCGGGGGCAGTGAGTTTGCCAAAGCTTAATATGTTTTTTTCTTCAGTATTTTTCCAAAATTAACTGATCATCGATTCACAAATTAATTAGGCCTAAGGCTAGTACTAGTACTACTACTACTAGTATAAATAAGAAATGAGTGTAGGCCTACAGAAAATGTTTATCCCCCAATTTTTTTGTGGAAGATGTGTCCAAGTTGAATACAGTTTCATACTGTGTGTTTGCTAGCCCTAACAATTCTCAAATCCTCCAAAATCCTCTTCGCAAAACAGAGGATTTTGCAGGATTGAGGCTACATGGAAAAATGTGTGGCTCATTTTGGAGGATGCACTGTGTCAATCAATATCTTAGGCCGGACCTTAATTGTGTTGTTTATGCTCAGCCGTGCATAAATTCAGGGCTGGATTATACTTGAAGTCCTCCGCACTGCTCCAGGATGTCACTGGCTCTGCTTCAGGGAGTTTTGATCATGATCAATGATTAATTAATTATTTTGTTCTCTTACAGGAAAAATGGAAACTGCTTCCTGCGTTTCTGAAGGTGCGAGGTTTGGTCAGGCAGCATATAGATTCCTTCAACTACTTCATCAATGTTGAGGTAATCTCCTTAAGAAAAGGGTTTTCTACTTTGTGTCTGTCCGTGCCTTCTAGGGTACAAAAATAAGGTGGGGGTGACATGATCATGCACTTACTATGTTTGCAGCATAGCATCACACCTAGTCAGACCCAAGATTTGTGCTTTTTTAACGAGCGGTCCAATTCTTCCCCTGTTCGAATATACCACCTCTACTTACCCTGACTGAATATGTTCTGATTAAATTTGTATATAAAAGTTTGGGTCCCTGCAGAAAGGACATTCCTTTGCCAGAGATATGTACCCTTCTAATAAATACCAAATTAAATTGAAAAAAAAATAACAGAATTCAACAAAAATTAAAATCTTTTTCAAAGGGAAATATCTTCCAAAAGAACAAATGTTGCTTGGCTGATCATGTGATAACTTGAACACATGACAACTTTGAAGCACAATGAGTATCTTATCAATATAACTAAACTTTTTTCATATTTCTAGATCAAGAAGATTATGTTGGCCAATGAGAAAGTTATGAGTGACGCCGATCCCAATTTCTACATGAAGTAAGTGCACTTTCTTCTATCCATTCAAAAAATCATGCAAAAAACATCAATGTTTCACAATCCTCTATTGTGAAGGGAAAGGATTGCTGGACTTGTACAGAATCTTTCAAAATATCCATACTCCTGGGTGGAAAGAGGGAATTGTAGTGAAGTGTCTTGCCCAAGAACACAAGCACCATGTTGCTGTCAGGGTTCAAACTGATACACCATTGCACATGTGTTGAACACTGTAACCATTGAACCACGATGATCTACGTTTATCAACTTTCCTATTTTTTATTTCAAGGTATCTCAACATTTACGTTGGAACGCCAGATGTTGAGGAGAGTTTCAACATCACTAAGCCGATATCTCCTCATGAATGCCGGCTGCGAGATATGACCTACTCAGCGCCCATCACAGTAGATGTGGAATACACTAGAGGATCACAGAGAGTTATAAGAAACAATTTACCTATTGGAAGGTATGTGGAGTTCCTTCACAAGCCAATCACAAGTCCTAACAAGTCCATCACAAGTCCATCACAAGTCAATCACAAGTCCTAACAAGTCCATCACAAGTCCCCACAAGTCCATCACAATCTATTACAAGTCCATTTTAAATCCATCACAAGTCCATCAAAGGTCAATCACAAGTCAATCACAAGCCCATCACAAGTCCATCACAGGTCCTAACAAGTCCATCACAAGTCCATTACAAGTCCTAACAAGTCAATCATAAGTCCATCAAAGGTCAATCACAAGTCAATCACAAGCCCATCACAAGTCCATCACAAGTCCATCACAAGTCCAACACAAGTCCATCACAAGTCCCCACAAGTCCATCACAAGTCCATCACAAGTCCATCACAGGTCCATCACAAGTCCATCACAAGTCAGCACAAGTCCATCACAAGTCCATCACAAGTCTATCACAAGTCACTTACAAGTCAATCACAAGCCTATCACAAGTCAATCACAAGTCCCCACAAGTCCATCACAAGTCCATCAGAAGTCCATCACAAGTCTATCACAAGTACATCAAAGTCCATCAAAAGTCCGTCACAAGTCAATCACAAGTCAATCACAAGTATTTTCCAAATAGACTTGTGATGGACTTGTGATTAACTTGTGATAGAATCAAATCAAAATAGGTTTGGTAAAACCCCATAATTTGATGTGATTGTGATTATTCTGCATCATAGGATGCCAATCATGTTGAGAAGCTCCAACTGCGTCTTGAATGGGAAGAGCCCCGCTGAGCTAGCCAAACTCAATGAATGCCCCCTAGACCCCGGGGGCTACTTCATCTGTAAAGGCGTGGAGAAAGTCATCTTGATCCAGGAACAACTGTCCAAGAATAGAATGATAGTAGAGTCCAGCAAGAAAGGTGGTGTCACATGCAATGTTACCAGGTATGTTCATCCTAACCCTAACCCTAGCTCTAACCTTGGGGTATTTTGGCTAGAGACCCTGCCATGCAACACTTGTCTAAGTGACAAGCCTGCCTAGTGCAGCAAGATCCATCCTGTCAAAAACTCAAGGCCAAACTGCCTCAGAGTCTGTGGTCACCAACTGCAGCAGGATACAACTGTGGCATTGTTCAATGGGACTAGCTCTCATTGTTTCAGAATTGGCCGTTTATGCACTGGTGTTGATGGCTCAATGCAGCAAGGTCCCACAGACTTTTACACCTGATGCACTGTGCTGCACCTGCCAGGGTTTTGGCATTTTTTCAAGCAATGTTGACATTGATTGTTTTGATCAATGACTTATTGAAGCAGATGGAATTTAAGGTTCATGTATGTTTTCATTTTTATTTAGCTCAACTCATGAGAAGAAGAGTCGAACCAACGTCGTCCTCAAGAAAGGACGTCACTTCCTCAAACACAACACCATGTCGGAGGTGGGCAAATGACATAGGCTTTTGATTTCTCTCCACGCGAATCGAAGAGAATTGATTCCAAAATAAATATTGGAAACCCGAGTCCCTTTATTTGCAGGGGGGAATTGAGTTTCAGAAATGGTTTAACCTAGTTCAGTAATAGTCAGAGAGCAACACAATTTAGTATGTCCTCACAGGTACCCATTTATACTCCTGGGTGGAGAGAGGCAATTGTAGTAAAGTGTCTTTCCTAAGAACACAAGCACCATGTTCCCCTGTCAGGGTTTGAACCCATGTGCCATGGGTAAAGTGTCTTGCCTAAGAACACAAGCACCATGTTCCCTGTCAGGGTTTGATCCCATGCAGCGTGGGTAAAGTGTCTTGCCTAAGAACACAAGCACCATGTTCCCCTGTCAGGGTTTGAACCCATGTGCCGTGGGTAAAGTGTCTTGCCCAAGAACACAAGCACCATGTTCCCCTGTCTGGGTTTGAACCCATGTGCCATGGGTAAAGTGTCTTGCCCAAGAACACAAGCACCATGTTCCCCTGTCTCGGTTTGAACTTATGTGCCGTGGGTAAAGCGTCTTGCCTAAGAACACAAGCGCCTTGCTCCCAGGCAGGGTTCGAAACCACAAAAAAATCGCACATGAATCGGACACCGCGATTATACATTGGTTCAAACCCTGCCAGGGAACATGGCGCTTGTGTTCTTGGGCAAGACACTTTACCGCAGCATACATGAATGGATTGTCCTTGTCGTTTAATAGGACATCCCTATTGTAGCAGTCTTCAAAGCCATGGGTATGGAAAGCGATCAAGAGATCGTCCAAGTCATCGGAGTCGAGGAGAACACGATGGCAGTATTCGCACCTAACTTGGAAGAGTGTCATAGACTACAGATATACACGCAGACACAGGTAAATGATCCTTGGCGTTTTTGAACACTGTTTGGTTCCAAAAACCCATGGACCATGCCACAACAGACAATTGTTTTTGATATCGTGGTAAATCAGAGGACTAGAATCCTCATTGTATCTCACTGACTGACTGTAGTTTGTGGAAGACAGCCGGGCAGTGCTATTGTATAGGATTACCCTCTGACTAAATCCGGCCAACTGTGCTCACCAATTGCATGAAAGGACTGACAATGAATAGCCATTCTGAATCAATACGGCGATTCCCAATACAGTGCCCCACCAAGAGTTTGCCACGGAGAGTCCATTTTTCAACTTGACTGTCGCCAAAAACATGGCCGAATTGCCACCGTTTGAACAAATGTCAGATAACCAGAGTAAATTTTTGATAGATCGGGGCATACCGGTAGCATTCTGCCACCTCAAACAAAAAAAACCACCAGTTTGATAAAAAGCAAAGAAAAAGAAAAGATACTTCAATCAAATGCTTACGAGACTTCTGACCAGACAACTTTAAGCGGCCCGAGCCATAGCGAATTTGTCGACCCTCTCCCACAATGCACTGTGAAAAATGGACTCTCCATGGCAAACTCTTGGTGGTGCACTGTATTGGGAATCACCCACATTGAATAGAAATTCATGGCTACATATATAAGAAAAGATTGTAACAACTAATCCAGGAAATGTCATTTTTTTTTCATTAGAAACCATGTAGCGTTGAGTCCATGCTTGAACTGTACACGTCTGCATTGGACTAACTCAGCTCCCTAATATAAAAGTTCCCTAAAAATGTGGTAGCGAATTTACCATTTATTGTGAATTGTCTTTATTTTTTTTTGTACAGGCCCTGAAGTATATCGGAAGTAAAGTGAGACAAAAGCGCATGTGGGGCGGAGCAAAACGGAGCAAAATTGACGAAGCGAGGGAGATTTTAGCAACCACAGTGCTAGCCCATGTACCCGTAAGTACCATATCTACGAGCTAGGTTGGCAAAAAACTTTCCAGAAATCAGTCATACGCACGTTACATCACATGGCCCACTTGGGTTAGGCCCAAAAAAAACTGTCTTCTGGTCAGCGCTTGATTTTTTTTTAATTGGTCGCTTTTTTTTTTTTTTTAAAATTAAGGAAGAGCTACAGCAGCCCTGTATTGCTGTGTGGAGGACACCAATGTATAATGAGGACACAAAAAAGCAAAATAGTACCCACCTTGTCTGTACAATCCAAGCTTGGGAAAAAAAAAAGCCACCCCCAAAAAATAAACCCGCGTCGCCGCATCAATTCCGGAACTTCGGTCTGACCAGAGACCGACTATTTTTTTTTTTTGGCCTTGTGCATAATGCATGGATAATCTATGCAGTGTTTAACAAATATCATCAAATTTTGTTTTAAAAGTGTGTCCACGTGCACACTTTTTTATAACACCACCTTCAATAATCGTTTCTTTCAATCATCGTTGCTTTAGAATGATACAATTAATATCAAATTTTTTAAAAGTGTGTCCGTGGGCTCACTTTTTTTTATTACACCACCTTCAATTTGTCAATGGTAATTTCTTTCGAACGATATCATCAATATCAAATTTTAAAAGTGTGTCCGTTGGCACACTTTTTTCAAACCCCTTTAATTGTCGTTTTTTTAAGAACAATACCATCATTGTTATCAAATTTTTAAAAAGTGTGTCAGCTGGCACACTCTTTTATAAAACCACCTTCACTGGTCGTTTCTTTCGAGCGATACCATCAATATCAAATATTTGAAAAAAGTGTCCGAGGGCACACTTTTTTATTACTACTATTTGTACATGTACCTTTAAATGAAACCAATCTCAAATAATGTTCTTTTCATTGCTGAACATTTTAGGTCGTTCAATTCAACTTCAAACCTAAGTGCATTTATCTGGCATTGATGGTTCGTCGTGTGATCCAGGCCCAGGGAGACGCGGTCAAAGTCGACGATAGAGATTACTATGGCAACAAGAGGCTTGAATTGGCCGGGCAGGTACGTCGACTTTTTGCTGGTCCCAGAGGGCCAGCCTATTGTCTTTGTTGTAGCTCTATGACTCGCTGTCACTTGTGAGCTGGGCAGTGCTATTGTATAGGATTACCTGTAATAGCAATGAATGGGCTAAATCTGGCCATTGTGTAGAAAGATGCTTGCAAAGACTTCTAGAAAATCGCCATTCTGAACTAATTGAATAGAATTGTATGCACTCTGGAACCAGCTTTACTTGGCTTGCCTTGCCTTGTTTAAAATGAAATTGACTGGAGCAGGGTTTGAACCTGCGACCTCTGGATTGCCGTTCCGGTGCTCTACCAACTGAGCTATCCAGCCCTATGTTGGCGGTTCCCCATTTTGTCAATGTCTTTGTTCAAGGGGCGCTAGTCAGAAGCCATAAACCTGTATATGCCATGTAGCCAGGGATCACACCCAAAGTCACGATGCTAGCAACATTAGCAATGCTGCAAACCTGGGAAATAGCAAACGGGGATCACTCAGAGAGGATACCTCTTCGTGGTTTATTTTAAAATATAAACACTCTGTCATTTTTTCCCTTTCAATTACATTCTAAGGAATTTGAGGTTTATGTATTTGATGTCATTGTTAAATTTGTGGATATTGATTTCATAAATGAGAAATGTTTACGAAGATGTTATTTGTTTTTAGTTGATAGCACTGCTCTTCGAAGATTTGTTCAAGAAATTCAACAGTGAGTTGAAGAAGATCGCTGACCAGACGATTCCCAAACCTCGAGCTGCGCAGTTTGACATCGTCAAGCATATGAGACAGGATCAGATCACCAATGGCCTGATTACAGCTATATCAACGGTGAGATCATCATTAAACTAGTTAACCAATCAATAACCCTAGTTAGCCCACCACTAATCCCAGACAACCCATCACTTAATCTAGTTAGCCCATCACTAACCCTAGTTAAAACATTGCAAACCCTAGTTAACCCATCACTATTAAACCCCTAGTGAAATATATGAGACAGGATCAGATTTACCAATGACCTTACTGCTATATCAACTGTGAGACTATTGGTCATATAAACTACTTAACCCATCACTAACCCTAGTTAACCCATCAAAACCCTAGTTAACAATCACTAATCCTAATCAAACATATGAGACAGGATCAGATTACCAATGGCCTGACAAACGCTATATCAATGGTGAGAATATCAGTCACAGAAACTACATGACATCGCGTCAGTGCAACAAAGTCGTAACTCCATTCTGCAACAAAGTCGTATCTCGCGCGAATACGCTCCGTGCAACAAGGTCATATCTTGACGTCCATTGACTTTGTGTGCACATCCTTGTTATTTTACATGAGATACGACCTTTTGACATTTTAAAACTTGCGTTTCACGTCCGGCCCATTTTAGGAGATACGACCTTGTTGCACAGACACGACGATGTATGAAAATATTTGTATTAATTTTTCTTCAGGGTAATTGGTCAGTCAAGCGTTTCAAGATGGACCGAGCCGGAGTGACTCAAGTCTTGTCCAGATTATCCTACATCTCATGTCTAGGGATGATGACAAGAATATCAAGCCAGGTAGGCTAAAATCTTGTGATTGACTTGTGATTGACTTGTGATTGACTTGTGATGGACTTGTGATGGAATTGTGATGGACTTGTGTTGGGCATGTGATGGACTTGCATGGGCGTCGCGAGGGGGGGGCAAGGGGGGGCACTTGCCCCTGGAAAAGCCAAAAAAAAAGAAAAAAAAAGAAAAAAAAAAAAAAAAAAAAGAGGCGCGAAGACAAAGTGGTGCAAATTTAATGAGTTGGGGGGGGGGGGCAAAATGTCCCTGCCCCCCTCTAAAACTGATAAATCGAGAATGTGTTGAGAAATACAAGCATTTTTTGGCAAAATTTTTTTTTGCCCCCCTCTAGAAAAAATCCTGGCGACGCCCATGTGGACTTGTGATGGACTTGGGATGGACATGTGATGGACATGTGATGGACTTGTGATGGACTTGTAATTGACTTGTGATGGACTTGTGATGGACTTGTGATAGACTTGTGATAGACTTGTGATTGACTTGTGATTGACTTGTGATGGACTTGTGATGGACTTGTGATTGACTTGTGATTGACTTGTGATGGACTTGTGATTGACTTGTGATGGACTTGTGATTGACGTGTGATTGACGTGTGATTGACTTGTGATTGACTTGTGATTGACTTGTGTTTGTCTTGTGATTGACTTGTGATTGTCTTGTGATTGACTTGCGATTGTCTTGTGATGGACTTGCGATGGACTTGTGATTGACTTGTGACTAAACTGCATTACATCTCTATATTTGTTGTATTTTAACACAGTTTGAAAAGACCAGGAAAGTGAGCGGCCCACGGTCCTTGCAACCATCACAGTGGGGCATGCTATGTCCGTCGGACACGCCAGAAGGCGAGGTCAGTTTCAGGATCATTTGCTTTTTTTGCAATTTCTTTTTGAAGCCACTAAATTGCTCAAAATCATAAGTAGGATACATAACAACTAACATGTTGAAGTTTCAGCTCAGTGGATACTATACATTTTGATTTAACAGAGAAAAAAATATGCACAATTTTTTTGGGTCAGTAACTAGATTCTGTAGGCAATGCAAAAGTGTGCCCGTGGACAATCTTTTTAAAACCACTTCCACGATTGTTATCTTTCAAATGATATTACATTTCAGTAGGAATATTTTCACTGGGTCTTTTGATACTAGTCCAGTTATTTTATCTTCACTTTTAGCAAGGTTTCTGTAAACCCTCCTGCTGTTTAAAAGGTCACAAACAGTCAAAGTGTCCTTCCACTTTCCCTGTTATGCTTTTAACACACCAATGGTCACTTGAACGATATTGACCCAAGTAACAGCATGGCTCAGAATGCACGTTTGCATATAGGAGGGTTTTAAAATAAATTTGTAGGTACTTGGTAAAAATTGCAAAAGATCCTATGTGGCTATAAACTGTACACTTGGGCATTTCCAGCGTTAAGTTGTGACAGAAGTGTAATGTCCCTGACAGAGCCAATTAACCATGATATCTAATTAATGATTCAGAGAAATGATCCCAAACTCCTAGTCTGTAATCTCCTTGACCATTACTAGATGATGGATGTATAAGATTTGAAGAAAAAAAAATTCAGGTTTATTTACTGAGCTCTTAAAAGATCTATCACAGACATTAAATAATGTTGGAATTGCCAACTTTTGTTCTACATGCCTGCAAGAAAGTATAGCATTTTAGGACAAACGGAAAAGGATGATTTTTGTTTATTTTCAGGCATGTGGACTTGTGAAAAATCTTGCCCTGATGACCCACATCACCACAGACATGGAAGAGCAACCCATCGTCCAGTTAGCTTTCAACCTTGGCGTCGAAGACATCAGTTTATTATCCGGCGAAGAGCTGAGTTCTCCTTACACCTACCTGGTTTTCTTGAACGGCAACATCCTCGGAGTCATCTGCGATCACAAGAAGTTGGTTCGGACGTTTCGCATGATGCGGCGCGCCGGTTACGTCAACGAGTTTGTTTCCATCTTTGCGAATCATTCGCAACGGACAGTCTACATCGCGTCGGACGGCGGCCGCGTTTGCAGGTGAATTGTCAGTTTTTTTATTCCATTAGCCCTAACCCCCGTCAGGTTCGCTTCAGATACCATGCTGAATGCAACCTAGCTGAAATGAGAACCATGCTAACTGGGACATAATCCAACACATCTCAAATGAGAATCTTGCTTATTGCAACAAAATGCAACACAGCTAAATTGAGAACCCTTTTAAATGCAACAACATGCAACACAGATGAAATGAGAACCCTGCTAAATGCAACAAAATGCAACGTAGCTGAAATGAGAACCCTGATAAATGCAACAAAATGCAACACATCTGATTCGAGAACCCTGCTAAATACAACACAGCAGAAATGAGAACCCTTTTAAATGCAACAACATGCAACACAGCTGAAATGAGAACCCTGCTAAATACAACAACATGCAACGTAGCTGAAATGAGAACCCTGTTAAATACAACAACATGCAACGTAGCTGAAATGAGAACCCTGTTAAATACAACAACATGCAACGTAGCTGAAATGAGAACCCTGTTAAATACAACAAAATGCAACGTAGCTGAAATGAGAACCCTGTTAAATACAACAATATGCAACGTAGCTGAAATGAGAACCCTGCTAAATACAACAAAATGCAACGTAGCTGAAATGAGAACCCTGTTAAATATAACTTCATATGCAACCCAGCTGAAATGAGAACCCTGATAAATGCAACAAAATGCAACACATTTGAATTGAGAACCCTGCTAAATACAACACAGCTGAAATGCGAACCCTGATAAATGCAACAACATGCAAAACAATAAAATGAGAACCATCTCTATGTATTTGAAGTTTTTTAAAAGGTTTTTCTTGTAAAAAGTTTATTTTACGATGTTTTCCACACAGACCGTACATCATAGTTCAGAATTCTCAGCCCAAAGTGACCAACCAACACATGCAAGAACTGAATCAAGGAATCCGCAGCTTTGAAGACTTCCTTGGAGATGGACTGGTGGAGTATCTCGATGTAAACGAAGAAAACGACTGTCAGATAGCGCTGTACGAATCCTTCATAACCAGGTTAGTGCTTTGGTTACTGAGTAGTTAGTGGTTTGGTTAATAGTTTAATAGTTAGTGGTTTGGTTTAGATAGAAAAGTCTTGTTCCAAAGAGCCAGCGCTGCAGAGTTGGGTTCAAACAGTTTCGTGAAGGGGTGTTTTGGTAGAGAGAAATACATTTTCCACCAATTTTGTTTTGAAATAAAAGTTCAAACAATATCGAGTGACAATGATCTATTTGTCAGTTATATAAAACAAATATTGAGTGGCTTTAAATTGTGAAATGGAAGGAATATTATGGCTCTGTAAAATCTGGACTTTTCCAGTTTATTCAGCTTCACCTAGTGAAATGGAAAAGTCCAGATTTTACCTTTCGATAATATTCCTCCAAATTCACTCCGAGCCACTCAATAGTTGTATACTAATGCCCACTAATGTAGTGTTTGATCGTTTTTCTGTTGTATTTTTTGCAGTGAGACGACCCATTTAGAGATCGAACCGTTTACCATCCTGGGTGTATGCGCTGGGCTCATCCCCTACCCACACCACAACCAGTCACCCAGAAACACGTACCAGTGTGCCATGGGCAAGCAGGCGATGGGTAAGTCACATGACTTCAGAAGTCACATGACCCTCAGAACGGCGTTCCGGAGTCGCGCCAAACCAAATTATTTCGAAGATTTGGAATGGGTAGATGAAAAGTTACGGCCACTTCATACTGAAATAAAAGAAGACACACAGCAAGTACACACAGTCTTGTTTTACTATACTCTCGAGGACAAGGCTTTGTTTTTCCCTTAGTCTCTATAATGTAACACTCTCCTATAGACTAAGCACACACACACTCATGATCAAGGACTGTTGCCAACAAAAGATGAATGCTCGAGGACAACAAAGAATCTATTGTTCTCCCTTTGTCTGTCTGTCTGTCTGTCTTCGGGGTGTTTGTAGTACATGTACATTTATCTTTGAGTAGTCTTGAATCCTCGATCCTGATTGGCCGATCCATGGCAACAAGCCGTGCTACATATAACCATGTAGTACGGCCACGGTCCATACCACACTTCATGCATTGGGCTATTTTAAGATGTGCGCGCCATTCCGTACAAACACGCATATGTAATAGGATAACTGCTGAAAAGTTTTTAGTGCGTCAAGTTGCTTGAAGATAAATTCATTATTGCGCTCGCCCTCATAGGAATAATGTAGTGCGTCTGTGTCCCACTTACCACGAGGCCTTCATTGTCTTGTTTCTTTAAATTTGTGACAGGAACCATCGCCTACAACCAACGAAATCGCATCGACACATTGATGTACTTACTAGCATATCCACAAGCGCCTCTCGTCAAATCAAGGGTATATTTGCAAATTTGTTAATACCCCTCAAGAATTTTTGCACATTTTTGCAACCGTGAGACGTTCTGCCAAAAATGAGACAGAACTGGGCAGATGTCGAAATGAGGGTTTGCGGGTATTAGGAAAGAGAATTGAATTCTCCTTACAATACTGTTTGTTGCACTTAATTCAAACATTCCGTTGACAAGTAATGGCTGTTTTAAGTTCACATTTGTCATGTTTGTCAAAAAAGTAAAATGCTGAGAAAAAGGCCTTTTAAGTTTTGTCTGTTTTGTTGTCGTGAAAATGAAAGATGCCAATTATTTTGTCTTAAACGCAGTTTTATTTCACAATGTTTATTCTATTTCTTTAAAATGCGTGTAGTGGACATATCAAAAATTACAAATATCAATAAATCTGAAAATAAAAAATAAATAAAAAAATTATATGCCCAGTTCTGTCCCACTTTGCCAGAACGTCTCACAAATGTTCATCAACTGAAAGCAAATTTTGGTGGATTTGGGTGGGACTCGAACCCACGACCTCCTGCTTTCTAGTGCAGACGTCGTACCACTCAACCACCGAGCTAATGGGGTCAGCTGGCCGGTTCGTATATTATACATCAGCGGGCACTGCAGTCATTCACAAAATGCTCTCAATAAATTAAAAGTTGAACAAAAATTGCCTGGAGTGGGGTTTGAACCTGGGACCTCCGGATTACCGTTTGCAGTGCTCTACCAACTGAGCTATCCAGCCCAATGTTGGTGGTTCCTCATTTGTCCAATGTCTTATTCAAGGGCGCTAGTCAGAAGCCATGAATGTAATCATAATATTAATAATATTTTATTGTCCTGTTTTTATTTTCAGACGATTGATCTCATCGGCTTCGATAAAATCCCAGCCGGCCAGAACGCAATCATAGCAGTAATGAGCTACAGTGGTTATGACATTGAGGACGCACTCATCTTGAACAAAGCATCCGTAGACAGAGGTACTTATTCATTCATTTTTGAGAGCATCAAATTTGTCGTCTGCGGTTAATTCTGCAGGTTGTGGGTTCGAGTCCAGCCTCGGGTCATGGTGCGTGTGCCCTTGGGCAAGGCACTTTGTCACTCATTGCTTCTCTCCACCCGGGAGTAAATGGGTACCTGTGAGGGCAGAGATGGTTATTGTGATTGAGTTTTGTGTCGAAATGGCAGCATGGAGCTGTATACTCCCCAGGGAGCTGAGATTGTCTATGGATTGTTTCATTTTTACAGGTGTCGGACGTTGTCTGGTATATCGCAATCAGAAGTGCACACTGAAACGCTACGCCAATCAGACATATGATCGTATGATGGGTCCGATGCTAGACGCAGCTACTAAGAAACCAATATGGAGACATGAAGTGCTGGACTTAGATGGTATATGTGCACCAGGTACAGACATTTCACAATTAGGGACTTCAAACTACATGTGTAACACCAAGTTTGAAATTCTTCAAATTGCTGGAAACGTATCATGATACGACATTTATTTGGAAACATATTTTGTCCAAGTTATTATTCCTCAGAAGTATTACGACTGTGAGACATTCTTTTTTAGTAAAAATTTTTGTAAAGTGCAATTTTTTAAACATTCAAAATGTTCCATGCTTTTCTGACAACTGAGGGCGCTGTTGCTGTGATGTCACCCTAGGCGTACACTCTTCAGTTGAGGGTTTCCTGTTTATTTAAATATTCACTCATTGAAAAGTTTTGTGAGAAAGTTTGCCCATTGTCTTTCTTTCAACCACAACGATCACCAAAAAACAGAAATGTTACCTTTAAAGCAAACAAGTAAAAAATTGTGGCATTTTTGGTGCTGAAGCAACTGTGACATTGAAATTTCTGTCTTAAATGACATCACAGGTTTGTCCATGAATATGGAAATTCAACTTAGCATAAATACATAAACGGCACCAAAACACCTTTGAAAATGACACTAATATGATCATTGAGAATAAAGTAATATGCTTCAAAGACTCATTACCGGTAACCCTCCTGCTGTTTAAACAGTCACAGACAGTCAAAAAATCAATCCTCTTCCCTGCCATGCCTTTTACACAGGCTAGTTACCAACAGTCAGATCATATTTCAAGCAAGCACTGTGACTAGTCAAATTCAGTCAACCGACAAAAACAGACAAGTGGTAGGCACAGCTGGCTTATCAATTACCTAGACAAAGCATAGCTGCATCAAGTTACATAAACAGTCACAGCCAGTCAATCCTGCTTTATGTAGGCTGGGAGCTCTTAACTGTTGAAAACAATCACTTGATTGATTTTGACTGAAAGGACAACTTTGCACAGAATGTATGTTTGCATGTTAGCTAAAAAATGTTGATTTCAGAGCCATGTTATGATCCATAGTCGTATTTTGTATTGATTTATTTTCTTCCTTGTTTCAGGAGAGCGCGTGAAGAACAAGCAAGTCCTGTTGAATAAATCCATGCCGGTTGTCACCATGAACCCGTTGCCTAGTAACGCCACCGGTGAACAGCAAGCCGAGTACCGGGATGTGCCTATAACGTAAGGTTTCATTCGTCATATGTTTTGTACAAATATGTTAATTTTGTTTTGTGTGTTCAGAAAGGGAATATAAACATTTGCAAACATCTAAAAACAAAATTACCAAATTGTTATGAAATATCTTACTGGACTGTTAGTGAATGACGGTCTAAAGCATCCTGTAAAATCATGGAACCTGGTGTGCTGACATTTTCAAAAAAAGTGGTATTTTCGTATCAATGACCAGTGTTGGAAAAAAACTGGTTTTCTTCAAAATGACCTTACACTTCCCCAACGTCTATAAATTGCTACGTTTCATCTTAAGTGGGTCTAACCTTGAAAATCTACCAATAATTTATATTTGAACCATTTCTTAGTTCCGTCTGATTTTGCAAGTTCACATTATGTAATTTATTTATTTTTCAGCTTCAAAGGTGCTCAGGATTCTTATATCGAGAAGGTTCTGATCACCTCAAATCCTGAAGAAGCGTTCTTGATCAAGGTGCTACTCAGACAGACCAGAATACCAGAGATCGGAGATAAATTCAGCAGTCGCCACGGACAGAAAGGGTAAGCCAACACTGATTTTTGGCAGGAACTTTTAATTTTTGTGAATGCACACCAGGGAAGTTGGTGTTTGTGCCCCTGGGCAAGACACTTAACTACAATTGCCTCTCTCCACCCAGGAGTACAAATGGGTACCTGTGAGGGTTGAGGACCGAATGTATGCTGATATCGGCAGCCGCGCGGTCTCGTGGCCTGATGAACGAGGAATAATTGTGAAGTACTTTGAGATTGTTAATACGATAGAAAGCGCTATAAGCATTACAATTTTACTTTCCCCACATATCCACACAGGCCCTCACAAATCCTAACTAGTCCTCAGTGTTATGATTGTATCTTGTTTTCTCAACAGTGTATGTGGCCTGATCGTACAACAGGAAGATATGCCATTTAATGATCTAGGAATGTGCCCTGATATCGTAAGTAAACACGTCCCACTTTTTTAACTTAACACACTAAATCTTGGGTGATAATTTGCTCATGAATATGAATTTACTTCTGCAGATTATGAACCCTCACGGATTTCCGTCTCGGATGACCGTCGGCAAACTCATTGAGCTGCTGGCCGGCAAAGCAGGGCTCCTGAAAGGAAAGTTCCATTATGGAACGGGTAAGTTACTCCCATTTTTAATAAGTTGGAAGAAGGAAGCATGTACCGATCCGGACCAGTTGCTTTGTAAACTTTGCTCAACTTTTCTACCTAAGAGTTGCAGATAGACTGTGTGTGAATTGAATGTGATCAGGTGGGAGTTGAACCCACGACCTCCTACGTACTAGTGCGGATGTCTGACCAACGCAAGATTCACAGTTTTCACTGCAGTACAATTTTAGATTTTATACTCTTCTCCAACTTGCTAATGATCGTTTTGCGCATTCTTTTTTTGCAGCATTTGGCGGCGACAAAGTGGTCGACATCTCTCAGGATCTCATCAGTCATGGCTTCAACTATCTAGGCAAGGACTATGTCACGTCAGGCATCACAGGGTAAGTTCCTTTGGTCACTTATTTATACAAATATAACATGGTTAAAGGGCGGATAGTCAATATAAGTGCCCTGAGGTGGGGACTATCTGACCTCAGGCATCACAGGGTAGGTTCCTTTGGTCACTTACATAAATATAACATGGTTTGATGGTGGATAGTCAACATTAGTGCCCTGACGTAAGGACTATGTCACGTCAGGCATCACAGGGTAGGTTCCTTTGGTCACTTACATAAATATAACATGGTTTGAGGATGGATAGTCAATATTAGTGCCCTGACGTAAGGACTATGTCACGTCAGGCATCACAGGGTAGGTTCCTTTGGTCACTTACATAAATATAACATGGTTTGATGGTGGATAGTCAATATTAGTGCCCTGACGTAAGGACTATGTCACATCAGGCATCACAGGGTAGGTTCCTTTGGTCACTAACATAAATATAACATGGTTTGAGGATGGATAGTCAATATTAGTGCCCTGACGTAAGGACTATGTCACATCAGGCATCACAGGGTAAGTTCCTTTGAGCACTTACATAAATATAACATGGTTTGATGGTGGATAGTCAACATTAGTGCCCTGAGATATTGAAATTTGACAATCTATTTACCTTGGGAACTAGTCTGTCAACTTCCAATACCAAGGGGAGCTAATATCGGCCTTCCACCCTCAAACCATGCTATATTTGTTTTATACCTCATGCACATAACCAAAATTTCATCAAGTTACACATCAGTTATTCCAGCAAAACATTGCAGTACATGTGCCGTGATCTTTTCATGTAGCCAGGACGATGTTTGCGTGTACGGAGTTGTGCACAGACCCCGTGCGATAGTTTCATGATTGCTTAGTAAAGCCCATGCATATTAGACTATCGCGCGGTTAAACCATGCGATAATTGGCACATTTGGTAAATAGCAAACTAGCAGCTGACGTGATGGTGAACGGACCAATAGGAATTCAGCTCTCGCTCATGAATATGTATGAGGTAACTTAACCCTCCCTCTCTGGCTGGCTATTTCAACAAGGCCAGCCCAGCAGTCCAAATAAATCAGGTGACTGTTTTTAAATGTTGAGTGCCCCCTGCCTTCATAAAGCAGGATTGACTGGCTGTGACTGTTATGAAACCTGATATAGCTATGCGTTGATGGTATGAGATTGATAAGCTAGCTGTGCCTACCGGTACCTGCTTTTGTCTGTTGATGGAATTTGACTAGTCACAGTGCCTACAAGAAATATGATCTGACTGTTGGTGACTAGCCTGTGTAAAAGGCATGGCAGGGGAACAGGATTGCATTTTTGACTGTCTGTGACTGATCAAACAAAAGGAGGGTTAAGACTTTTTCACTTGTATTTAGTAACAATCTTATTTTTTTTATTTTTGTTTTGCAGAGAACCATTGAGTGCCTACATCTACTTTGGTCCAGTATACTACCAGAAACTCAAACACATGGTGGTCGACAAAATGCATGCCAGGGCCAAGGGACCTCGCGCTGTGCTGACGAGACAACCGACAGAAGGGCGATCTAGGTAAGCTTGTATCTGCCAAAACAAGCGAGGCATTCCAGCAAAATGAGACAAAACTGGCACAGGCCGTAGTGGATAAAAATGCAAAAATCCAAATAGGGTTGATTTTTTTTTCAATTTTCAGATGTGTTGATATTTGTAATTTTTGATACATCTACTACACACATTTTTTAGAAATAATGTAAAAATTGTTGAATAAACATATTTTTAAGGAACATTTTTTGCATCTTTTGTTTTCACAACTGCAAAACAGTTGAAACCTTAAATGCCTTTTTCTCGGTATTTTAATATTTTGACGTGTTGTTAATGCAAACTTTAAACAGCCATAGCTTGTCAACGGAATGTCCGATTGAAATGCAACAAACGGTATTGTAAGGAGAATTTTATTCTCTTTCCTAATACCCGCAAACCCTCATTCGTCCTCGGCCCAGTTCTGTCTTATTTTGCCAGAATGCCTCACATTTTATTTCAGTAATCTAATTATTAGCCACACTGTCAACAAAAGACTGGCGCCGCATGAAATGGATTCAATTCACTGTGTGATTCACTGTGCAATACCAGGTCCCAGACTAGCTTCAGAATTAGATGCAAAGCGATCTTTTGCACCCAGGCATTTTGAAGAATGTTTTGAAAAAAGTTGTGACTGGAATTAAGACTAGTGCTCCAAGAGTTTGATTTTTAAGGACCAAGATTTTGTTCCCTGAAATTCCTTTGCATAGGAATTTCATTAAAAAAACACAGCAAATTTCAAAGGTATAGGTGTGTTAACATTTGCATTCTATATTTTGACAAACTTTCCAACTATTATCATTTCCTTGGTTATGCGAATTTCGAGCCCGAATGGGTTCTTTCTCTTGAGCGTACCCCTTTAATCTTCCTAACTGATTGATTTGATATGATGCAGAGATGGTGGATTGCGACTTGGCGAGATGGAACGTGACTGTCTGATTGGCTACGGTGCTAGCATGCTGCTACTTGAACGCCTGATGATCTCTAGCGATAAATTCCAAGTGGATGTGTGCGGAAAGTGTGGACTGCTAGGCTACTCAGGATGGTAAGTAGTATACAAATATTGAGTGGCTCGGCGTGGAATGGGAGGAATATTATCGCAAGGTAAAATCTGGACTTTTCCATTTCACGAGGCGAAGCCGAGTGAACTGGAAAAGTCCAGATTTTACCGAGCGATAATATTCCTCCCATTTCACAATTTAAAGCCACTCAATATTTGTTTTATATAACTGACATATAGATCCTTGTCATTTGATATATTTGAACTTTTTTTTCAATACAAAACTGAAGGAAAATCTATTTCTCTCTCCCAAACCACCCCTTCATGAAAATGTTTGAACCTAACGCTGTAGCGCTGGCTCTTTGGAACAATACGCGCAACGCTGAACGCGCACATCAGCATTCATTTGCACACAAATACCGCGTCATGATCCTAACTGTTGAATAGTATTTCCCATTCCCCATGGGCGGATAGTACTTTTTGAGCCACTGCGTGAATGGGAGCAATAACGAATGTCATGTGATGTGAGTTCCACCAATCAAATGAATAGGATCTGTATGTCAGTTATATAAAAAAGTCCATTCCCCACCCCACCCCCACCCCAGCCCCCCCGCCCCACCCCCAGCCCCCCTGTCCCACCCCCAGCCCAACCCTACCCCCAGCCTCACCCCATGTGTTTGACTTGTGATTGACATGTGATTGACTTGTGATTGACTTGTGATTGACTTGTGATTGACTTGTGATTGACTTGTGATTGACTTGTGATGACTTGTGATGACTTGTGATTGACTTGTGATGACTTGTGATTGACTTGTGATTGACTTGTGATTGACTTGTGATGACTTGTGATTGACTTGTGATGATTTGTTATTGACTTGAGATGACTTGTGATGACTTGTGATTGACTTGTGATGACTTGTGAATGACTTGTGACTGACTTGTGACTGACTTGTGATGATTTGTTATTGACTTGAGATGACTTGTGATGACTTGTGATGGACTTGTGATTGACTTGTGATGACTTGTGATTGACTTGTGATTGACTTGTGACTGACTTGTGATGGACTTGTGATGACTTGTGATGACTTGTGATGACTCATGATGACTCGTGATGACTTGTGATGACTTGTGATGACTTGTGATGACTTGTGATGACTCGTGATGACTCGTGATGACTTGTGAACACTTGTCTTGTGATGACTTACAGTTGGGTTATGATTAGCTTACGATGGTTGCTTTTTGTCTGCTTTCAGGTGTCATTACTGTAAGTCTTCAAGCAGCGTATCATCTCTGCGCATCCCCTACGCCTGCAAACTCCTCTTCCAAGAAATGCAATCCATGAACATCGTGCCTCGTCTCAAACTCCAGAAATACACCGACTAATGCATGTAATGTATGATTTGCAATGACCTTCCAAACAAATGCAGGTCATATCAATGGACTCCGTGCGAGAAGAATAGAGGGCGCTTTTTGAACGATTTCAAGTCTTAATGGGAGGCCACACAGCATGCGTGTACTGGTTCGCGCATAAGGGCGCGAAATACGCACAACTAGTTTTGCCCGGAATTTGCACAATTTTTGTACGTCTTCGCGTGAGCGTCAGGCGTTGTCAGCGATGCGTTTGAATGTCCCTCCAAGTGGTCTCCCCCAACTCTCCATTTTTAACCGTTGAGGGGGTACTTGCACGTGCTCCATAAGAACACATAAACCTGAATCAGAGACTAACAAAATCTATTATTTTCTTTTATTTGTTTAGCAGCCTTTTTTGAGATAATCATAAATTGTATTCAATCTGAAAAAAACAGATAAACAAGTAAAAACAACAACCAAATTCTCTTATTTTTTTGTTTTTCATCCTTCTTTTTGGAGATAAAACACAAGTTGTATAAAATTGGGGAAAACAAATAAAAGTGTATGATAAGGAATCTCACAAAATTCTCTGATTTGTTTATTTTTTAAAATTTCTTTCTTAAACACAAATTCTGTAAAATTCTATAAAAATAGAGTTAAAGTAAATCCGATGGCCTGTTGTCAAATATCTGTTGTGTTTTGTCTTGATAGGCCAACTGGTAGTGTCCAAACCAAATTTACACATTTTCAGACGCAGATTTGTTGGAATTGGGGAGACATGTTAAAATTGTTTTAAGATATTCCTAAACTACAGCAGCATCTTCGTGGTATACGGTGAAAACGGCGCTGAAATTATATTCTAAATTAAGAAATGGTGGCCATTTACAAAAAAAAATAATTCAAAAACCAGTTTGTCCACATGAAAGTCTAAGACATATGGTCAACACAATAGCACTGCGTGCACAAAGAACGGCAATAATTGTAATTAGATCTACATGACTGCCATAGACGTGGACAAACTAGTTTTTGACCACTTTCCTGTAAATAACAACTATTTCTTAACTTCAGCTTTATTTTCAACTCCATTTTCACCATATACTGTCGAGATCTTGTAGTTTAGGAATATCTAAAAGACAATTTCAACATGTTTCCCCAATTGTGAGTAATCGGCCTCTGAAAAAATGTAAACTTTTCGGGGAACACTTTGTATATTTTTTTCATGTATAAAAGTGCTGGTATGCAATAAGTTAAACTGTTCCAGCCTAACGCACACATAGCAGTAAACAGGCAGATTTGTTTTTGAAGAATTGAACTTTGTCCTTAAACAGACAAAGACTGTGAAGGACGAACAGAACAAAGCACTGCCAAACTGACGCAAGGACACTGTCGCATTATTATTCAAAATAAGACCTTCAACATCGGGTGTAATACAGTCGATAAGTCCCCGTCTGGATTGACCTGACCAAATGTTTGTGAAATCAGATTTTTGTACTAGGTGGAGTGCTGGCCCATACGTTGTGCGCATAAAGGCATGATAGAACTTGATTTTATGTTCACCACAACCGGAATTTGGTTAGGTTTGAAATTTGTGTTAACGAGAGTCTACCATATTCCTGCCAATATTGGTGATACTTTTCGTTCAGAATTAGTCGAAAAGTTATTGCTTGAAATCTCGCCGATGGACCATAACAAAAAAAAACTTAGTAACTTCATTTGTTTATTTAGTTTTATTAGGCCCAGAATTTGTACATCTTCCATAAAACAAATAATCAACCATAAGTAAAGACAAAAAACTTCATGTATTTATTTTGTATTATTTTTACAGTACTGTGATAAATTGCTATTAATAAATACACCATGTAAACCACAAGTAAACTCATTTAAATTAAAGGACCTCAAAATTAACAAAATTAGCTTTTAAGTACGAACTTGAAGAGAACTTTGAAAGAGAAAGACCGTTTACACTGCACATGTGCAATATTGAGTCATTATTCCAAACGACACACATCACATTATAACAAATGTAACTCAAGGCATTTTTTCCTGACAATAAAAGACCTTCGTCTACAGGCAAATTATTTTAGTCATTCATCTGCAAATACTGGTCTTTCATATGTAAATCTAGTCATGCATATGTTAATACCGTACTAGTCATGCATATGCAAATATCTGCCCGGAAGAGGGTACAAAAAGGTGGCTTTCACTTTACGTGCAGTAAATATGGACGCACCCGTTTCGAGAATTGTTTAGCAGGAAACATTTCGGGAAAAGTTTGTAAATGTTCAAGTTATGGAAAATTTTGTATTTGTTCAAGTAAACATCAGTAAAAAAAACAACTTTTCTATAAGAAAAAGAACTTTTCTGTAAACTTCGTGAACTCATGGCAGTTTATGAAAACAAACTTTCCTGAGTTTTCCCTGATACATGTACTTCCCTGAGAAATTTCCAAAAATTCCATGAGAAATATTTTCACTTTAACGAGGTTGGTGGGAAGTCAAAAGGTGGTTGCAGCAAAGCAACTAAGATACTGATAATATTCACATTGCATAAACACTAAAAAGCCACCCTAGCCAGCCAGTCAATGGACATAAGACGATAATTCGCCAAACTGGCGAAAGCCTTTCCCTTCTGGGTCACTGTCAAATTCCCTGAGTTTTACCAGATTTTGGGTTTTTATCAAATTTCCTGAGTTTTCCCTGACTGAAAAAATATAAAACTCATTTTCAAAGTTTTCCCTGAATCCCAGAATGGCTGGGAATAAACTAATAAACTACATTTACTATATTTAAGAAAGAACACCACCCTTTTATTTACTGCATTTAAAATTTTTTTTTTTTTTAGTAAAGCGTACTTGTGAAAATGTAAAAATATCCTACAAAAAATATAGAATAATATCTGTATTACAAACGATATTTATAAAAGAGCCTCTGCATTTAAAATTGTAACTCCACATTAATGTACTTTTCCATTTTTGAAAGCGTTGTTATTGGAATTTTCCCAATCAATTGTTAAGATACCCTGCCTTGACTTAACTCTGCGTAAATGCTGCTTTTTCCAGATCATACCCGTGAAAATACCGATTATCGCGATATTTATTATTAGAGCAACGAGCGCCACGCCTGCCGTGTTTACAAAAGTCGGCATCGGCGAAACAGAAAGTAAATAATCGCGTCTGTGCTGCATATCTAAAATATTGCCTTGTAGTTGGCAGTAGTTTGCGACGCCGCTCAAAATGTGGAAAAACTGGTGGCTGTGACCGAAGACGTCAAACTTCCCCGGAGCAAGGACTTCTGGGAAATGCGTTGCATACACGGCGACGGTAACTGCGCATAAGATGAACTGATAAACATGAAACTGGATGGCGTTGGGATACTGGCAATCGTCGTCTTCACAAAAAATGCAGCGATACAATAAAGGAAAACTGCAGAATAGATATTGTACGGTAAACGCCGTCACGCGAAGTGCCTTCCTGTTTACGAAGCGTGCTACACATCCTAGTAATGTGCACAGTAGGCTATTGATGACACTACATGGAATGTAAACTGTATGAAACGTCGAATGCATCAAACTTTTTGGAAAGACATAAACATTGTACATGATACAGCAAGATAGACTGTAGATGCTGATAGCGCTGTAGTCCATAAAGAAGCAGATGTGATGAGCTCTTTCTGACATACAGTTGAAGAGATGCGCTATACTGCTGACAAGCATATACAAGCTGACCGACGCCAAGTACACTTGCAGTGGATACGTGAAAGGGTCAACGTCGAATCGGAACTCGTACCACAACCATTGCGTGAATAGCCACGTGAAGTACGCAAAACTTGCGAAATGAGTCCAAAAGTTGAAAGTTTCGTTGTTCAAACTGAAGGCACTCCGTATGCAGGCTGAGAAACTGCTTCGGCAGGACCGGTACCCGGACGTAATAAACGGTTCCCGGAAGTCTTTGGGAACATGGTTGACCCGTAGTAACTTGGCACACATCACGATGTAACCGTAGCAACCTAGCAATGACACATACAAATTGAGAAGTTGATCAGTGAATGAAATGAAGCTGAAACTGGGAAAGTTTTGAATGTGCCGTGACGCCCCCCCCCCCCAAAAAACCCAAATAATCCCCAAAACAAACAAAACCAAACAAACAAACCAAAGACACCAGTAAAACAAACACCCCAACAACCCAACTCCTCAAAAGCCCTAACAGCCCAACAAACAAAACATCCCCTTAAGGAACTCAAAAAAAGGGAAAATGATTGTAATTTTTTTTAAAATTATGTTAGTAAAGACAACTTGTTTTTAATCGATACCTCTAAACCTTTTTCCCTCTACTTATTTGTGAAATGTGAATAAAAACAGAGATAAGAACAAGGGAAAAATAGAGCGCTCCCTAGCACGAAATGAGGTCAACCCCAAACCCCGCCCCCCTAACCCCACCCCCTACCCCCATCTTCACAATGAAATTACGTCAGAAGTCACCAGAAAATAATGTTGACTTGCAGGTCCTTTCACAATTCAAATCAATCAATCTATCAATTACTTTTTTATTCGCCAACATAGCATCCGTATTCATCATTAGGCCAAACTATACATCAAAATTAAGAGCTATTTCTAATCCTTGTAAGAAAATGTATCGGTGACAAAAATAATTTTTAGACGTATTTCATAGAATCATTTCACAGAAATTAAAATGAGCTACATGACCAAGGCATTTTGATTTCATAAAAAAAAAAATTATGCTAATGAGTTGACCTGTGATTGGTCAACATTTATACATCTATTTAATATCTCGATTCCCAGGCATGATTTTAGAACTACCAGCAAAAAAAATAAAAAATAAACACTTGACATCTGTTTAGATAGGGATAAGCCTTTGCTTAATAGACTGTATTTATTTTTCATTTTATTTTTATTTTAACTGGGTAGCCCATTCAGTGGAATCCACTGGTCTCCCATGTGTCCCAGTAAAGGGAAGACAATGTCAAGAAATTACAGTTTTAGAGGTGGGAGGAAAACCCCAGAAGAAAATTCTGGGGAAAACCCACGGAATCAGGCAGGGACTGAAAACCACATCCACATATTGGCCCGGGCGGGATTCGAACCCGGGTCACAGTGGTGGAAGGCAAGGAAAGTACCGCTACGCCAACCTGACTCCCTAGTATCACACAACATCCAAGAAAGCAAATTCAAAAGTTGTATACATGGGCGTGGATACTTGGTCCAAAATCTCACAACTGTTCTGCCACAACTTTTCTTCTGCGCTGCGTATATATCTCTAATTGAAATATGAATGGTTTAAATGTGTTGACATAACAGATTAATGTGGGCTAAATAACGTGCAAAAGCTGCTTAAACGTTTGGGCTGTCTTTTGCTATGATGTCACATTAACATGCTGTAGTTTGATGTTATCTTCAATTTAACACATATATGTTCTTTAAATCAACTTAAAAGAGAAGTTGTTTTCATAAATCAGTTTTCATGTACCTACCTTGTATGTGTAGTAATGCAGCACTGCCTGTGCATTCGATCCACCCACTAAACAGCCTTGGTGCAAAATCAATAATAGTGTGTAAATGCTTCTCTCGAGCCACAAAAGTGCTTTTCACAATAGTGGGCGACTTTTTGTTCGTGTGAACTTATTCTTCCTGTGGTCTGATAGCACTATTCTGTTACTAGGCACTTTATAGCCTTGGCTATGCATGGTTGCATAGGTTAAGTGGATGAGTGCTGTGTGTATGGGCATTCATTCAAATCTCCTAGCAATTGACTAAATGCAGAACACCCAAGTACCCAAAACAGATGCCAAATGCATGTACACTGCCCCAAAATAATTTTTTTGTTAACATGGGTTTTTCTTTTGCTTTCATGACAGGAAAAGTTGTCTTACATTTGGAAATATTCTCCTATTATGAGAAGAGTTAGAAAATTATTTAAGAAAATATATTTCATATTTGTTATAAAAGGACTCTCCTAAAATAAGAAAATATTCTTGAAATGAGAAAATTGTTATGAAAGCAATTGCCAAGACAAATTTCCTGGAAATATTAGATATTAAAACTTTAAAGAATTTGTTCTAGTTTTTTGTTGTGAATTTCTTAAACCAAGACAAATTCCATGTCTAGAATCATTTTCTTACAGAAGAAAAGTGTTGTTTTTTTGTTTTTGTTTTTTTCTTTGGGGGAGGGGATTGCCACCAAAAAGGGGAGGGGATTAGATCACCTAACATACCCCCCTCCCACAAAAAAACACATATAAGCTAAAAGTTTGAGAAAAAAAAACCTTGAATTTGTTCAGGTGAACGGGTAATGCAACTTAAAAATGTATTCTTGTTTTGATTTTAAACTCTTCCTGTACATATCTGTTCTGTTATGATATAAACATAGATAAGTGACTTTCAAAAACAGTTTTAAGTCTGCACTCTAGTCCTGTGGTTACGGTGTTCGACTTATGTGCCATGGTACATGGGCTCGAACCCCGACAGGGAACATGGTGCTTGTGTTCTTGGGCTAGACACTTTACTACAATTGCCTCTCTCCGCCCAGGAATATAAATGGGTACCTGTGAGGGTAGAGACCAGATTGCGCTGAACTCGGCTGCAGAGAATGGTCTCATGGCCTGATGGGCTAATATCTCTGAAACTCTTTGAGAGCTTGCTTTGGTGGAAGAAAACGCTATTTTTAAAATTGTAAAATAAATTTCCTCATGATGATGTGGAAGAAACGTAAAAACAAAATTCACACTGTTCAAACTTTCAATTTGTTGAAAGCAGTCTGATTTATTACACATGCTCAGTTCACACAAGTAATAAAACCAATCACCAAAAAAATAATCAAACCAGTTTTTGTCAAAAACTAAACTATTAATTACAGTTTGTTTGCATTTAATTGCTTGCGTAAGGCATGCTTACAAAAATATTAATGAAATCGCAAGTTAAAAAACTATTTCATTGACCATGTTGACTGAGTTATTTTATATGAAGACATGGATCGTACATGTAGGCACGTAAAGTGTATGCGTGAACGTGTCGTTGAACAAAATTTGACCTTTTTTTTCTGAAGGTCGTTCCTGTAACAAGGCTAAACAACACAGGAAACTACAAAACAGGAAAACGAACGGGTGAACAATGACCACCTCAATGTCAGTGTGTTGTACAACAAAAATATCTGCACAAGAATTCTTTTTGCAAAAGGGTCCTTTTATAAATTTCAGGGCCAAAGTACGATGTTTTTCCTGTCTGTTACCTTGGTACTTTGTAATTTTGTTATTCAAGTATTATTAAGAATGAATTTGAAAGATTTTTGTATTTGTCGGTAGGTAGTTTGCTATTCATAATCACTCTTGGCGGACGACTGCATTAAGGAATGCATCAGAATTATAAAATCATAGATGTCAGATATAACAGGGACAGGCAAAAAAGTGGACCCAAATTTATACGTAGCACGACTCAAAAGCAAACCAAATTGCATAAAGTTACAGAAAAAAAGTTCAGAAAACTATCCAGATTTGTTTAGATTAATTAACAGGCATGCAACTTTTCCTCGGATCCGCTGATTTCCCAGTTTTTTACTTCTCATGAATGCCTTTACAAATTGAAAAACACCGTACAAAGTCTTGTGTGGTTTAAAGTTTCCTCGTTTTTTTCTAAATTCCCAGTTGCATGCCTGAATTAAGAATGAATTTAAACCAGATAATTTCTAGTTTAATTAATGTTCCTTTATCCCAAACCACACAGCAATCAAAAGGTCACTTTTACTTAAAAAAAAAATCACTGTTTGAAGTCTTGCACATTATACCTTGGCTTGAATTTATATTCCAACTTGGTACATTTTTTCAACTTTGTCATTCAAAAATTTCATTCAGCACCACAAAGTGTTTTGACTTGAAAGTAAAAATGTCTGCTTTCACGTTAGACTATGTAATGATTAAATTAATCATGTAAATGCACGAAAGAACCATTTTACATTGACAAGGCACTTTGGGGAAAACAAGCAAAAACAAAACAAAACAAAACCAAGCGTAAGGCCAAAAAAAAAGTCTCCGGTTTCTGGTATGGAGCTTGCCCAAAAAGTGGTGCGGCGACGCGGATTTTTTTGCTTCAATGTGTGCTGATGACTGCAAATGGTGCCCGACTAAACTTAGTGCAAATATATGGGAGTCCAGAGAGGCCACATTTTATAAAGCTTATTCTCGACCATAACCCAATCTAAAAACACGTTAAAATTGTGCAGCAGCAGGATTCCAGTCAAACCAGTGAGTTTGGCGGTTTTGAGACATCATCTTTCATTGAAAAAAAAACTTTTTCATTTTGCCGACGCGCATGGCTACGGCGACGCGCGCGCATACCAGAAACCGGAGACTTTTTTTTTTGGCATAATAAAAGCTAGTCCCAGAGTGCACTAAATTCTATTCAATTGATCCAGAACGGCTATTCACCGGAGGTCTTTTCATGCATCTGGTCTGCACAATGGGCCGGATTTAACCACTTCTTGGCATTATGGGTAATCCTATACAATAGCACTGCCCAGCTCACAAATGATAGTCAGTCAGTGAGATACACACTTGGCAGGCTCTCTGTGGCTTACAAAAATATATACAATGTATAACCTCTTCAAGTACGTGTACATGTGATATTTAGGTTTTAAACGTTACTGTGTCAATACAAAATAGACCCTTTAAGATAAACCTAAAAAAAAAAAAAATTTGAAAACTTAACCAAAATACAAAGAAAAAATGTACAAAAATATTCATATAAATCTAGTTCTGTAAAAGAAATACATGTAAAGTACCAGTTGTGTGCAAATGCGTTATATTGCAATATACTTCAGAAAATATAAAAGTGTATAAATGTTACAAAGCAGATTATTTAAATGAATAACATTCCATATTACAACTTTTCTCACAAAGTATACTTCTTAAAAATGCGTAGTGATCACGAAAATGCAGATTTTTGCTTCATGTATGAAAAGATACAAGAAGGAGCAGAACATTTACTCATGCTTGCTGATATATATTATTGAAAAGTAAGAAAACTTTTTTTTTTACGAAAGCACAGAAAAATATATCGTAAACTTGTTCATGCACCATATTTAGGAAGCGCTTGAAATCGATTTCGTTGACACAAAAATACACACTGATCAAATTTTATAACATAATTTCAAAACATTCTATAATGTATAATTAGCTCAAAACAGTTCTAACTTTGCACTAAAAATTGTTTGAATCAATTTAAATGCTACAAGCAAAATATGTTATTTACAAACATGTTCGCTTTATAAACCACCCTTTTGTTTTAAAAACTGTCGTTCTATTTATCCAGAATTCAGACCTCTTATATACCAGCTACTGTCTACCAGCACAAAAACATACAGTTTAATACTAATATGCATACAAGTTAGAAGAACAAGACAGTTTTTGTTGAAGTTCATGTACATGTATATAATGATAAAACCAAAGCCTACATATGTCATGAACAGTCATTAAAAATAACATAATAATCCTCTTCTAAATAGGGCTGTGCATCGGAACCGGGAACCCGAGTCCCCGACCGCTGATGTCAGAAACCGGTTCCAGATTATGGGATCTGGTACCCATAACCAATTTTACAAAGTACTTAAAGATTTGGAGTCCATTTGTGGAGAATTTTGTCAATGAACGCAGGCTACATGGAATATTAAAACTGATGTCACGTTTACAATGCTTGCAAAAGTTGCAGTAATGATAAGCTATAAAGCTCAATGTTGTGTACACACGTGAATTGCGGTATTGACGCGCTGTAATCTCGCGCGGCAGACATTTATGAACAATCTGAACAGAAACTTTCGAGATTTGAATTTTGGGTTGCGTTTCTTTAACGCATATATATATTTATATAATACTACGCAGCAAAGGTACATATGATGTTTAAAAAAACTATGAATAACGGCGTTGTTTCCCTTGTTCTTTTCAGAAATTAAGATGTTCTATTATCATGATTATTAAGTCTTAAAATGGCCAAAACCTCAAGTGAGGGTGAATGAAGCACCAATTTGTTTTAAGTTTTTTTTTCTTTTTCCTTCGTTCTTTTCTCGTTTTGAGCTGAAAATATGTTCCTCATTATAATACACTTTTAAACAAACTTCACCAACTTCTACATGTACATTCAAAAACTACATGTACCTTCAAAGGTTCTCCTTTTTTCCCTGTAAAACCCAATATTATAATATACAGTACTTTCAAAGACTACTCTAAAAAAAAACACAATATTTTTTTTATGTGCAAACGTGTATCAATAGAAAGTCTCACTGCAAATACATGTATCTTACAAAATCTATTTTTCATTCATTATCTATGTGTACATCTCAAAACTAAATCGCTTTTATAAGTTATCAAGTTAAAATTTATAATCAATTTTCAGTTAAATAGGTGAGCATCATTTTCAACTGGCGATAACGCTCAAGAACTCTTTAACTAAAGCTTAGAAAATGCAAATAATTAAATGCCCATTCGAAAACTTTTGCTGAAAAAGCACTCAATTTCATCTCAATATGTGAACTGACACTAAGACCCAAGAAAATACTGTGCATAGAAAGAAAAAATATAAGATAGCATTTTGAGTTAAACTGTGCAAATAGTAGAAAAATATAATGTGAAAACTGTTCAGCATAGTAAAGTGCGCCAATATAAAAAGTTTCAGCCAGAATGCATTTGGGCATATTTTAACCAACCCTTTTTATGCAAGTGTACAAGAAAAACATTACAGCTCAGCCGATTTAACACCGTGTTTTGTTTAAATACCTACTAAAACCCTGTTTATTTCAACTAAAAGTAAACAAATATTTCTCGCAGATTTTTTAAGTTCCACAAGTTTAAACCCTGCAAGTGTAACCTGATGGTTTTACGGTGACAGAGGCTTGGGATTTGTTTGTTTGTTTTTGCCTTTTTTTCCAATCCAAGCAATTATTGCATGCGATTCCCCAGTTTGTTGCTTTAAACTTTGCCTAAACTTTACAGGAATGCGAATCGAATTTGACATCACGAAAGGTTCGCTGCAAAACTCGCCAGAGTTGAACTGTGTTTAACTTTACGAATTTGCAGCACGAAAACTTGCCATGACGTCACAATTCATGTATGTGTTACGCGTTCACGCCGATTATGACTAGGCCTTAAAAACTCAGTTTTTTTAGACAACAAAGGCGTATGGAGTTGCACGACATTTACAAATGCCTTTCCCTAAAGAACTATTATTTTGTTCAGGACTAACATTGTAGGGAAGTATTTCAAAACATTAGTTTTGTTTTATGTGCCCGTTATTGGGGTTGTTGTTGAAATTCACGCAATCAATGGTCAGGATACCTTGCTTTGATTTGACTCGGCGTAAATGTTGCTTTTTCCAGATAAGACCGGTAAAAACACCGATTATTACAAGATTTGTGATCAGAACAGCCAACACGACGCCTGCCGTGTTTGCAAGTGTAGGCATCGGTCGGATGTCAAGCAAGTATGATCGTCGGTGCTGCATGTCGATAATACTGCCTTGGAGTTGGCAGTACGTCGCGACGCTACTGATGACGTGGAAAACCTGATGGCTATGACCGAAGATATCGAACTTCCCGGGAGCTAGAACTTCGGGGAAATGCGATCCGTAGAAGACAATCGCGATGAAGCAAAAGACAAACTGATAGCTGTGAAACCTGGTGGCACTCAGGTGATGATAGTCGTCTTCTTCAGAAACAACGCAGCGGTATAGGAGCGGGACACTGCAAAATACATAGGGTAGCATAAACGATACGATGCGAAAAATCTTCTGTAGCTTCAGACCGGCGACAAGTCGCGACAGGCACGCCAGGAACGTGCACACCAAGGCATTGAAGACACAACACGGTACGTAGACCGAATGGTAGTAGGTATTGATGAAGCTTTTAGGAAACACATACCAGCTGTACATGATTGAAGAGGCCAGACTGTAGATGCTTAACCCGCCGTAGTCAAGAAAGAAAAAAACATGACGCGACCTTTCCGACATGCAGTTGAAGAGATGTGCGCTGCTGCTTGCAAATGTATACAAGCTCACTGACACCAAGTACGCTTGCAAAGGATAAGTGAACGGGTCTACATCGAATCTTAACTCGTACCACAACCATTGCGTGAATAGCCACGTGAAGTAGCCGAACGGGATAAAATGAGTCCAGAAGTTGATGGTTTCGTTGTTCAAACTGAAGGCACTTAGGATGCAAGAGGAAACGCTGCTGCGGCAGGACCGGTACCCGGACGTAATAAACGGTTCCCGGAAGTCTGTGGGAACATGGTTGAACCGTAGTAACTTGATGGTCCACATTGTGTACGTACAATGTGCGTCGCTCCCTGTAAACACAAACAGATATACACAAAAATATAATGATAGACTGTTAAAATTGTTTACAAGATTCCAAAGTATTTATACTCTCTTATTAAAACACAACATTTTGAATTCACAATCTGTGCATGTCAGGTGTGTCGACTTTATTTACAAAATTTCAAACTTTCTCTATGTTCGTGTACAAATTGTAAAGACACACTACTGTAGGGCCTATAGCGAATAGGGGGCCTATACATCACTTGCTTTTGCTGTAATTTTCAGAAATGGATGGATTGGGCGTTGGTAATTAATATTTATAAAGCAAATATTGCTACACTGACTTTTCTGACATTTTGGGTTCATAGATGCTGTAAGAAAAACAATCATTTTCCTGTAGTCTGGTTCCCTGACTCCATTTAAGATGAAACAGAGCAATTTATAGACATTGGGGATTTGTCATGATTGTAATGTAAGGGAACCAGTCTAGCTGGCTTGTATGCCGTTCATACATGCAGGTGTGTAATCGATTGCAAACAAATGCTGACTAACTAAATATGGTCAACATGGGGCCAGTATTTGAAAAAAGCCATTTTTTTTTCCAACGCTGGTCGGCCGACCAGTGTTGGAAATTAATACAAAAGTACCACTTTTCTTGAAAATGACAGTTACCAGGTGCCATGATTTTACAGGATGCTTTAGACTGTCACTCACTAACAGTCCAGCAAGGTATTTCAAATAATTTGGTAGTTTTATTTTTTTATGTTTCCAAATGTTAATTTTCCTTTTAACTTAAAGATGGCCGCACCCATATCTACCCCTACCATGCATAAAACATTGCGAAATTAAGTTGTGAAGAAATGAGTTCCAAGATCATCATGCCATGGTTTCATCAAAATTCTTTATTCTCATCAAACCTTGATTTTAGGCTGAACATGGACAGCAATTTCTGATAAAAAAAACTCACCGAAGTTTGTTGTTTTTGTTGTTATGGTGGAGTTCGGTGAGCGACGATCCGCGACCGACGGCGTTTTGTTGATTGATTCTTTGATTGATTGAAGTAGTATGAATTCTCCTTGCAACTATAGATGGCGCTCTTCATAACTAATACGGCCCAACAGTAGCGATTAGCGATGATCCCAACTTGGGCGAAGGTGGAAAAAGAAGAAGCAATTTTGAACAAATGAGGGCGCTGTATCTGCCATTTTCTGGTTACAAAAATGGGAAGGCACTGTTCGAGAACAACCAAAATGACATCGTCATACATCATGAATATTGGATTTGATCTTGAATATTCATTTATAAGATGGATCCGCCCATACAGTTTCGCCGCGAAATTTAACCACTAGGCTATAATGTGTTGTATCTGTAATCCGGAAGATCATCATGCTGAAAATAATCCCGAGTCCGCTGTCAAATTGTCGGTATCCTGGGAGTGGTTTTACTAGACTAAGGATGATCTGTTACTGACTGTGAATCAAGTATTATTTGCTTGCAGTGTATTTCCGTTCACTCATGTTTGCAAGATAATTAAATCGAACCATTTTGTAGGCAGCCATTTTTAAAAATTTAGCACGTTTAATAGGTTTGCACATGACATACATGTAGTCTAGGGCCAAGGAATTTTTCAACCTACGGTTGCTGTAATTTTAAAGATGACAAAACTATAACCATTTTTTTTCTGTTTGTAAGGTTAAGTACATGTGAAACGTTTCTCAAGTTTTATAGTATTTATTTAGGCCCTATGATTTATTATTATTTTTTTTGGGGGGGGGGTGTTTTTAAAATTAACTTTCAAACAGGAAGAATTATTGTGTTCTTGTGAAGATAACAAAAGTATATGCATAAAATACGAGCCCTTAACGTACCAGCCCACTCACTTCAATTCAATTCTGTGACATTTATTTTGTGCATCCGATTAAACGAACAAGCTGCAAAATTGTTTGGAAAAATAAATGCACCAGGGTTAGCTGTAAAAAAAAATTAAAAAAAATTAAACAGAAACAATTTTTGTACCAGGTATTATAAAAAAAAAAAATTAAACTTAAAGAATTTTTGTATAAACGACAATGACGATATCTTTAACGTACCAGTTCAACGGTGACATAACACGTACATGTAGTCCATAATAAGTAGGCCTATACATGTACCCCTCTTTTCCCACCGAAAGGCTGCATTTGCAACCAAAATGACTTGTTTTTCCACCAAAATGACATTCCCCACATGTTTTTAGTGTTTCCCAGAACCAAAATTGTGTTTACCCAACCAAAATCACGAATAATCCACCAAAACAACATGTCGCCAACTAAAATGATGTGTTAACTGTCAACCAAAATGATGTGTTTTATTCCACCAAAAAAAAGTGTGTAGCCCAAAGATGACGTGTCGCCCACCAAAATGACGTGTTCCACCCAAATGAAATATGTAGCCGCCACCAAAATGACATGTCGCCCACCCAAATGAAGTGTCGTCAACCAAAATGACGTGTTGTCAACCAAAATGACGTCTTCCACCAAAATGTGTCGCCCACCAAAATGTTGTCGCCCACCAAAATGACGTATCTTCCACCAAAATGACATGTGGCCCACCAAAATGATGTGTCGCCCACCAAAATGAAGTGTCGCCCACCAAAATGATGTGTCGCCCACCAAAATGAAGTGTCGCCCACCAAAATGATGTGTCGCCCACCAAAATGAAGTGTCGCCAACCAAAATGACGTGTCGCCAACCAAAATGACGTGTCTTCCACCAAAATGACATGTAGCCCACCAAAATGACGTGTCGCCCACCAAAATGACATGTCGCCCACCAAAATGACGTGTCGCCAACCAAAATGACATGATGTATAATTCCACCAAAATGACGTACGTACCTGTCGTCAACCAAGATGACTTGTTCCACAAAATGACATGTAGCCCCTAAAAATGTGGTGTCGCCAACCAAAATGACATATATCACCAACCAAAATGACGTTTCACCCACCAAGACGACGTGTTCCACAAAATTGATGTGTCGCCAACCAACTGACCAAAATGACATTTCGCCAACCAAAATGACGCACGTGTCGTATGTCCACCAAAATGACGTGTCGTCCACCAAAATGACGTGTCACCCACCGACCAAATGACATGTCTATATATAGAATTTGTCATAGACTCATTTCTTCATGCATGGTGTAAATAAATCCACCACCTAAAATAGTCTCGTCAACATGGAGGAATGGTCTCACTCTCAAACGCAAAACCCAGTGCCAATATTATAGGTTGGATTTTATTAAGTTCTTTATTAGATAATTTTGTAATATTAGGCAATATACAATACAGGCAGACAGGCCAATTCCCTTTAACATTTAAAGGGCCTAAATTCATTACTTCTACTTCATTCGGACTCGTTCAGTCAGGGAGAAAAGGCCCGTAGTTCAGTACATGTATGTGGAGGATCATCGATCAGGAAGCCAGGCAAACCATCCCATACATGTCTGTACAGCACATTTTACGTTATAAATATTCACACATGACGACACGTAAATTATCATGTTTGAATATGCACAAGGTATGACGATGTCATTTTGGTGGTTCTCCATAAGTGCTTACCTTACAAATGCTATATGAAGCCAGGCACAAACAGGTGGGAAATCTTTTATTTTTAATAATTTAAGGGCAGATTATGACTATGAGGATTTTGGGACTTAATGAGATTGGGCCCTTGCTGTACTTTTAAAGCCGGTATTTAATCTGAATTTAGTGTTTTAGTACTAGTTCTGCAGAGTTCCGCACGTTCTGCAAGTTCCGCAAAATACCTATCCTGCCCTGTAGGCCTACATGTAGTTCGATGAAGTGGTCATTCGTCGAAGTGGTCATTCGTCGAAATGGTGATTCGGCGAAGTTGCAAATCAACGAAGTGGTTGTCGGCGAAGTGACTGTAAAACGAAAGGACTGGTCTGTTTGCTGCCACCAACGTCTCACAATTTTCCCAAAGATAGGCGCATTTTTTGGCATAATCTGTCTGCGGAGCAGTCCTCATTCAGCGACTTTCTTTCTTATCACTGTACGTTTACAATCTTGAACACGATTAATCAATTGCAAAGAAAATTCGGAATAACTATTTACATCATGAAAAAATGGGAGCAGTATTTGAAAAAAAGGAAAGATTTCCATATACGAAGTTCACTCAACACTCTGTGTACAAACCCTATGAGAGTGGACTGAAAAATTCTAAGTGTTTTCTAAGAAAATGCTTGTATTTTCTCACTGCTCAAATTGACTTTGATGACATGAAATTGCTATCTGGGGGCTTGAAGTTGTTAGTCAATACAGAGGAAAATGAGTGAACTTCGTATATATGGAAATCTTTCCGAATCTGGAAATTTCATGACAAATTTCACGTATTTAGCACATACGGTCTTCAGAATTACTATTGATTGGCCTTCTTAAGTTGTTATGGAATAAGCTCTGGTCAATTACAATTTGGCATTGATATTTATTTTCCTTCCTTTCCGGCCTGTATGCAGTCTGACGTTCACCGTTTGATGATGGAGGATCGTTCATTGGAATCCATCCGCTACGTAGACCACAAACTCCACGTTCTGAACCAGCTTCTACTTCCCAGCAAGTTGGAGTATGAAGAAATTACTGGCGTGGAAGACGGATGGCAAGCAATTAAACAAATGAAGGTATGTGTCCTTGGGCATGACTCTTTACTACATTTGCCTGTTTCTGTAGCACCCCAAACCACCCTGCCTGTTGCTTCCTGTACTGCCCCAAACTGCCCTGTCTGATGCTCCCTGTACAGCCCCAAACCACCCTGCCTGTTACTCCCTGTACTGCCCCAAACCACCCTGCCTGTTACTCCCTGTACTGCCCCAAACCACCCTGCCTGTTACTCCCTGTACCACCCCAAACCACCCTGCCTGTTACTCCCTGTACTGCCCCAAACCACCCTGCCTGTTACTCCCTGTACCACCCCAAACCACCCTGCCTGTTACTCCCTGTACCACCCCAAACCACCCTGCCTGTTACTCCCTGTACTGCCCCAAACCACCCTGCCTGTTACTCCCTGTACCACCCCAAACCACCCTGCCTGTTACTCCCTGTACCACCCCAAACCACCCTGCCTGTTATTCCCTGTACTGCCCCAAACCACCCTGCCTGTTACTCCTGTACAGCCCCAAACCGCCCTGCCTGTTACTCCCTGTACCGCCCCAAACCACCCTGCCTGTTACTCCCTGTACTGCCCCAAACCACCCCGCCTGTTACTCCCTGTACCACCCCAAACCACCCTGCCTGTTACTCCCTGTAACACCCCAAACTGCCCTGCCTGTTACTCCCTGTACTGCCCCAAACCACCCCGCCTGTTACTCCCTGTACCACCCCAAACCACCCTGCCTGTTACTCCCTGTACAGCCCCAAACCACCCTGCCTGTTACTCCCTGTACTGCCCCAAACCACCCTGCCTGTTACTCCCTGAACTGCCCCAAACTGCCCTGCCTGTTACTCCCTGTACCGCCCCAAACCACCCTGCCTGTTACTCCCTGTACTGCCCCAAACTGCCCCGCCTGTTACTCCCTGTACCACCCCAAACCACCCTGCCTGTTACTCCCTGTACTGCCCGAAACCACCGTGCCTGTTACTCCCTGTACCACCCCAAACCACCCTGCCTGTTACTCCCTGTACCACCCCAAACCACCCTGCCTGTTACTCCCTGTACTGCCCCAAACCACCCTGCCTGTTACTCCCTGTACCGCCCCAAACCGCCCTGCCTCTTACTCCCTGTAACACCCCAAACTGCCCTGCCTTTTACTCCCTGTACTGCCCCAAACCGCCCTGCCTGTTACTCCCTGTACCACCCCAAACTGCCCTGCCTGTTACTCCCTGTACCGCCCCAAACCGCCCTGCCTGTTACTCCCTGTACTGCCCCAAACCGCCCTGCCTGTTACTCCCTGTACCATCCCAAACTGCCCTGCCTGTTACTCCCTGTACCGCCCCAAACCGCCCTGCCTGTTGCTCCCTGTACTGCCCCAAAATGCCCTGTCTGTTACTCCCTGTACTGCTCCAAACCGCCCTGCCTGTTACTCCCTGTACCGCCCCAAACCACCCTGCCTGTTACTCCCTGTACCACCCCAAACCATCCTGCCTGCTACTCCCTGTACTGCCCTAAACCACCCTGCCTGTTACTCCCTGTACTGCCCGAAACCACCCTGCCTGTTACTCCCTGTACCGCCCCAAACCACCCTGCCTGTTGCTCCCTGTACTGCCCCAAACTGCCCTGCCTGTTACTCCCTGTACAGCCCCAAACCACCCTGCCTGTTACTCCCTGTACTGCCCAAAACCACCCTGCCTGTTACTCCCTGTACTGCCCAAAACCACCCTGCCTGTTACTCCCTGTACTGCCCAAAACCACCCTGCCTGTTACTCCCTGTACTGCCCCAAACCGTATTACAGGCGTTAGTGGATTTAACATTTTTATGTTCGTTACAGGTGCGTGGGGCGCCCTGTATAGCCATAGTAGGCTGTCTCTCATTGGCTGTGGAGTTGTTTAACTACACTCCAACAACCAATGAACAAGCTGCAGGCTTCATTGCACAACAACTTGACTACCTGGTAACTGCAAGACCCACAGCCGTTAACATGAAGCAAGCCGCAGACAGCATTAAAGTGATGGTTGCGAAGATGTTGCAGAGTGATCAGGACGTCACAGCGCAACAACTGTGCCAAAGGTTATATAGCATGTGACGTAACCTTTAACTCTTTAAACATTCAGTAAATCTTTTAAGATCCGTTTCAACATTTAAACGTTTAGCCATTTCATAAAAGCTGACGCCTGTCCATTATGTCTGCAGATTTGTGTGATTGACATGATAAATCAACAATGATTGACAATATAAATAGTGGACAGTCATTTAAAACGTACAAACTTAACTACGTATCAATAAATGTAATAAGTACTGCAATGCGCCTAAGGTTTGGAAAATTAAGGTTTGAAAACATCAATTATTTGACCAGTGATTACTTGTGATAGATGTGATTGACTTGTGATGTGATTGACTTGTGATTTTGACTTTTGATTGACTTGTGATTGGCCCTGCGGATGACTTGTGATTGACTTGTGATGACATGTGATTGACTTGTGATTGACTTGTGATGACTTGTGATTACTTGTGATTGACTTGTAAATTACTTGTGATTGACTTGTGATGACATGTGATTGACTTGTGATGACATGTGATTGACTTGTGATGACTTGTGATGACTTGTGATTGACTTGTAAATTACTTGTGATTGACTTGTGATAGACTTGTGATGACATGTGATAGACTTGTGATTGACTTGTGATGACTTGTGATTGACTTGTGATGACTTGTGATTGACTTGTGATTGACTTGTGATGACATGTGATTGACTTGTGATTGACCTGTGATGACGTGATTGACTTGTGATGGACTTGTGATTGACTTTTGATTGACTTGTGATGACCTGTGATTGACTTGTGATGGCTTGTGATGATCTGTGATTAAGTTCCAATTAATTTGTGATCAATTTTTATTTTGTCAACAGAGTCATTCAAGAAGCAGAATCGATGCTCGTAAGTGACGTCAAGTGTAACAAGAGTATGGGACATTACGGCGCAGAACACATCAGACGACATTGTAAGCAAGGAAAGCAGTGTGTTATGACGCACTGTAACACAGGATCGTTAGCTACAGCAGGCTACGGTACAGCATTGGGTAAGCTTATGTAATGCCTTGTGATGGTCCATCATAAGCAATCATAAGTCCACCACAAGTCAATCACAAGTCATACAGTTTAAGTCAATATACAAGCTATGGTTCAGCATAAGGTAAGACCAAGAAGAGGTCTGGAGTGCCTTATGACATCACAAACCATCACAAGTCCATCACAAGTCCATCACAAGTCCATCACAAGTCCATCACAAGTCCATCACAAGTCCATCACAAATCCATCACAAGTCCATCACAAGTCCATCACAAGTCCATCACAAATCTACCCCAATCATCCAATTCCAAGTCAAGTCACAAACTTTAACTGTAAGATCACAAGCCTGAATAAACCTGTAGAGAGAAGACAATGAGAAGAAATTACAATGTTAGACGTGGGAGGAAAAACACAGAATTAATTTCTGAGGAAAACCCACGGAATCAGGCAGGGACTGAAAACCCAATCCACATATTGGCCCGGGCGGGATTCGAACCTGGGTCACAGCGGTGGAAGGCGAGGAAAGTACTGCTACGCCAATCTGACTCCCCTAGTATCACACAACACCTGACTCTCCAATTGTAATTGTTTATCTTCCGTTACTTGTAAATGGACTCGTGAAATTCTTGTGATTTACTTGTGAAATGACTTGTGATTAACTTGTGACTGGACCAGTTTTTGTAGTACTCATACTCGGTACTCGTATTCGAGTACCACTCGAGTACTTTTTGGGAGTACTCATACCTGTACTCGTACTCGAATGTCAAAGTACTCGTACTCGAAATGACGGTACTCGTACTCGGGCAGCAAAGTACTCGTACTCGAATAGCAGTACTTGGCTGAAAATGGTATACATGTAACATGACTTTCACCACGGCCTTATTTTATCAATACCTTCAGTTGGAAATGGTTGATTGGCTTGTGGAGAAATCGAAGTTTCCCGATTTTCCTCTGTGGACGTCTGGACAAACACATTTAACAGCAAGCCTTGATGGTCTGTACATGCATATCGGTCTGACTGGGCCTGGGCCAATTACGCACAACGAACCATTTGCCATATGGCCGTATTCGGAAATACAAGTACTCGTAGTAGTACTTGTACTCGTACTTGGAAGTACAGTACTCGTACTCGGAAGTATAAGTACTCGTACTCGGAACCTGTTCTTGTACTCGGAGGTACAAGTACTCGTTCTCAGCAACCTAAGTACTCGGCAGTTCTCGTAACTCGGAAAAAAAGTACTTGACTACAACACTGGACTGGACATATGACAGCTATTTGATCACTTGTGATGTACTGCTACAGGTTTTTGTGGTGATTTTAATCAAGGCGGTTTTTTTTACATTCCCCTGTTATAATTTTATCCATGTATTCACAGGAGTGATCCGCGCTCTGCACGAGGCAGGGGATCTGGACCACGTGCTGTGTACAGAAACCAGACCGTACAATCAAGGCGCCAGACTAACGGCGTTCGAGCTCGTACATGATAAAATTCCGTCCACCCTGATCACAGATAGTATGGCAGCATTCGCAATGGTCAAGAAAGGAGTAACCGGTAAGGCCAAGTTAAAAAAAACAGTTTTTCGTCGAAGCTTTTGGAGGTGGCAGCCTTTTTCCCCAAAGATGACAAATTTTCCAAGATTGATTCTTCCATTTGCTCGACAATTTTGCTGATACTTTTATGAACCGTCATTCTTTCCATAAACTGGGAGGGACATTTGAATGCATTGCCGATGACTCCTGACGCTGATGACATCACCGGCTTGTGCATATTCAAAATATAATATGTCGTGTGTACTTTGCGCAATACGCACTCGAACCAGTATGCGCAAACAGTGTGTCGCCCCCTGGAGCTAGTATAAATGGTCGCGAAGCGCCCCCTAATGTTCAAATTAAACAGACAAATATTAGGTGTCGTGATAACATGATTCAACGTCATTTGATTTTTATGAGCTTAATTTTGAACCGTTAACATTCTTATCAATAAAGCTTTTATTTGTGTGTGTGTGCGTGTGGTTTTTCAGCTGTAGTTGTTGGCGCAGACAGAGTGGTTGCCAACGGCGACACGGCGAACAAAATCGGAACTTACCAACTTGCCTTGTCGGCAAAGCATCATGGTATTCCATTCTACGTAGCCTGCCCCTCAACGACATGCGATTTAAACCTCGTTAACGGAGACAGCATTGTAATTGAGGAGAGACCAAAGAAGGAGTTGACGTGCATCAACGGCACACGGATTGCCGCAGAGGGTAAGGCCATCACAAGTCTGTCACAAGGCCATCACAAAGTCATCACGAGCATGACAAATCTTCACAAGTCCAAACACGTGCATCATATGTCCAACACATGTCCATCACGTGTCCATCACATGTCCATCACATGTCCATCACGTGTCCATCACAAGTCCATCACATGTCCATCACAAGTCCATCACAAGTCCATCACAAGTCCACCACAAATCTATCACAAGTCCATCACGGCTTCACAAGTTCATCACAAGTCTATCACAAGTCCATCACATGTCCATCACAAGTCCATCACAAGTCCATCACAAGTTCATCACAAGTCCATCACAAGTTCATCACAAGTCCATCACATGTCCATCACATGTCCATCACATGTCCATCACGTGTCCATCACAAGTCCATCACAAGTCCATCACATGTTCATCACAAGTCCATCACATGGCCATCACAAGTCCATCACAAGTCCATCACAAGTCCACCACAAATCTATCACAAGTCCATCACGGCTTCACAAGTTCATCACAAGTCCATCACAAGTCTATCACATGTCCATCACATGGCCATCACAAGTCCACCACAAGTCCATCACAAGTCTACACAAGTTCATCACAAGTTCATCACAAGTCCATCACATGTCCATCACATGTCAAATGTCCACCACATGTCCATCACATGGCCATCACAAGTCCTTACGTCCTCACAATTTGTAGGTAGCCAGGTTTTCCCTGATCACCTCGATGCTGTTACATTGAAGGGGGGGGGGATCAAACACTCCGACTGATCAGGACGTTATTCGATCGAGACTGGACACTAAGGAACAATAGGTGGCGCTTTTCATTGGAGCATAATGCCAACAGATACAATTTACTTTGTCTCCCTTTACTGCAGGAATCGCAGCATGGAATCCTGCATTTGATGTGACTCCAGCGTCGCTCATAACAGGAGGGATCATCACAGAGTTTGGGGTTTTCAAACCCAGCGAACTCCGAGAAGAGTTATCTAAATGCCTGTCAATGTAGATACTATAGACATGCCTCGGTCTATAGATTGTTTGCACGCATGAGAAAACCTCTTGTGCAGTCCTTGTTAAAGAGGTTGTGGAATGCTCGAAGACATTTCTGTCATTTTTCGGGTATATGTAGCCTAAGGTGTGATGAAATAAAAACGACTATTGTTTCTGTCATCAAATGAGTATAAAAGGTACTTTTGAGAGCTGTTTTTCAAGTCCTGTCATGCCTGTTTCGACCCGAACGTGCAATTTGTGTATAAGTCGTCGTTGCGGGCAGCAAACAAAACACAGTAAATCGTGACGTAATAAACAGGACTCCCGATGCAGAGTAGCATTAACGAGTCCCGTTTATTACGTTACGATTTACTGTGTTTTGTTTGCTGCCCGCAACAACGACTTTTACACAAATTGCACGTTCGGGTCGAAACAGGACCTGAAAAATAGCTCTCAAAAGTACCCTTTGTACTCATTTCATGACAGAAACAACAGTCGTTTTTATTTCATCACACCTTAGGCTACATATACCCAAAAAATGACGGAAATGTTTTTGAGCATTCCACAACCTCTTTAATGAATTAGCGTAATAAAACACACTTCTAAGATGGCCGCTTAATGCAATCAGTCTATAACCAGTTCAACAGACACGTACAAGGCAACTGGTGAAAAGAATTGGTAACGAGGTTTTTAATAATGGTCAAGGTTTATAAATTATATTCCCGGGTTTGGAGCATTGCTAATGTTGCTAGCATCGTGACTTTTGGCGTGATCCTGGCTACATGGCATATACAGGTTTATGGCTTCTGACTAGCGCCCCTTGAACAAAGACATTGACAAAATGGGGAACTGCCAACATAGGGCTGGATAGCTCAGTTGGTAGAGCACCGGAACGGCAATCCGGAGGTCGCAGGTTCACACCCCGCTCCAGTCAAATTCTATGTTCTTTTTTTTTTTTTGAAATGGCACCTGGTATATGCAAGCTTGTGTATTTAATACCACTTTCTATTTGTCCGTCAGTCCAGACGTTTGTATTCATATAAAAAAGAAAATTCATAACGATCAATAATTTAATTATCGTAGTTTTACATTTTCCAATGTTCACAGATGGATGCAGGTAGAAGGGCCAAGCACATGTACAACAGAGAGTACTGCACTATTTTTAAAATGACATTATATCATCTTTTTTTTAAGGACGGTAATCTGGTATTTGTTAAACAATTTCTTTTGCTTCGTATATCAAAGAATGAAGAACCGACGGTTGGAATAAAACTTAATCAATTAAATTGTGTTAATTACTCGAAATACATGCAGATTTTTACACTGACATGTATGTTTTTGTTCCCGTCTTCTCGTGATTGTATTTTTGTTAATCACTGCGTGGATATAAAAAAGACTAAAAGAAACCAGAGAAAATTGCAAATTCTGATATGAAATATTAGTTTAATTCAATTATTTCATTGATTTACATTTATTACATTACAAAAAAAGGCCTGTTTTAAATGCCCCGTTATCTGATCGGTGGAAAGTTGATCACGTCATTGAAATATTCGTCCCAACCCACAGCCCAGCCTCACCACAGAAACAATTCTGTTCCATGGTAAATAGTAGTTCTATTGCACGGTCACACTACTGGTGGCTTTGACCAATCAGATGACGAGGATTTAGTCAGGTGTTGTATAAAACAAATAATGAATGTTTCACATTTGTGCAATGGAAAGAATAATTTCATTCGGTTACAAATGGAATGTTCCATTCCACTCCGCAAAATTTCCATCTGTCACCTCATGAAATTATTCTTACCATTGCACTCATAAATATTCATTATTTGTATACTATCTTACAGAAATTAAAATGGAATTTGCATTTGAACTAGAATGTAGGTTTATGTGGGAGAACAAAATGTCAACTTGTATTAATGCATGCTATCCTCATATACTATCCTTGGTTTTCTTTTTCTTTTTCTTTGCAATCTCTGTTTTCCTTTCCCCAATACCAACAGAAACCCCATCTTCATTTTCTACTACACACTTCAATTTTCTCTTCTTTTTCTTTTTTAAACCGTTTGTTTCACTCCTAAGGCTTGACGACTCATTCTCATCAGCAAAGTCATGTGACTTGTCACGTGACTTGCTACAGTCTCCATCCTGACTCGAATCTTGGCTGCTTTGCTCTTCTGCCAGTACCTCTAGTTTTTCTTTTCTTCTTTTCTTTTTTGACTTCCTTTTCTTTTTTTCCTTCTGGTTCACATCCTCCGAGTCAACACTATTGAATGTCACTGAAGTCTCCTCTGTTTCCATGGTTTCTGCATCGTTGGGGTCACTGTTGCTACTAGAAACAGTGTTGCTATGGGATACCACCTCCACTTTCCGCTTTTTGTGTAACTCTTTCATCTTCAGTGCGAAGTACTCCTGTAGTAAAATTGAAAAAGAAAACTTGGACTTTTGCAACCATATTGGTAAAATACAACAAGTGTGCATCAACAGTCTTTGAAGACAACCACAGTGAATGACTCTTGAAAAACTTTAGGGGAGACGTACATTGTGCTGGTCCCAGAGGGCCAGCCTAGAATCATCTTTGTACCTATCGCACTGACTGACTCATTTGTGAGCTGGGCAGTGCTCTTGTATAGGATCACCATAACGCTAATGAATGGGCGCAATCTGGCCCATTGTGTGACCAGATACATGAAAAGACTTCCAGTTAATAGCTAAGCTGAATCAGTTGAATAGAATTGTGTGCGTTCTGAACTATTTTTTAAGGCTTTCATTATTTCGTTCATATTGGATTTTTCCTGATGTAATGACGTAATTTACATAACTACCTGAATTGAGTTAGAGCTTGTGATAGTCTGCACTCCGAAACTGTTGTCCTCAACGGAATGATTTTGCTGTGTACTACTTGATGCGAACCCAAAACCGGTCCGCGCGACACCCTCGGTATCACTGTCGGATCCCGCCGCAGAATTTGTCTCCTGAAATAAATGCAACATAAGCACAACGATTAAACCTAACTCTAAAACTAATCACAAATATCGTCACACCCCCTCAAATGACGAGGATATGTCTTGAAGCACTCCATTAAATTTGCGTTGGACAACGCGTGCGCATTGCAAGCGTTACCTGCGTCAATTATGGTGACTCAAGGATACTCAATATTGACTAAGGAAGGAATAATTTCATGAGGTGAAAAATGGAGTGTTCATGAAATTATTCTTACCATTGCACTCGTAAACATTATTTGTATACCAGCCATATACAACACTAATGCATGTACGTGTGCATGTATGATAAAATGTTGAAAAGAAGACTGATTATTGACATGTTACACATTTTCCCTATACTCACTGATTGGTCACGTGACGGGTCACGTGATCTGTCCTTCGGTGTACCGCTGTTGCTTCGGACTCCCATGATGCAATTCATGTCGCTTGTGCTTCGAGACGACAGATCTTTCCCACGAGTAAATTTCTTGTATCTATTAACGGAATCAGAGTTAACGAGTTGTTAATAACGGATGTCACATGTTCACAGCCGTAAATGACAAAATGTCGAAATTTGAATGTTATCACAACTTAAAAAAGAAGAAGATGATTTCTAGAGATAAGGACGTCTATGTTAACCCTCATAGAGGGAAGTTAATTCTGAGCAATATGTGAAACTCTTTAAAGGGAATGTACATCATTGGCTTTTGTTGTAATTTTCAGAAATGAACTTATTTGAGGGGTTAGTATAATAGATCAAATATTGTTTAACTGACATGATTGATGTTTTGTGTTCGAAAATGCTGGAAAAACCAAGAAAAACTCAAATGTTTAAGTAGTCTGGTTCTCTGACTCCACTAAAGATAAAATGGATCAATTTATAGATGTCGGAAAAATTGAAGGTAAGGGAACCAGTCTAGCTGGCCTGCACCCGTTCACGAACATGTAACCAATAGCAAACAAAATTTGGACTGAAAAAAATTGTAAATTTGGAGCAGTAGTTGAAAAATAGTTAGGTTTTTCCAACGGTGGTCGGCCGACCACCGTTGGAAATATATACAAAAATACCATTTTCTTGAAAATGACTTGACGCCAGATGCCATAATTTTACAGGATGCTTTAGACTGCACTTACCAACATCCTAGTAAGGTATTTCGTAAAAACTTGGTAGTTTTATTCTTCGATGTTTGCAAATGTTGTATATTCCCTTAAAAACCCTGCAGGTCAGTTTCAGGTGAAGGGATATGAAGTGTTCAAGTAACTGTGTCACACAGAGAGTCACTGCACAAAACAGCATTGATGTGGAGAGCAGTGAAGCGTGACTGAATCTGCCTACTTGCCCTGAGCTTAACTGCACCAAAGAATTGCGCAAGGATTTGAAGTGTTATCCATACTCCACAGAAGATTAACTCAAAGGAATTCGAAGTGTGGGTGCGAACTCTACAGGCAAAAGTGGTTTTGCAAAACTTGAAGGGTTGTGAAGCTCAGAACACAACTTACCGTTTTGCTTTCTTAGATTTCTCTTGCAAGTTTTGCGGTGCGATCGGTGTTTTCTTGTCCTCCGAATTACTGTGATCTTGATTCAACGAACTCAGTAAATCGTTGAAATCATCTTGATGACCGATCCAGTTGTCGTCATGCTGCTGGCTAAATCCTAGACCTTTTAAAAACAATAAAAAATAAATTGTCCATAAAAATTGTCAAAGGTGATCAAGGCACCTGAACCAGTGCAATTACATGGGATATCAAATCCACGTGACAGCGCCCTCTGTGGTTCGCAGATGGAGTCCACTATACATACCTAGTGAGTTGTTCTTGACAGAAACCGAGATGGAACTTGTTGAACCGTCTTCGTTCATTCCGAGGCCCTTGCCTTCCTGCCAGCCCATCTTCTTCATGAGCTTCTCGCCAAACTTGCATCCATCTAGACGTCGCAAACATCAGAAAAATTTCACAAAATTAAAGTTGGGGGGGGGAGGGAATGTGAAATGAAAGTGGTTTTTAGTAAATATTGTATGATAGGTTTGTTTGCAGGTTGTTCAATAATACTTAATAGAAACTGTTAGACAGGGCTTTTTAAAGTTAAACATTGCTCCTAATCCTACATGTATGTATACTGTGTTTGAACAGCGCCCCCAGGTGTCAACTGATCTCCAGTTTGAGTTGGTCATGCTGGTCTGAGTTTGACAACGTTTGAGCAAAAAATTTAGCTTGACCGCATCACATATATCAGTACGATAATTGCAAATACATGTATGTTGAAAAGACATGAATCTAGGATACTAGGACTGAGAAACATTTCAAAATTTGTTGGAAAATTCTTCTAATAATGTTGCAACCTGACGCCACTTTTTTCTTCATATATTATCATCTCAATGAAGGTCACTCATTGCAAAAATGAAGATCAAGGCAAGAGCAAATGAAGAGTTGACATGAATCTGGGACTGGAAATATTTCCAATTTTGTTACTAGAAATTCTACATGTTCTACTTCTTGACTCTCCATAGACTTTGTACACAATCGCGGAAGTGGCGTCAGGTCGCAACATTTTTTCCCCTCGACCGTTTGTAAAGTCGTCCATTGTACAAGTCGATTTACACGCAGAGACAACTCGACCGTCATACCACCAACGGTCGACCCGTCTCAACAGTACGGCGGAGTGGTTTGATCGATCGAGAGTCGATCGAGTTGACCAACGGTCGAGTTGCAGCTGGTTGCCGCGTTGACAATTCATGCCATCTGAACAGAAGTTGACTCGTCATTTTTTGCTAGTTTTATTTACCACTGATCCACGCCTTGTTTCTTGGGTCAACAGAGAGTTTCTGCTTCCGTTTGGGCTCAGCCAACATAGCCATCGCGATTCGTAGTCAATGCAAAATTTACCCGAAATCAACATGGCCAGGAAGACGCCATCAATTTGTGTACACGTGCGTGCTTCGAGTGCATGTGTTTTCGAAAACTTGTCTTCAATAATCAACGGGGGTGTACTGGGATTTCAGGAGATTTAATGCTCCTGATGTGAGAGGGGATCCTGTTTAAAAAAAAAAATATGGATATTTTCGGCTTTAAGTATCAAAACCTATTATACCAGGCAAAATGTTGGAGTATTTTATTTAATTTGGAAATTAAAGGCTTCTAAGCTATTCCAAAGCCGAAAAATGAATCCAAAATGTGGACGGAACCAAAATTTCAAAGACGACATAATAACGTAAATTTTCACTGGTAGTTCCTGTGATTACAACGATTTTCGCACATCATCGACGGACACCACCGAAATTTAAAGCCCACTTCGTTGCGGGTCAAAGGTGAATCATTAAAGACCAGCGTTAGCCAATCAGCGTTCAGAAGTGTTTTCCATTGACCAATTACAGCGGGGCATTTAAAAGGCGGCCGTTTTGAGCACAATACACAAACCGGCAGCACCACACACCGATTCAAAGAACAGAAGAATGATGACGTGCAGACACAACTCGACATAACATCGTGCAAACTGCAAGTTTTTAGTTTGAAAACTTCACGTGAATTTACTGTATTTCTTGCTGAGTTTCTTCCAACGAGTTGAAAGGAAAAACAAGTGAACATGTCGGCTCGAGCGAGGGAAGATTTGAGGGTGAAAGATTCGTGTATTCCCGAGTTCGTCGTGGACCCGCGGTCACAGAAGAGATACAAGAAAGGCCGATTTCTTGGGAAGGTAAAGCCGGAACACATTTTTGATTTGAATTTGAAAATACATATATAGGCCTAACGGACAAGGGACATTTTAATACAAGAGGCTACGGAAAGGCTGCAGTATTTTCAATGAATTTAGTTTTATGTCTTAAAATTAGTGTTAACCATGATGACCTAAAATAACATGTTCATGTCTTCATGTTTTCAATTTTGTGTGAAGCTGAAACTAACTTGTGCATCTTTTTTGTAAAGTTTAGGCCTAGTTTCAATTTCACAAGTTTCATTTTTATTGCCTACAACACATGATCAACTTGTTTATCATTATTAATAATGACAGTCATCCTGGTCATGTTTTTAATAGGCTAGGCCCTATTTGTTGTTTTGTTTTGTAAAATTTGAAAGACACATTTTCATTGTCATATTGTCATGATAGTGCTATTTGTTCAAACATGTCAAAGCAAAATGTTTTGTTAATGTTATTGCTAAGTAGGCTATTAAACCTAATTAGAAATAATAATTGTTTAATTAAAAAAATTATACACTACCATGACTACAGACTATTCGTCATGTTCGTGTTCAATTATTTCAAATTTGCTTAATTATTCAAGTTTCAACAATGTTCAAACTTCAATAGGCCTGGCCTATCTTTCATAATTTTTGCAAAATTAAAACTTGACTTCCTTATTTATTTTCAGGAAATGGTGTCCGGATCATGCTTATCTGATCATGTTTATGAAATTTTCAATCTAGCAATTTGACTATTTATTATTTTCCTGATACAAAGGCTTGCTTTTTATATCCGCATTATTGGAATAACGTTGCAGCAAATCATTGCAAAACTGCTCAGAAGAACACACTATACTTTGAAAATACACGGGGGAAATGTATCAATGTTGTGATCAGAAGTTGACTCATTTGTAACAAAGTTACATTTTTAACAAATAACAAACAGTGATATTAACTTGAGCAGAATGTAATTTTGAAATTATTGCACTTAAGGTTGATAACTTGATTGCAAAAACAAAAAATAAGAATACTCCTAGTTTCATATTAAATTAAATTTAAATTAAAAATTTGGCCAATAAAATCCATTCTCTTCCTCCCAAAGTTATAAATCTTAAATAATTTTGCTTAATGAGTTTAGGATTCAAGAGTAGAGTTTGCCAAAAAATGGTCAGCTGACAGATTTTCTGCAAACTTAAGAATATTCAGAGTCACAATAGTAATGATTGCAAGTTTTTTTAATCACAGTTTAGAGTAGGCCTATGTGTACAAATTTATTAAAAAAAACTTTTTCCTTTAAAATTATTTTATTTGTTTATTTGTCATTATAGGGTGGATTTGCCAAGTGCTATGAGCTGATAGACACTGCAACCAACACCACCTATGCAGGCAAAATAGTCTCCAAGGCACTGCTGGTCAAACCACACCAAAAGGAAAAGGTAAAATTGCCCCAAAACATTGCCATGAAAAGGACCATGAAATGAGTATCACACTTCTTTAACTAATATTGTAAACGTGTGCACTTTGCAGTGAAAGCATTCAAAAATAATAATTGAAGATGCATTCCCCGTGCGATTTCGGGTTCTACCACCCAAACAATGTATTTGTTGTTTCAATTGCTATTTTTGCTAACATTTTAATAAAAGTCATTCACTATTGAATATGACATTGAAAGAAGAACAATAATCAGGGACATTTACTTATTGAATATCTTTACAAACTTTCTAGTTAATCAATTCGGCTCTTCCATGGTGGGTTTATTTGTGCGCAATATGAGAGCCCCTTTTTCAGAGTTTTGCAGATCTAGGCCCAAAATTGGAAAAGTAATTGGGGGGGGGGCAAAACAAAAATTAAAAATAGTTTTTAATAGTTTAAGTAGAAGAATTTTGTGAAAAAAATGTTGCAACCTGATGCCACGATTTTATAGGTCTATATCATCTCAATGAAGGTCAGTCATTGCAAAACAATGATGATAAGACATGAATCTGTGATGGAGAAGCATTTCCAATTTTGTTAGGAAATACTTGGAAAATTATCTTGACTCTCCATAGACTTTGTACACAACCACTGAAGTGGTGTTAGGTTGCAACATTTTTTTCCCCCAATTTTGTTTGTTTGTTTGTTTGTTTAACAGCATGGATACACTCTTTAAGTACCACAAACGTTCTACTTCTTAGTGAAAAACACATTCATATCTTCGAATGGTGTTACCCAAATCGATTCCCCATTTAACTTCAGATGGGGCCTATTAAAATTGCTCCATAAAATACCAAAACAAATCTTAATTAATGTGATCGGCAAGGTTTTTTTCAGTACTTTTACAACACAGAAGTTTCAATAACAAGACTGTCATCTTATTGAATGCAAAATTGTTTTTCACAAAATTTGGATCATCACTGTGACTGATTTCATTGAATTACATTGTAGATGTCTATGGAGATCGCCATTCATCGCAGCATCAGCCATCCGCACATTGTGGGCTTCCACGGTTTCTTTGAAGACTCGGACAATGTCTACATTCTACTGGAACTCTGCAGAAGACGAGTTAGTGCCATTAATGTATTTCCAACTTACAAAATTTAATTTGTCTGTTCAAAAATTTCAGAAAATTTTCCTAAGGTGGTAAGCTACCGGTAAGCTTTAAAAATTAAATCTAGATGTTAATTTCTAATACTACATTTTCAACTTAAGTTATCTTTATAGCAGATGCTTGATTTAACCTTATGGGTCATTTTATAAATTTGGGTCCACTTTTTTCCTGTCCCTGTTACATCCGACGTTAAGTTTTTAATAAATCTGATGCACTCCTTAATTAATGCAGTCGTCCTCCAAGAGTGATTATGAATATCAAACTACCTACCAAAATCGAAGGAAAAAAAATAATTTGAAGTCATTCTTAATGATACCGGTACTTGAATGGAAAATTACAAAGTACCAAGGTAACAGGGACAGGAACAATGTCACACTTTAGACCCTACCTTTATAGAATGTCCCTTTTGCAAAAGTCTTGCCCTTCTGTAAAAGCCTTGTACTTATATTTATTTCCTCCTTTTTCTTCCTCAGTCGTTGATGGAGTTACACAAGCGACGTCGCGCTATCACGGAGCCAGAGACGCGTTACTTCATGCGTCATGCAATCCTGGCCATGCAGTACCTCCACAAAAACCAGATCATACATCGCGACCTGAAACTCGGAAATCTGTTCATCAACGACGACATGGATTTGAAGGTTGGACTTGAATATCTGTCATTTTGGACTCCGTCTATAAACAGTAGAGGGCGCTGTGTGATCAGTGTTGACAGCCCAGTGGGAGGGACAGGCCACATGCGCATACTGGCTTGTGCATACATAATGGCAAAAAATATGCACGACTAATGTGCACAAAGCCATAGTGTCTTTGCTTTCAAGAGCGTCAGACGTTGTCAGCAATGCATTTGATTGTCCCTTCCAGTGGTCTCCCCCAACTCTCCCTTTCTAAGCGTCCCCCCACTATTGTCCGGGTTTGATTCCCAACTCAGACCATATGTGAGTAGAGGTTCTTCATTGATTTTCGACATGGGTTGTATGGTAACTGCCTAAGGCGCCTTTACATGCCTTCCGTTTACCACGTTGTAGCCGTGTCCACAATTCAGCTTCTGCTGCGAGTAAGGACGATTACCCCCAAAATGTATTCATTTATTTACCTATGACGGTCTGCAGGACACTTTTTCAATTTTTTTTATCAAGGAGAACAAATGCTTCATGCCTGCAACTGTAATTTTATTTATTACATTTTTGTTACAGCTTGGAGATTTTGGCCTAGCCACAAAAATCGAGAGAGAAGGCGAACGCAAGAGAACTCTCTGTGGAACTCCCAACTACATCGCCCCCGAGGTACTCGCTAAGAAAGGACACAGTTATGAAGTTGATACCTGGTCTCTGGGATGCATCATGTAAGTAATTGAAGAGAACGTCAGAAACGTCTTGTATGATTGTATGCAGGTTTTTACAGGTCTGTATGTATTTAAAGGGAATGTACATCATTGGCTTTTGCTGTAATTTTCAGAAATGAACTATTTGAGGGGTTAGCATAATAGATCAAATATTGTTACACTGACAAACTTTTGGTTAAAATGCTGGAAAACAAACAAAAATGTTAAAGTAGTCTGGTTCCTTGACTCCACTAAAGATAAAATGCATTTATAAATGCACAATTGTAATGTAACGGACCAGTCTTGATGGCCTTCCTCTCATGAAAATGTAACCAATAGCAAACAAAATTTGGACTGAAAAAAGTGTAAAGTTGGAGCAGTAGTTAAAAAATAGTTAGGTTTTTCCAACGGTGGTCGGCCAACCACCGTTGGAAATGTATACAAAAATACAATTTTCTTGAAAATGACTTCATACCAGGTGCCATAATTTTACAGGATGCTTTAGACTGTCATTTACCAACATCCCCTAGTAAGGTATTTCGTAAAAACTTGGTAGTTTTATTTTTCGATGTTTGCAAATGTTGTATATTCCCTTTAAAACTAGGCCTCGTATTTGTACAACTGACAGGCTGTGGTACATGTAGGTATTTTAACTGAGAGTACCATGCCTTGACTGACATTGATAGATATGCTGGGTCAGCACTGGTGAGTGCCTACCACCAACCACTGATGGATTTAGCTCAGTAACAATGAAGACACAAAAGGTTCACTCCTGCATTCCATGCTACACAAGCTGTACCAGTATTAATGGTCACCTATCTATCAAACCACTTCAACAAGCTTTGACAGTTATAAGGTTTAATCATATGACTTTTGGTAGTTGCATGGTGACCAGCATGTACAACAGCTATTGAGAGACGGGTTATAGTTGTTGACAGTTTGTGATAGTTATATGGTTAGCTAATAATTGATGAACAACTTTTTGTTGATAGGTACACACTTCTAGTCGGTAAGCCACCGTTCGAGACCTCATGTCTAAAGGACACCTATCTACGCATCAAGAGGAACGAGTACAGCATTCCGTCGCATTGTAAGGTCTCCCCCACGGCGCGCTCGCTCATCAGTCGCCTCCTCAAGAACAATCCCCACGAGCGGCCCAGCATCAACACCCTCCTGGAGGACAGCTTCTTCACCAGCGATTACCTGCCGCCTAAGCTTCCGACGACCTGCCTGACGATCGCACCGCGATTTGCCCCGATGGCGATGCCACGTAAACCACTCAAAGAGATCAATGCAAAAGGTAAACCACTCAAAGAGATCAATGCAAAAGGTAAACCACTCAAAGAGATCAATGCAAAAGGTAAACCACTCAAAGAGATCAATGCAAAAGGTAAACCACTCAAAGAGATCAATGCAAAAGGTAATTTGTCATTTGAAAAGGGGGGGGGGGATTAATTCAAAGTGTGTCAACACTAAACACAAACCAACAATACTTATTAGGCTCCGCCCACTGTGGACCTGCGCAACATGTGCGCCTCTACAGTGCCACACGGTATGTTTCAGGGGCGCACTTATATTTCTGTCAATCCAAACTTAAGATTTAATAAGTGGAGTGTCGTTTTGTGGTTAGAGGGTCAGAATCAATCAGGATACCGCTGCTGATTTTGTTAATTGTGTCCTTGGGCAAGCCACTTCACCCACATTTGCCTCTCTCCTCCCAGGAGTATGAGTAACGGCATTAGCTGGGGAGTAACCTGCAATAGACTGGCATCCCATCCAGGGGGAATAGAAGTATTTTCAGTCATTTCATGCCATGAAATTTGGCGATAAACGCCAGACTTAGTAACTGTTAATACATTATCTTGTTATTTTGGCTTCGTAGATGAGAACGTGTCGCCACTTTTTGGTGCCATGAAGACTGGCACGGACATGCTGCATAAAGCCACTGTGCCCAAATCCTCCCAGGGCAACAACGAGAATCCTGACCGACCAGCCGTCTCCGCCATCCCATCCGCTAGGCTGCCGTCTACAAAGGCCGAAGAAGGTACAGTCTTCGACCCTAACCTTCCAAAACCCTCTTTGCAAAATTGAGACTATTATGGTGCGGCTGATGTTAGGAGATGCACTGTGTCAAGGTCTTGGGCCGGACCTTGTGTTATTTTTGCTCAGCCGTGTATTTTGTTTTTGCAGTCTTTGTAATGAGCTCACAGCGGCTACTCCCGTGGTAGTTGGGGTGTAACATCTGTTACACACTCTTTCAACATTTTTCCATTTATTTATTGACTGATTAAACTATTTGGATTGGATTTTATTTTTGAACAACCTCGCATGAGTTTTGATCGATATAATGGATATGTTTTTGTCACAATTACAGATTGTTCTTACTTGACCGAGCTGCTTGGCCAGCTTGTATCCGTCGTCCACTCAAAACCACAGGATATCAAAGACATGAGAATGGGTAAGAACTATAGAGCCATACGCTGACTTATAATCCTCCTGCTGAACAGTCACAGGTAGTCCACAGCCATGCCTTTATATGCAGGTTAGTCACCAACAGTCCGATCACATTTCTAATAAGCACTGTGACTAGTCCAACTCAATCCATGGAGTACAGCTGACTTATCAATCACCTTCAGTCAAAGCATAGCTGTATCAAGTTACATCATTCCAGTTAGTCTCGCTTGATGTACCTGTCGATCAAAAGTACCGTGATAGCAACACCCCTATGAGACATCCAACTCCCATCAATATTAACTCAACCAGACCTACATGTAGCCAATAACTTCAATATGTCGGGATTTGGTATTAAACAGGGGCACTGGCCCATTCACTGAGCACTGTTGGGTCCAAGGCTGTTCGCATATCACGAAAACCACATTTGTTGTAACAGTTTATATTAACGAGAGTCAATTGTTTGTTTGCGTTTGATATTCAGATGATGCAGAAGATCCAGCCGCTGCCCCTGTCCTGTGGATCAGTAAATGGGTCGACTACTCGGATAAATATGGTCTGGGGTATCAACTCAGCGACGGAAGCTTTGGGGTTCTCTTCAATGATTCTACCAAACTCTTACTACAGACAAACGGAGAGTAAGTGCAGCATCAATCACCAGTCATTAGTTATCACAAGTCATCCTAAGTTATCACAAGCCATCATAAGTTATCACAGGTCAGCATAAGTTATCACAAGTCATCCTAAGTTATCACAGGTCATCAAAAGTTATCACAGGTCATCATAAGTTATCACAAGTCATCCTAAGTTTTCACAAATCATCATTAAGTTATCACAGGTCATCAACAATTATCATTAATCATCATAAGTTATCACAAGCCATCATAAGTTATCACAAATCATCCTAAGTTTTCACAAATCATCATTAAGTTATCACAGGTCATCAACAATTATCATTAATCATCATAAGTTATCACAAGCCATCATAAGTTATCACAAGTCATCCTAAGTTTTCACAAATCATCATTAAGTTATCATAGGTCATCAACAATTATCACAAATCATCCTAAGTTATCACAAGCCATCATAAGTTATCACAAGTCATCCTAAGTTCAGGGGTGTGAAATCTCATCTATAAAGCTGATTTCAGCTTTTTTTGTGTGTGTTGGATGGCAGCTTTTACCCTCACTTGCTGTGTACAAAAGTATAGGAGATTTCCAACGTTCAGCTTTTTCATACCTTTTTCAGCTGTTTTCAGCTATTTTTATCAGTGGTCACTCACACCCCTGTAAGTTATCGAAAGTCATCATAAATTATCACAAGTCCATCACAACTCATGTAACTTGTGATGACCTAATTTTTGATTGACTTACGACATTTAAACAATTTTATTCCTTACTTAATACATGTACAACATCCAACTAAAATTCTGTGCCTTAATTTCATTACATCAATCATTTGCAGACAAAAACAAAGCCGATAAGTACAAAGTAGACTGATTTCATGACTTGTTTTTTTCCCTGCAGTAACATGGAGTACATTGAGCGAGATGGGACCGAGAAAATCTTCACCATTGACACTTTCTCCGAAAGCATGCGCAAGAAAGTCACCCTTCTCAAGTACTTCCGCAACTACATGAGTGAGCACCTGCTGAAGGTATGGGCCAAACTTTATCCAATGGGGGCGTAGTGCTTGTGTTCTTGGGCAAGACACTTTACCCGTGGCACACAGGTTCAAACCCCGACGGGCAGACAGGGTGCTTGTGTTCTTGGGCAAGACACTTTACTAGAATTGTCTCTCTCCACACACGAGTATAAATGGGTACCTGTGAAGGTAGAGACCAGATTGCGCAGAAAAGTGGTCTCGTGGCCTGATGAACAGGGGTAATAATTGTGAAGCGCTGTGTGGTGTTATGAATTCCTCAGCGACTAAATATCAATGTAATACTAGTGAAGATGCTGATGGTTAATCTTTAAAATGTCTATTTTGACATGTTTGCAGACTGGTGCCGGCGTGAAGTTAGAATCAGACAACCTCGCCCGCCTGCCGTTCCTCCGAACCTGGTTCCGGACTCGTAGTGCAATTGTCTTGCATCTCAACAACGGGACACTACAGGTAGGCAAAACATTTAAACACAACCTACAATAAAAAAAATTTGGATTTTGAAGCATTTTTTGGAGCATGGAGAATACTAGCTAACAATTGTTGAAAATCAAGATTTTTGATTTGATTAACAAAATGCAACTCATTTTTATTTGGGCAGAGTAACATCTTCAAAACTTGTATATTTGGTTTCAGATCAACTTCTTCCAAGACCACACCAAGATCATCCTGTGTCCTCTAATGGGCGCCGTCACATACATCGATGAGACGCGACAGTTCCGCACCTACCGACTCAGCCTGATCGAGAAGTACGGATGCTGCAAAGAGCTGGCTAGTCGGTTGCAATACGCTCGCATTATGACAGAGCGATTGCTAGCGCCCAAAACACAATCTACCAAACCTCACAAGGAGAGTGCATCGTCGGCGGTAAGCTCTAAAGAAACTGCCGTAGCAGCTATCAGATAGGTATGTGGTCAAGTCGAATCGTAAGTCAAATCACAAGTCGATAACATGTTCAAATCCTGCCACTGGTCATGTGTCGTGTCCTTGGGGAGGCCACTTAACCCCAACTTGCCTCTCTCCACCCATATGAGTTCCGGCATTAGCTAGGGAGTATTCAAATTCAGCTGCTGGCCATAGGTTGTGTCCTTGGGCATGCCACCTTACCCCAACTGACATCTCTCCACCCACGAGTAAGAACAGATACCGGTATTAGGCCAAAAAAAAAGTCTCTGGTTTCTGGTATGCGCGCGCATCGCCGTAGCCATGCGCGTCGGCAAAATGAAAAATGTTTCTTCAATGAAAGATGATGTCTCAAAACCGCCAAACTCACTGGTTTGACTGGAATCCTGCTGCTGCACAATTTTAACGTGTTTTTAGATTGGGTTATGGTCGAGAATAAGCTTTATGTGGCCTCTCTGGACTCCCATAAATTTGCACTAAGTTTAGTCAGGCACCATTTGCAGTCATCAGCCGACATTTAAAGCAAAAAATCAGATTAAAAAAAGAACAAGCCGCGTCGCCGCACCACTTTTTGGGCAAGCTCCATACCAGAAACCGGAGACTTTTTTTTTTTGGCCTTGGCTGGGGAGTTTTTATATTCAGCTGCTGGCCATGTTTTGTGTCCCTTGGCAAACTACTTTATGCCAATTTGCCTCGCTCCCCACGAGCCTCTCAACCAAGCACAGAACACTACGCTGATTTCCTAAGGGCAAGTATGGCCTAGTGGTTAGGGTTTGTGACTCGTGTTCAACAGTCGGGGTTCAAATCCTGCTGCTGGCACATATTGTGTCCTTGGGCAAGCCACTTTACCCTGCTTGCCTCTCTCCACCCAGGAGTATCAATGGGTACCGGCATTAGCTGGGGTAATCTGCGAAGGACTGGCATCCCATCCAGGGGAAATAGAAATACTCGCAGTTTGTTTGATGTAAAAATGGGTGACTTGTGATTGACTTGTGAAAACTTGACTTAATTATTGTAAATAAACAAACTTGAGAGCTCTTAAGTTTGGGGCAAAAATTTAAAAAAAAATTGTTTTGCGCATTTATCCTGTACTCCTTGAGGCAATCGTTTATGTAATATTCTTGTAACACATTTCAGCTACATTTTTAATGTACAACTACAAACAAGGAAAAACAACTAGTGGTCAAGTAATTTTAGAAGACCAAATACATTGCAAGGCACAATGTAGCACTACAGTGCTCATTTTTTTTTCCAAACAAGAATTGTTTCTTTCATGAAACGGAATTGTTCGGCAAGGCATGGACATAAAAGTTCAAGTTTTACTAAATTTAACGCCAAACAAAAATGATTTTTTTTTTCTAAAGGAAATTATTTTACTTTGATAGGCCTAATAAAATTTGGGAGTAATCATGAGCGCTCAATTTTTAAATACATGGGAATTCCGTTAAAATTTAAAAAAAAAAATCCCAGCAGAAAGGATTTTATTTACTTTGATTTGATGGAAGAATCAGAGATTTCTCGCTGTTTATCTTCGAATCACGTTTTTGAATTCAGCAGCTCGTATGCAAACCAAAATAAGAAGAAAATTCCTCAATAGAAACTTCATCAAATTTGCAAGTGTTATTTAAAGGGGAAAAAATGCAATTTTGCTATTGCGCTGATTGACTATACTTTATGCAAATGTTTAGGAATATCAATATGTAGAAATAAAAAGTTGAAATCACATTGTTTACTGTATATAAAAATGTATGAATGTAGATATATAATAGCAGTGAGATAAATATTGCTTGCGTGTACAATGTGTAACAAGTTATTGGAGAATTACATTTTGGGGTCGATGTTCATAGCAAGTTTTAAGTCACTCAGAATAACATTTCAATATCGTTCTCATCCTTTAAGATTTAATCATTCTAACATTTAGATTTCTTGGTACAGGAATTGAGATATCTTTGAAAAAGTGGGGAAAACTGGAATGCCATTTTACGGCAAAACTGATACTCCTTAAGTGCCCGACCTAGTATATTATTTGTATAAACGTAGGTTAGGTCATAAATAGGTTTTTTACTGAAAATGTTGCAAATAGTAACAACTCAAAAAGGTAACATCAATGATTTTGAGGCTCTGCAAGGTTGAGGGTACATGTACTTGTTGAAGGTTTGTACCAGTGAAGAAGAAAACTTTAAGATAAGAAGTAAAACTTGCAAGAAAATGTCAGATTTAACAACCAAAACCATGTCTATGGTCCACCGAGAAATTCAAAAATGGATTTCATCAACATTTATAATTTTCTTTCCTTTACACACATTTAAGTCTCTTTGTATACATAATGTACTCCTTTGTTGCGATTACAGAAGAAGAAAAAAAGTATGGTCGCTAAAAATTATCTGCCTTGCAGATTTGGTCCTTAAAATGCACATGTAAATTCATATAGGAAAATGATTGTACTGTGTACATGTAAATTAATATCTCGAAGGAAACAACATCAGCTGCCACTTGTACATAAATAGTGCATTAATAAATGAAACATCGCTTTGGAAATTGACAAAAATCTCAGGGCCAACACTTCATTTTCGTTTAGTTACATTGTAGATATCAAAGCAGAGTCTGTGAGTACAAAACAATACTGACTGCCAACTTGTGGGATAGTAAAACTATTTGCCCTGGGTGATCCATGGAACATTCTATTTGTTTTTCATCTTGAGGGATAATATATTCAGTTCAGATCACCCCGGGTGGAGAATAGTTTCACAATACCACTCAAAGCAGTCAATATTTGTATATTGAGTTTGTGTTGTACATTGTAAAATAAATAATGACTGCTTCAACTTGTGGGATAGTAAAACTAGTGACCTGCGGTGATCCATGAAGCATTCTATTTTTCACCGCAAGGCAAACATAACACTCAATAGTAGTATACATGTCGGTCCACTATACCACTCAAGACGGTCAGTATTTGATAATGAAGATGTCCATTATTAGAAATTGCAATATCTATCAGGCAGTATCTTGCAAAACATCCTAGAATTATTTTTTACCTCGGGAAACACAACACTCAACAGATCACCCCAGGAGGATAGTTTCATTATACCACTCAAAAGCAGTCAATATTTTATCTTATAACACCTCGCCCACAGATTCTGTGTCTTGATTGGCCGAGATCGAGTCACATATTACTTTCTAATTTTGCTATCTTTCTGTGCACGGCCAAAAGTACTATACCATTAGCAACCAAAGTACTATTTCCACGGCGCGGTATTTGTGTGCAAATGCATGCTGGTGTGCGCGTTGCGCGTATTGTTCCAAAGAGAGCGCGCCGCAGACTTGGGTTCAAACATTTCGTGAAGGGGTAGTTTGGAAGAGAGAAATACATTTTCCACCAATTTTGTATTGAAATTGAAGTTGATTTCAACTGTGTTCAGATTTAAATAATTTAAAATATTAAAATCAAGCAGAATCTGTGGGTGATCAATGGACCATTCTATTTTAAATAGAATGTCCATGGATCACCTCAGGAGGCTAGTTTTACTACACCACTCGAAGCATTCAATATTTGTATACTATGTCCACGGTAAGAAATTGCAATGCATTACAATACCTACAAGGCAGTATCCTGCAAAGTATCCTAGAACTAGCTTGGTTCTAAAACTCTGCTCAGGCCATTTCATATACTGCACTATCAATTCGTTCTTGCTGATATCAAACAAGGAGATATTACCACGAAATGCGGGAATATTCTGTGTTGTATCACACTGGTTTCGTTGTGGTTGAGACGTTTCTTTGTCCTCGTCCGTAGTCAAGTGAGCGGCATACCAGAACACAATTGGACAGCTAGATGCGATGAATCTCGTCACGACCTGTAGATAAACCAAACATTGAAACCCTCACTGTTAGCCATGTTATCAATTTTATCACGACGGCCCCCTTCAATGGTGAAATCATTGTGCTAGCTATTGTTCAGATAATCCGTCCCGGCAGTTGCTTTGTACAATAGCATGCACAATGGTTTTCTCCATTGGAAGGGGCCTCGTTAGTGTGCAGTGAATATGAGCCCGGATTTGTCTGTACATGTAGACAGGAAGTTTACAAAGTGGGGGCTGGATGACATCTAACTCAAGGGGGCGCTGTTCAAATATGTATGCATGCATGAAGTTGTGTGTTTCATGTCCAATTCCCTAAAATAAGTTGTTGCATTTACGAGAAATTGCCTGATTAGAAATATTGTCCAGCTACTGCTTTCAAAAAGACGAATCAAAAAGTCTTGGGAACTTTGGCAACGGTATCCTAGAAATTTTGAGCATTCCTCACACACTTTTACAAAATTAGCTTGAATACAGTGCACACGGGGTATGCTTGGAATTTCCTGGGTAGCATCGCCGAAGTTCCCAAGACAAGTTCAGATTCGGCTTTTTTAATAGCGCCCTCAACCCATTTGTACCTGTACGTGCATGCACGTCACTCCGAAACCCAGAAGCGCTGCCAAGTGGACAATGTGCACGAACAACTTGTTGCCGAATACATCTAACCCTGACTTTCCAAAAATAGTTCTGGTCTCGAGTCGAACTTTCTGTGTCTCTACAAGTCCCAGTACACAAACATAATGCCATCGTTTCATACAGTACTTTAAGATTGCATCAGCACACAAGACAACCATTGGGAATGCCAGCAGAAAGTTCGGCAACTTTTTGAATTGGTAGTACCTCAAAAAACCCACATTCCAATGTTTAGACTGGATTTCCGAATACGGTATCGGAAAATTCTTGTAGCACCACGATTCTCCGTGATCCGAAACAGGGACTTTATTGGTCAGAAAAGATGCAAAGTTTCTCTCGTCTGTGCAAATCATCATAAAAGTGTATACTTGGAATGAAATAAACGGAAGCAAAATGATGACAGTTAACAGCAGAACTGATGCGATCACTACGATGTCTTTAACATGACAACGCATCAGTCTCCATAAAACTGGTCCGCTTTTTTGCCGTTGGCATTCCACATCGATCAACAAATCTGCAATTTTCCTCATAGCAAAGTAAACCAGAAATCCGATCGAGATGAAACCGTTCGATCGTGCCGCACCGGACAGCGCGAACAGAATCGCAGACCAAAGAAGTCTGTCGCACTCCAACGCCAACATTCCTGCGAAACTGAGCAACGCAAATAGGGATTCCGTATAAGCGGCCGTCATAAACACACTAGCGGGGTTGATGCAAAACAGCAACGCTGCTTTATACGCAAGTGTTTGACTGGACAACACGCGTACTCCGAGATAATACAGCAAAACTGCCGCACTACAGAAAAAACAGAGGTTTAGTGTTACTGCAGACAGAACAACACAACTATACAAGCTCATGTGTAGCGAAAACAAATTTTGCACAGGGATAACGAAGAAGTCCGTGAGCACGCGAACTAAACTTGGGTACAGTGGGAAGAACGCAAACATCTGCGGTTTGGTGTATCCGTGCTGTGCGATGTGGAGGAAGTACGAAGCATCCCACTTTGTGAATCCGTCCATGAGGAAGTGAACAATTTCATCGGATGCTGAGGGGTTGGCGATGGGGTCAAGATGAAAGGCGTCTGCATGATGATCAGGTAGTAAATTACCAACGATAACCTGAAATAAACAACAAATATTCTAGTTATTTATGACGTCACAAATTTTATTCACACAAACTTATCTTGTCATGAACGATGTAGCGTTAAACATGGCAAACTGAATTTTTTTTCCCAAACATCATTTATTTTCTTAGAGAAATTGAGACATAGGCCTAGTAGTAGGCCTGTATTTAAAATAATGCAACTTTTATACAGTTATCGGCAAAATGATGTAAGATGACAATTTTGTTGGTTTTATGTTTGCACACTTGGTGTCAGGAGGATACTTCATTCTCTCCTTATGTTCCAAAATATCCCCTACCCGGCCCCCGCACCCCCCCCTACAACCCCCGACACCCAAACTCCTCCCCAAACTTGGCCACTACATGTAGGCCCTATACAGGTTTTCGTTTTACTTTTTAACGCGGTTAACACCCGAATTTAATCTTTACCTGCATCAGAATAACTGATAGTCGTGACAAAAGAGCAAAAACAGCTACAGAAACTGCATAGAGGTCTCTCGCTTTAAGTTTTCGTGTCATTTTGGCTGCGTTTTCTTTCACACTGTACAACATGCAGCCGGCCTTGTACACTGTACTTGCAGCTACGGCCGTCTGCGGACTTTCGCCACTGGTATGATGTTAGAATTCTACGATACAGTAACAATCCGTAGCCGTAGTCATTTTTTGACAACGATAGACTGGTACTGTAAGGCCAATGTATTGTTATGTAATGTATTTGTATATGGATACAAGACAATAGTCACAATAGTCTGGCTATATAGGGCAGAATAGATTCAATTATACATGTATCTAAATAACACAGGGGACCAGACTTTAGTAATTTCGCACTCCTTCTCAGGGACCAAGCTCAAGGTATCCGCAAATTTGGCCGGATTTCTGGCCGTGTATTCAGCCGCGGATTCAGCCGCGCATTCACCAAAATTTTAAAAATGTATAATACATGCGGCAAAAGGTGATCTAGTTTAAAGAAAGTAACTTCATTTATTCAACGATTTTTCCATAATAAACGACAAATAACAATATTTTTGTAACGCCATATAAAAAAACCCACATGAGCAACCGTTTCATCCATTATTTTTGAAATTTTGATGCAGAAATTATTATTAAAGGGAATATACAACATTTGCAAACATCGAAAAATAAAACTATCAAGTTTTTACGAAATACCTTACTTGGATGTTGGTAAATGACAGTCAAAAGCATCCTGTAAAATTATGGCTCCTGGTGTGAAGTCATTTTCAAGAAATTGGTATTTTTGTATACATTTCCAACAGTGGTCGGCCGATCGATCGTTGGAAAAACCTAACTATTTTTCAACTTCTGCTTCAAATTTACCATTTTTTCAGTCCAAATTTGTTTGCTATTAGTAACATGTTCATGAACGCATGCAGGCCAGCTACACTGGTTCCCTTACCTTACAATTTTCCGGCATCTATAAATTGATCAATTTTTCCTTAGTGAAGTCAGGGAACCAGACTACATGTACTTGAACATTTTCGTTTTTCTTGGTTTTCCAGCATTTTCGAACACAAAACTTCAAACATGTCAGTGTAACAATATTTGACCTATTATACTAACCCCTCAAATAGATCATTTCTGAAAATTACGGCAAAAGCCAATGATGTACATTCCCTTTAAACTAGCTGCATAATGGGAATCATGACATTTCGCGTTATTTACGCTTTTGGAGACGTTTGAAGTACTAGTGCATCATTCATTTGAAACGAAGCAGTACCACACATAATATCAAAGTTTTATTTCATAATCTACGAGATCATTATACTGGGCACACTTCATTTTGGTATAAGCTTCAGCCGAATACTAATTAGTGCCTAATTAGCCCGTTAAAGTGACCATTTGCCTCACTTTTGCACAAAAACGATAGCCCTGGAGGACAAAATATCTAAAAACGTAAGTAACGCACCAAATTGAATTCTTGCCAGATGATTTATCATGATAAATAGACAAAAACACAGAAGATTTAGACGAAATATCTTAAAACTTAAGTAACGCACCAAATTGAATTCTTGCCAGATGATTTATCATGATAAATAGACCAAAAAAACCAGAAGATTGAGAAAAAATATTGTTTTTCTCTTTCGTCAACAGTGTCTTGTGCGAAAACCAGAGAAACACTTGGCGATAGGCTGCAGTTGCAGTCCAAACCGACCATTTGCCTCACTTTTGCACAGAAACGATAGCCCTGGAGGACAAAATATCTAAAAACTTAAGTAACGCACCAAATTGAATTCTTGCCAGATGATTTATCATGACTTTTTATTTGGCGTGAACAAAATATTGTAACTTGTCGTTTATTATGGGACATTCGTTCAATCACCTTTTGCCGCATGTATTATACACTTCATTTAATTTTGGTGAATGGGCGGCCAAATCCACGGCTACCTTGAGCCCGGTTTCTCAGGGTCTCATTTCAATCTGACGTACTGCTCAACGACATGGAGACGAGGTTGAAAGTGGACCAGCGGAAATCGTGCAAAACAAAGCATCGCACACAAAATGACCTGAACAAATCAACGATATTTCTGTAGGACAACAAAGTGCAGAAGCATAAATAAATCAGCTTCATCAGAGGGAATTTTGCATCCTGGTGGTATGTGATTGGTCTTTTCAATTTGCTGTTATGAATGGAAAATGAATAATTATAACATCGCGAGCGGCGAGGGGCCGGATTTGGAGGCGGGCCGTTGAGGGCGCTGTGGTGTATAAACCCAGGATTTTGTTTGTTTGGGGATATTTATTATAGGGGGGTGTTTCAAGGGAAATTTTTTCCATATTTGGCCATTACTAGTAATTTTGCCCTTCAGTGACCTATCAGCCATCAGAAAGTGATAATAATATAGTTAAAATTAAAAAGTAAAACTAAAAATAAATTTGGCTGGCATGGCTGGGGAAATTTTGAAGTTTTTACTTAAAAAAACACATCTATCTAGTAATTTTTTCTAGATAGTACTAGCTCGGACGAATTTTAAATTTTAAAGGGAATAAAGGCAGGGCAGCATGGGCTGATGTATGTGGGCAGGGCCAGGGGTGTGTGGGATTAATTTTATGGTTGCATATTACCGTGAAACACCTTATTCACGTTGAATGAGTTATCATTTATATATTTATTTGTTTAATTTTGTATCAGTGTTTTTGTACAACCAATCTGCAAACATGAAGATGACCGAGGTGAAAGATTGCCCGTTGCAGTTTCAGGAGTTTGTGCCAATTGACCATGAGAAATCCTGCCCAAGATATACCACGGGTAAGCGACAAGACCACGCTAGCCTGGGAAAGCTGGTTCCAGAGTGCACGCAATTCTATCCAGTTGATTCAGAATAGCTGTTCACTGGTAGTCTGCGCATACATCTGGTCTACACAATAGGCCAGATTTACTTGTAGCCCATTCATTACGGGGGGTAGTCTGGTTCCCAGACCAAAAGATTCTGACTATTCCCGATGAATCTTAGGTCCGGTAGCCTCCGGTAATACATTGTATTGCAATTTACGTCACGTGACTAAAACGGGAGGAATTCCTCCTTTTTCCGAAAATTTCTGAGGTTTGCCGAATTCGTTTCGTCAACAATCAGATAGCGCCCGAGTATTTTCGAATATAATATACATGTAGGTTTAATTAACTGCTAATTGCTTATTAATTTTTTTTTAAAATGAGTTGATAATTAATATTCATTGCTTTCATTTAGAAAACTTGAAATTCAACGACGATTTTGTGCATCAAATATACTCGGATCGTATGGGCGAACTTTATGCTGCGTCATGTACAATTTTGAATTTGACGACCGTTACTGAGATTTTCCAAAACTCGGTCTTCATTCGGCTCCACCTGCTAACAGTGCTATTTGGGTGCCTAATTTTGAAGATTCCAGATCAACATTAGTCAATGTTATCTTACAGAAACATCAAACTGTATTATCATAACTGTGTGATATTACGAAGCAAGTGATTCACTTAAAAATTTGATCAGATCGAACATTAAAAGCTAAAAGTGATAAAGCGAAATCGGAAATGAAGCCGAGCTTTGAAAAAGGGCCATCAATGTCGTCATGTTTATTTTTAGCCAGGGAGGCTGCCTGACCTAAGATTCATCAGGAATAGTCAGAATCTTTTGGTCTGGGAACCAGACTATATGGGGAGAGGGGGGGGTTCCTATACAACAGCACTGCCCAGTTTACAAGCGACAGTCAGTGAGGTCAGTTTATTCAGTGTGAAACATGTTACAAAGAGGACACTGTCTGGCCCTTTTGGAACCGGCAACAAAAATACTGTCATTGGCCATGTGAAGTCCGGTTCATTTTGGCAGAAAATGAAAGCGCAATACACATTTTGTGATTGTCGTGAAGAGTACTGCGCTACAATTATGCAACAGTTGAAGACATTTCAATCCTGGTAAATTTTGCTTTGAATGTTTCATGACGTCAAACTCACTTTAAAAGTTCCATTTATATGAAAAAGTTTTTAAAAAGGACACTAACAATTAAGAAAATCATGCTGCATAAAATGCATCATACATGTACATCCACAAATTTTCCAAATGATCTGTCAAATATCTTATATTTTTTTTTTCAGTTGAAATACTCAATAAATTGACAGTACAGAAAAGATGTAAACGTTACACCACTAAAATGTAAAATAACTGGGTTTTTTTTTTTTATACAGGGCTGAAATTTACCAGTATTTGTCCTGATTTCAGGAATTTTTGTTTGGAGGATTTTATCTGATTTTAGGATTTTTTTCCAGATTTTTTGGCAGGATTTTGCCTGATTTCATGAATGTTTTTGTCAGTATTTTTCTTTTTTTTTTCAGGATTTTGAAAGAATCCCTCTAAAAATCTAGAATTAATGAGGTGTTATTGTAATTTTAACACTAGAAGCTTTTTAGTGTCTCTGAATTAGACTTGTGCTCAAGTCTGACATAAGTGTTAAATGTTTCAAGAATCATGTCATTTGTATCCTTCAGTGTTGCAACGTGAAGAGGGGGAAGGCATCGTCATGGACGAGTTAGACACCTTACAACTGGAGTTGGAGACTTTGCTTGCGTCGGTGTCCAAACGCATGCTGCAGTTGGAAACGGAGAACAAAACTTTAATTGACTGGTTGGAGAGACGCGATAAGAAAGGCGCAACTACCCCGACGCCCGCGAGTGGCAAGGGCAAACCGGTAAGGATATTGTCATTTTTCAACAATTTTGTGGAGCTGTCATGAAAAACAATGCCTGTGTTTCCAGGTACATGTACCCAACAAGGTCTGGAGCATTGAGCTCGTGGTCTGCGGGGAAATCCTGCAGGTTGTGGGTTCGAGTCCAGCCTGGGGCTATGGTGCGTGTGCCCTTGGGCAAGGCACTTTGTCGCTCATTGCTTTTCCCCACCCAGGAGTAAATGGGTACCTGTGAGGGCAGAGATGGTTATTGTGGTTGACTTAAGCTGCTTTGTGCCGAAATAGCAGCAACGAGCTGTATACTCCCCAGGGAGCGGAGATTGTCTTTGGAATGTTTCATTGGCCCAATGAGCAGGGTAATAATGATGTTGGCCTTGAGCGCCAATACTGGTGGATAAGTACGCCTTATAAGTCACATTATTATAATTGAATGATACCAGCTGATAAAATTTGGTTTTCTATATGTCAGCAGAAAGATGAAGCGTCTACTCCATCAGGAAAGAGAAGTCGTGTCGAGGAAAAATCTGAAAAACCAGAAAAACCACCAAAGAAAATCAAGGAATCGGGCGGCAAGCAGGGCGCGATGGCTGCTACAGCTACTCCACCAACAGCGGCTGCTTCAGGGAGACCCAAGGCAAAGAGTATGCATGTAAGTCCGATTAGGACAAGCAAGAGTTGAAGTCGAGTCACGTGAGTCTTGAGTCACTTAGGTCATGTCCGAGTACGACTCGGGAGTAGTTTTAGCCAAAGTCATGGGTGTGATGATAGTTGGTCTAGCGCCCTGTATCGACCAGTCTTAAAAACAGTCTTGCTTAATGGCCGCTGAATAAATGCAACCCAGATCAACGTTACCCGAGAATCACCGCCTTGAATCAAGCATCATCCTTTGAAGTCCTACTAGCTTTTACATGGTGTAAGAAGTGGGATAGTCAGAAGTTCTTCTGTCTTGAAAAATATTCCATAAACTGTTTCATCTGAAAACAAAATGTTATAAACTATGGCAATATTTAAGATAATTGGCATTCTTTCCATTAATTCGTCAATTAGAAGAAAGGGTAGGCCTATTTGTGTACTATGGATACCCCCCCCCCAAAAAAAATAATAATAATAACAATAATTTCCCCGACCCACCGACCTCCTGATATTTTTCATGTGAGGGCATCACAACAATTTTGTTTTGGCCTAGGTTTTAGTACCACAACCCAAAGCGGTAGTCTAGTCACTTGAGTTGAGTGTGACTCTCAATTCACTTCATTTGAATCTGAGTCCTGAGTCATATTGGTTGAGTCTGAGTTTGAGTCAAGAACCACTCAGCCATATCCATGAGACACCTGTTTAAATTGAGTGGCTACTTGGAGTCAGAATCTCGAGACACTTCAGTTGAGTCCGAGTCCCGAGTCATTTTGGAGTCTGAGTAACAAAACCTTAGACTCAGCGTTTCAAACATTCTTTCCATTCAAGACATACTTACTTTATATTGTCATTTGCTTTCAGCAAAAACTCCAAGAGTATGAGTTCACGGACGATCCCTTAGCTGAACCACCCCCGCCTCGCGTCCCTCGGAATGATGCCCCGGATCGCTTCTGGACGTCGGTGGAGCCCTACTGCGCAGACATCACAAGCGAAGACATAAAAGTCCTAGATGATATTCTTAAGACTTCTGATGATGACATGGACTATTTTAAGATTCCGCCGTTAGGGAAGCACTACGCTCTTAGATGGGCGCAGGAAGACTTATTGGAGGAGCAGAAGGAAGGTAAGACCAAGAAACTGATCACAGACAGATCACAGACTTGTGATTTGACTTGTGACTAAGTTGTGATTGACTTGTGATTGACTTGTGATTGACTTGTGATTGACTTGTGATTGACATGTGATTGACTTGTGATTGTCTTGTGATTGACTTGTGATTGACTTGTGATTGACTTGTGGTTGACTTGTGATTGACTTGTGATTGACTTGTGGTTGACTTGTGATTGACTTGTGACTGACTTGTGATTAACTTGTGATTGACTTGTGATTGACTTGTGACTGACTTGTGATTAACTTGTGATTGACTTGTGATGGACTTGTGATGGACTTGTGATGGACTTGTAATTGACTTGTGGTTGACTTGTGACTGACTTGTGACTGACTTGTGATTGACTTGTGATTGACTTGTAAATGACTTGTGACTGACTTGTAATTGACTTGTGACTGACTTGTGACTGACTTGTGACTGACTTGTGATTGACTTGTGATTGACTTGTGGTTGACTTGTGATTGACTTGTGATGGACTTTTGGTTGACTGGTGATTGACTTGTGATTGACTTGTGATTGACTTGTGATTGACTTGTGATTGACTTGTGATTGACTTGTGACTGACTTGTGATTGACTTGTGACTGACTTGTGATTGACTTGTGATTGACTTGTGGTTGACTTGTGATTGACTTGTGGTTGACTTGTGATTGACTTGTGATTGACTTGTGATTGACTTGTGATTGACTTGTGATTGACTTGTGATTGACTTGTGGTTGACTTGGGATTGACTTGTGATTGACTTGTGATTGACTTGTGACTGACTTGTGATTGTCTTGTGATTGACTTGTGATGGACTTGTGCTTGACTTGTGATGGACTTGTGCTTGACTTGTGATGGACTTGTGATGGACTTGTGATGGACTTGTGATGGACTTGAAATTGACTTGTTACTGATTTGTGATTTGACTTGTGATTGACTCTTAATTTAACTCCAAGTTGACTTGTTATGAACTCAAATTGAACTGCAATTTTATGTGTGATTGACTTTTGTTTTAATTCACTACAACTTTAATATGTAAATGTCGGAAAGAATAGTTTCAGTGGCTTCTTTATGACATCTTCATCTAAAGGAAGCAAAATTGGCGACAAGAAGAAAGGTTCCATGAACAACGCAAACAGCAAGGAAGCAAAGGCCCTTCTCAAGAAAGCCGAAAGGTACGGACATCTTCAAATCTCTAAAACTCTGAATTGTTACCTTCGCTTGCCAAAAAATTTATAATTCAAAGCTATGTTAAATATCTTGAGGATGTAATGAGCTGGTCCCAGAGAGCCAGCCCAGTGTTCTCATTGACTGACTGATTGTCACTTGTGAGTCGGGCAGTGCTATTGTATAGGATTACCCCGTAAGCCAATGAGTTGGCTGAATCGGCCCATTGTGTAGACCACATGCATGCAAAGACTTCCAGTGAAAAGCCATTCCGAATCCATTGAATAGGATTGTGTGCACTCTGGGACCAGCTTTACTAGACTTGCCAAGTCCTCTTGTAACATAATTGATACATTTTATGTTTCAGTCGTGAAGAAGACATCTGCCCATTTGGACCGTTGACGCAACGCCTTATCTCAGCGTTAGTGGAAGAAAACATCATGACACCTATAGAAGACATCATCTCAGAAACGTCTACTAAAGTACGTATCAACATTCAATCTTACGTTTAACGTTGACAAAAGAAATTGACTGGAGCGGGGTTTGAACCTGCGACCTCCAGATTGCCGTTCCGGTGTTCTACCAACTGAGCTATCCAGCCCTATGTCGGCGGTTCCCCGTTTTGTCAGTGTATTCGTTCAATCTTGTACAAATTTGGAGAGATTTGGGTTCTAATGTTCAGTTCACTGTGGCAATTTCTTCCAATCATGCATATTCATAGATGATCAGAATTTACTAAAGATATTTGGTAGCAACTTCGTGGACTGGTCTGAATTATTCCTGACTTCATCTCAGTTGATCCGATTTCAAATTTCAGCAAAGGCCTTTTCACTTCCCCACGAAAAACAAAATCAAAAACTTTCGATCTCTGGTTGTGCTCCGTGGACATAAGTCGTATGGCTGGCCGCCTAAGGCGCCTTTACATGCCAGCGGCTCGACCACGTTGTAGCCACGTCCTTTGCAATTCAGCTTCTCAGCTGCAAGTAAGGATGATGAACCTCCCAAATTATTATTATTATCTTTTAAATAACGATGAAGAAGGAACTTTTTTTACAGCACGTTAAGTTTATTCACTGGGTTTGTTTTCTTGAGACTAAAAGGCTGATTCAAAGTGCAAAGGAAAGCAATTACAGTGAAATCTCAAGATGTTAAACTCTGATAACTCAAAACAACTGTTTAGTCAAACAAAGAATCCATTGCCTTCAGTAGTATAACAATGATATACAACCCTGCTTAACTCAAAACTCTGCTTAAGTCAAATGTCGAGATTTCACTGTATTGCAATTATTGCATATTTGCAGTGTGTGTTCTGACCGTGATGTCACAAATTTGGTTTCGCATTTGCTTTTGCACCATGCATGAACCGTCCTTAATCAATTACATGTGCACGTAATTGACCTATCGCCGTTTGCGAGTTAGCCACGCCCCTTAGACAACCCTATGGACTTTTGTACGTTTAGTTTTGTTTGTTTCAGATTTTGCGCGTTCCGCATCCATTTTGTATATCATGAAATTGGGCAATATTTCATAAGCTGCGTTGACGCGATTCTACTGCGATAGGTCAGTTGGACCAATCAGAAGATAAGAAACCCGATCCAATTCGGGGAAAAAATCACCTGCAACTTATCCCGTCAAGCTCAGTGGTCGAGTGGTAAGATGTCTGCACTTGTAAGCAGGAGGTCGTGGGTTCGCATCCCACCCGTGTAAGCTTGCAAATTTTTGAGATTTGGTGTACACAACAGAGGGCGCTATTTCAAGTGGACACTTTTCTTCACCCACATTTGCCTTTTCCAAATACCGCCCTCTGTTGCGTCCACCAATCTCAAAATGCTAATTTTGTTGAAAATTTTTTTTTTTTTAGGGAGATGGCACAGAGAGCAAAGATGGAGTGTCGCCCAAGAACGGAAATCGCTTCACCGTTCCACACACGCGAGCCTTAGAAGCCCGACTCCGAGAAGAACTACTCCATCTAGGTAAAAACTTACCCTAAGATTTATTCCTTTTGAGAGGAAATATGACCGTCTTTGAATTTTCATTGTTTGCTACGGCCAAATATTACATAAATATTTATTTATTATTTGGGCATAGCAAATAATAGAAAACACAAAAATTCCATCTTATGAATATTTATACTTCATAACATGGAATTTTTGCGTCGGGGTGATGTAAATCCATATTAGGTTTTGCCCTTCACAGACGTATAAACACTGTATACTCACGAATACTGCAATTTGCATCCTTGTGGAGTCATGCCTTTGTTCTCGTGTACTAAAATTTAAGAGTTTGAAAGTGTAGTTTCAAAATGCTCCTATTTTGACCAGATTTAATTTCCTGGGCTGAAATTCGGACTTATGTATCTATAAACATAAAGTACTGCAATTTGGGACGGATCAACACACCTTGGAAATTCCTATTTTTGAGTAAAATCCATACATCTATTTCGTGATATCCTTGTGGAGACGTATTCACCAGTAGAAATTGCCCTGTGGAGACGTATACAATCTTTTGTTCCCTACTATGCACATGTCTCCACAGGATACTGTGTGCCAGATCTGGAGATGGACATAAACGAATCAATGTGAAACTTATTTAATCTGTTACTTATTATTGGCCAAGTTTTTTTTGAGCGACAGCTACTCGAGAAGCTGAAAGTCTCTTTGTTTGATTTAAACTTACCACCATACCAACATTGTTATTTTTTGATTCTTAGGTCTGTTAGATGCAGACGATCCGGTCACCGACGACATGGACGACGAAATACTGGTGGAACTGCAGAAGCGGCAAGCTGAGTTGAGGGCGCTCTCCGCGCACAATCGCAGCCAGAAGATGCGATTATACCGACTGGCAAAGGAAGAGATCAAACGACAGGAACTCCGACAGAAAATGCGAGCTTCTGATAATGAGGTATTTATGTTTTATTTAGACGAGAAAAAAACCAACTTTTTTTCTACTTTTGGTCTCTGCAATCCTCTAGAATGGGGGTTTGTTTTGGGTCGATTTTGTTAATGAACAGATCTACCCTGTGAGAAGACTGGTTCCCAGCCCCACACTAACGGATCTGATAGGGGTGGGAACCAGTCTGGCTCGTGTAAACTGAATGACTGTGGTTGCGAATTATTTGACGTTTATTTTTTTGTTCGGTATTTCAATAAAAGTGCATAACTTTCGTATTGCTAAAAAAACCAGCAAATTAGGAATGTACTTTTTGGTGAAACTAGATATTTACCTCGAGCAGTACATCTTTAAACTTTACCATGTCACTTGTCCTTGCTACTCGATTGCTTGTGATTGACTTGTGATGTTTTGCGATTGACTTGTGATTGACTTGTGATGACTTGTGATGACTTGTGATTGGCCTGTGATGACTTAGATTGGCTTGTGATGTCTTGCGATTGACTTGTGATGGACTTTTGGTGACTTGTGATGACTTGTGATGAACTTGTGATGTCTTGCGATTGACCAGTGATTGACTTGTGATGGCTTGTGATGGACTTGTGATGGACTTGTGATTGACTTGTGATGGACTTTTGGTGACTTGTGATGACTTGTGATGACTTGTGATGACTTGTGATGAACTTGTGATGTCTTGCGATTGACCAGTGATTGACTTGTGATGGCTTGTGATGGACTTGTGATGGACTTGTGATGGACATGTGATGGACCTGTGATGGACTTGTGATTGGCTCACGATGACTTATGATTGGCTTATGATTGATTTTTGATGATCTTGTTCTGACTAATGTTTTTATTTTACATTTCTGTAAATTTAGGCAATGGATGCTTTTCGACGCATCATGGCAGCGAAACAGAAAAAACGCTCACCAACGAAAAAGGAAAGAGACCAAGCATGGAAAATCATCAAAGAAAGAGAAGCATTAGTCAAACAACTCGAATCCATGTGATAAACTCAACTCAAAAAACAATATTGCATGTACATCGTAGCCAGCTAGTTTTTTTTCATTCAGGGTAGTACGTGTATCTCCTAATGCGTTGCAAGTATGTCGGAGGCTGTTGTGTATGTATTTATTATCAACAAATACACAAAAGGTTCACCCACTTTTGTTTTACTATGCTCCCGAGGACAATGCTTTGTGTTTCCCTTTGTCCCTGTATTACAACACTCTTCCATAGACTTAAGGGCAAACCTACCCCAGAGGATTGTTTCAAACAATAGACCCAACTCCGGAGGACTGCAAGGATCTGTTGTTCTCCTTTTGTGTGTCGGTCCTCGGGGGTTATGTAGAACAAGTACACTTGTGCCTATTTTAGCGATACAAAACCATCGTCATCTATTACCCTGCCTTAACACAAAATCTGTTGGTTTGCAACAATTATTTGGTAGATTCAATTATTTGATTGTTGTAGCAGTATTCAGTTCGGTTTTGACAAATTGAATCAGTTGCTTGCCAGTAAATGATGATTGCGTAAAGTTCTTTCACACTAGACAAATCTCGAGGTTGACGCAGGGTTGACGCAGGGTGGAAAAACATGCATCATTTCACACTTGAAGAATTTCAACCCTGCGTAAATCCTGCGTCAACCCCGAGATTGATTTCACCCCTGCTCTAGACCAGGGTTGAGATTTTCGACCGGGGTTGAAATTCTTGCCAGGGTTCAAAACAGTAGTAACTGAGCATGATAAGCTTGATTTGCATGAAACAAGTGTGAAACGATGCGGGGTTGAACGCGGGGTTGAACAATCTAAAACTCAACCCGGGGCGGCACTGGGTTCGCCCAGGGTTGAGTTCAACCCGGGTTAAGAGGCTCTAGTGTGAAAAGGGCTAAAGTATGTATAGTCAACTCTCGTTAACCCTAACCGAACTCAACCCTTCAAAGCCCAACAGCAGGTGTTGTTGAAATCTGTTAGAATGGGTACAGTACCCCTAATTGATGGTCTTTACAATGAGTTTGGCTTACCTCCAGAAACTAAGTCCAACAGAGTGTGTGTACAATTTCCCATGTGGGTGTTGGAATTTGCCAGAATGGGTATGGTTCCTAGTAAATTAGGCTGGGGAGTTAGGGTTAATACAAACTCTTTTTTGTATACATTTGCTTTTGCCGCAAGTTTCAGAAATGGATGGATTTTTGTAGGGGCGGGGCAGTATTTTACAGCAAATATTGTTTCACTGACATGTTTGAAGTTTTGTGTTCGTGAATGCTGAAAATTCCAAGAAAAAGAATCATGTTTCTGTAGGTTGGTTCCCGGACCCCACTTAAGTTAAAACGGAGCAATTTATAGATGGTGGGGAATTGGAAGATCAGGGAACCAGTCTAGCTGGCTTGTACCGTCCTAAAATGTGTTATCGATTGCATTAATGTGGACTTATTAAATCATTCTAAATTGGGGGCAGTGGTTTTTCCTTGCTGGTCAACCAACTGGCGTTTAATTGAAATTGAAATTTTGAAAATGTTTCGTTTTGTTTCAAGCAGTTTCAATATTGTGGACATGAGTGCACGTGTACTTGTTTTATTTTCCAGGTCTCAGCGTCTGTTTTTCAACCAGAATTTGAAATAATGATGTGAATTTTTTGGAAAATAAAAATTGTATGGGAATAACCTTGCATTGTAATCGGAGTGGATTAAAAATTGGACTTTTCTTGAAAATCAAAACTGTAAGTGATATTCCATTGTGTAAACCTTGTTTTTATCCCAATTTTCATTACTTTTTGTTTTAATTCAAAAATTCAAATTCTTAAAGTTAATGTTGCTCTTTTCATCGAAATTGGGCAACATTCGATTTTTCTCCAGAATTTAAATTTGTAAGGCTTTATTTAACCTTGCTCTTTTCATCAAAATCAGGCAAAATTTGATTTCTATTAAAAAAAGCCCACACCAAGGGGTTAACCTTACTCTTTCCATCCAAATTGGGCAACAATTGACTTTTCTCAAGAATATAAATTTGTAAGGGCAAATTGGACAAAACTTGATGTTTTCAACAATTCACTCCCCCCTCTAGAAAAGCGAAAAGAAGAAAATGTCCATACCCCCTCGAAAAATGATACAGCGAGAATTCGCTGGGGAAAAAAACAGGAATTTTGGGGAAGGGGAGTGTGCTTTGCCCCTTCTAGAATTTTTTTATTTTTTTTAAAACCTGGCGACGCCTATGCAAATGTTCTGGTTGGACTGCGTGACTGCAGATTCACAGGTTAATCTCCGTGTGGACGCAAAAAGACTTGGTGGAGGGAAAAACAATATTTTGTCTCAATATTCTGTCTTGTTTGTCTATTTTTCATGAACTATCATCGGGCTTCAATTCAATGCATCACGTAATGTTTGAGTGCATGATGAGCGTGTCCACCAGAACTATGGTTTTTGTGCAAAAGTGAGGCAAATGTTTTGTTTGGACTGCGACTGCAGCCCGTCGCCAAGTTTTTCTCCGAGTCAGCACAAGACACTGCTGAGGGAGAGAAAAAACAATATTTTGTCTCAACCTTCTGTCTTGTTTGTCTATTTTTCATTTTCAATCGTCTGGCCAGAATTCAATTCAATGTGTCATTTAATTTTTGACATATCGTGGGTTTCCGGACGAGCGTTTTTGTGCAAAAGTGAGGCAAATGTTCTGTTTGGACTGCGACTGCAGCCTATCGCCAAGTGTTTCTCCGGTTTTCGCACAAGACACTGTTGAGGGAGAGAAAAACAATATTTTTTCTCAATCTTCTGTATTTTTGGTCTATTTATCATGATAAATCATCTGGAAAGAATTCAATTTGGTACGCTGCTTAAGTTTTTAGATATTTTGTCCTCCACATGGGCGTCGCAAGGGGGGGGCAAGGGGGGGCACTTGCCCCCCCCCCCGGAAAAGAAAAAAAAAAAAAAAAAAGAAAAAAAAAGAAAAGAAAAAGAGGCGCGGGGACAAAGTGGTGTAAATTTAATGAGTGGGGGGGCAGAATGTCTCAAAAAAATTTTTTTGCCCCCCTCTAGAAAAAATCCTGGCGACGCCCATGGTCCTCCAGGGCTATTTTTTTTGGACTGACACTGCAGCCCATCGCCAAGTTGTTCTCCGTGTCGCGACGCAAGACACTGTTTAGGGAGAGAAAAACAATATTTCGTTTAAATCTTTGGTCTAGTTTGTCTTCTTTTCATGACCAATCATCTAGGCACAATTCAAACGAATGCTCCAATTAATTTTTGAGATAGCGTGTAGACGTGGACTATCATTCCTGTGCAAAAGTGAGGCAAATGTTCTGTTTGGACTGGCACTGCAGCCCATCGCCAAGTTGTTCTCCGTGTCGCGACGCAAGACACTGTTTAGGGAGAGAAAAACAATATTTCGTTTAAATCTTTGGTCTAGTTTGTCTTCCTTTTTGTGACCAATCATCTAGGCACAATTCAAACGAATGCTCCAATTAATTTTTGAGATAGCGTGTAGACGTGGACTATCATTCCTGTGCAAAAGTGAGGCAAATGTTCTGTTTGGACTGACACTGCAGCCCATCGCCAAGTTGTTCTCCGTGTCGCGACACAAGACACTGTTTAGGAAGAGAAAAACAATATTTTGTCTCAATCTTCTGTCTTGTTTGTCTAAGTTTTCATTTTCAATCGTCTGGCCAGAATTCAATTCAATGCGTCATTCAATTTTTGACATATCGTGGGTACTCGGACGAGCGTTTTTGTGCAAAAGTGAGGCAAATGTTCTGTTTGGACTGCGACTGCAGCCTATCGCCAAGATTTTCTCCGTGTAAATGTGAAAGGGGTTAACCTTGTAGCTCTTTTCATAGATTTTCTCAAAAATTTAAATCTAACATGGGTATAACCTTGCTCTTTTCATCAAATTTGGGCAAAATTTAATTTTTCTGAAATTTTAAAAATTCTAGGGGGTTAACCATACTGTTTTCATCAAAATATTGGGAAACATTTGACTTTTCTCAAGAAAGGCAGCTTTCTAGCAACTTTCAGAAAAATTCATTTTGTCTGGCCAAAGTTGAAAAAAAATGCAAGGGGTTAGCCTTACATTTTTAGTCAAAATTGGCCAAAAATTGACTTTTCTCAAAACAAGGCAGAAATTCATCTGGATGCAAGAGGAACATCAATCAATACTTTAACACGCAGAATGTTGAAGATTTGGGCAAAAATCATCCATTTTTAGAGGGGAAAAAAACATTTTTAAAGCGATTTTACCTTAATTTTTCTTCGGAATTTCCCCTTTAATATCACATATGTCCAGCAATCGATTTGAAATGCGTTCTAGGGCCCTTAAGGCATCTTTCTAGCAACTTTGAAGAATTTAATTTTTTTGGCCAAAGTTGGAAAAAAAGGCAAGGGGTTAGCCTTACATTTTTAGTCAAAATTGGCCAAAAATTGACTTTCTTTAAAACAAGGCAGAAATTCATCTGGATGCAAGAGGAAAATCAATCAATACTCTAACACGCAGAATGTTGAAGATTTGGGCAAAAATCATCCATTTTTAGAGGAAAAAAAAACATTTTAATGGCACATCTGTCTAGCAATAGGTTTTGAATGCGTTTTAAGACCCTTAAGGCATCTTTCTAGCAACTTTGAAGAATTTTAATTTTTTGGCCAAAAATGAAAAAAAAATTCAAGGGGTTAGCCTTACATTTTTTGTCAAAATTGGCCAAAAATTAACTTTTCTCAAAACAAGGCAGAAATTCATCTGGATGCAAGAGGAACATCAATCAATACTCTAACACGCAGAATATTGAAGATTTGGGCAAAAATCATCCATTTTTAGAGGGAAAAAATAAATACTTTTAAAGCGAATTTACCTTAATTTTTCTTCGGAATTTCCCCTTTAATAGCACATCTGTCCAGCAATCGATTTGGAATGCGTTCTAGGGCCCTTAATGTATATCTTTCTAGCAACTTTGAAGAATTTTCATTTTTTGGCCACAATTGAAAGAAAATGCAAGGGGTTAGCCTTACATTTTTAGTCAAAATTGGTCAAAAATTGACTTTTCTCAAAACAAGGCAGAAATTCATCTGGATGCATGAGGAACATCAATCAATACTCTAACACGCAGAATATTGAAGATTTGGGCAAAAATCATCCATTTTTAGAGGGAAAAAAAACATTTTTATAGCGATTTTACCTTAATTTTTCTTCGGAATTTCCCCTTTGATAGCACATCTGTCCAGCAATCTATTTGGAATGCGTTTTAGGGCCCTTAAGGTATCTTTCTAGCAACTTTGAAGAATTTTTATTTTTTGTCCAAAATTGAAAAACAATGCAAGGGATTAGCCTTACATTTTTAGTCAAACTTGGCCAAAAATTGGCTTTTCTCAAAACAAGCTAAGGCAGAAATTCATCTGGATGCAAGAGGAACATCAATCAATACTCTAACACACAGAATTTTGAAAATTTGGGCAAAAATCATCCATTTTTAGAGGGAAAAACAAACTCTTATATCACAATAACAACGACTAAAGAACAACTTGGTTTATTTTAGGAAACGTGAAAACCATTTTTATTGCAACTTTTTGTTCGTAACTGGGGGAAAAAAGATAATGATGGACACATCTAAGTTCAGACAAGTAGAGCTAGAATGAACGCGTGACCGGGCAGTCGGCCCAGAATTGGCAAAATCACAACGGGTAAGGAATGGCACGAGGCAAGCGACGCTATGAGCTACAGTATAGAGCATAAAGGACTAGAATTGATGCTGAAAAAACAGGAAGCTTGGAGCTCATTCGAAAAGAAACAAACTATTCAGAGTATTGAAAAACGAGTCACCAAAAACAAAAAAAAATAAATACATAAATAAATCGTCACATTCCAATTGCTAATGCAAGACTTATCAACGGGGACATCGAATGAAAAACGTTACAAACTACGTAGGCGTTTTCTACAGTTATGTAGCTGCTGGTTAAAAAGAGTGATTACTATGAACGTGAGTCAAGTTCAAAACTACACATACAATACTGCCGTCGTGACGTCATTTTACCGCTTGGTTAAAGATACCCACGTGATTATCTTTGAATCAGTTGCAACCACTGACTTCTTATAACGGGACTGGCCGACAGTTTGAAGCAGCCGCATTGAAGCCGACGTTCGCCATCTTGGGACACCCATGACGCACGCGCAGTAAACGCAGTTTGTGTTTGTTTGTTTTCTCAACAGGCGGCAACAAACAAAAGAAATAATTCCGTTTGGGTTTTCAGATTCGAACGTTCCTGCTCCAATTGAGTAACACTTAAAGAGTTCTTTTTGTTTTTGTTTTTGATTTTGGGGGAAGGAATTGTTGCAAGAACAAATCTCCACCACAGAATGATGAAAGGCCCACATGAAACATGTAGGCTTAGCCTAGTCCTGACGTGACGTTTTTGGGGAACCAAAGTGCCGAGTCCATTGCTTCAAAGCGCACTAGCATAGAAGTCAGTGATAACAAGAGTAGTTTATGTTAGTTCACAAAGCTTAAAAGCGTAGAAAAATGTGCGCTTACTCGCAATGCATATGCATCGGTACATATTCCTTTGTTAGGCATGAAAGAGAACATCAATATACCAAAACAATAATAACTAAATGGATAAATAAATAAAATGAAACAAAAACGTATCCCAATAACAAAATCAAGTACAAATAAGATTTCAAACTTTGAAGTATACAATAATAATATATGATTCACAATGTACAGATAATAAAACTCTGCTAATCTACCATTGATTTCGAATCTTCGATGCTATTAAAAAAAAAATTATATTTCAATCTGGTACTGTTGGCTACTATTAATTTTTTTGGAATCGTGAAAACATTTCCCAGCACATAAAAGATAGCAATACCTATATGTCGTGTACAAACCACAGCAAAGTCATGAAGACGGGTTTTTTTTTATCTGAAAGGTATAAAATTGTTAATTTTAGAAACCGTGCGAACTATGTGCTCTAAGAAGATTCTTACCTAGAGAAAAAACGCTTCCATAAAATCACAGATTCTCTAGAAATTATTATTTGCTGAACTAATTATATACAGAACAAAATGATAAATAATCAGACTCTACGTACATGTACTTCTCATTATCAACTGCATAGGCTGTGATCACAACTTGAACCATGTCAATAGAACTTGATGAATATTCAATTTGTCACTTAAACAGCGCAGAAGTCCGAATCGACCGATCCACGAAGAGGCGCCCACGAAGTTTTGACCAATCACGTCCGTGATTCAGGTCTGGCGTTGCGTGCACGTGCATATCACGCAGCGCGTCTGGAGCACGCAATGCGGCATTGGATAGGTGCACGTTTTGGCCACGTGTTGTTCACGTGTTGTTCACGTGTTGCCGACGTGCACGATGGGCGGAGCCTCACAGATCAGTCTGTTGTGTTGTTTTGCGTGTGCGTCTAATAATACTGTCACTTTCAATTCAAAGCGTTTTCGTGAAAAGGTCGTATTACACTTATAATAGTCAAGAAAGAGAGATTTCAGCAACCATAAGCAGGCAGGAAAACAATAGAAAAATCTCTAGACAATTTTAATAAACAAATTTCAAAGTAAACTATACGAATGTAATATTCAGTATATGTAAATATTTAAGGAAGATTTAAATGCTGAAATATGTTTTCAATATATTATTATTTCTATTTACAATAGTGTACAACTAAAACGCTGAAAATACGAATAGGAGTCAAATGCTTCTTGTTAATAATTTTTATAACAACGACATGAAATAATGTACACACCTAGGCAACTATTACTAAAACCAACACACAAAAAATCATTAAAATTCAGATTGAATAAATATCAGAGAAAGATCTCTAATAACACAGTCATCTAAAACTTTTGGGTCCTTTTACACAGAAATTGTCGAATTCAATGCTTAAGGCAAAATTCAATCTGTATTTGACAGTTTCTGATAAAAAAAATGAAACTTCAAACACTACCATCAAACACAATGTGAATAACCCTTTTTTTAAACACTGCATTTTGTTTGATTATGTGCTGGTCCGAGTGGGCCAGATAGAGTCATCTATATACATGGCTGCCTGACCAAGTAACTGTCGCTTGTGAGATAAGCAGTGCTATCATATAGGAACGCCTTGTAATACCACTGAACAGCTAACTCGGGCCCTTTTTGTAAACCAAATGCACGAATAAAATTAACAGACTACTGTAAACTCTAGAACCAACTTGTAGTAGTCTTTCCTTAATGTTTCTAGAATTCTAAATACAAACCTCTATCCAATTTGTAAAATTTACACTGCACCAAAAACAAAATGTCCGTGCTGCCACTAAATGTCCGCTTTATTAGAAACTGTTAAGTCAATGTGTTTTAATACGAAATGTTTGCATGAAGAATGCATAGAACATTAATGCTGTATAAAGTGAGCGATTTTATAATAATACAGTCAAAAAGCCCAAATTTTTGGGTGATTGGGGTGCCCTCAACTGTTGAAGAATATAAGTGGCTATAAGAAAATCCAAACTGTACAGTGCACGAGATTCAATATTTGAATTAACATTGGAAATATTTTAATGATCAAATTTTAGTTATTATAAGTCTCATTTCAATTTTTTGAATTTGAAAATAACTTAGGTTTTTTTTAACTTTTAAAGCGGGGAATATTATTTGGAAGTATATTATTAGTTTTCTTTTTTTTTAATTATTAAGACTTTACGTCTAGAAACTTCAATGTACCATTTTTAATTCACTTAACATTTTAACCCTCCTGCTGTCTGAACAGCCACAGACAGTCAAAAATAATCCTCTTCCCCTGTCATGCCTTTTGCACAGGCTAGTCACCAACAGTCAGATCATATTTCGAGCAGGCACTGTGACTAGTCAAATTCAGTCAACCGACAAAAGCAGGCAAGTGGCAGACATAGCTGGCTTATCACTCTTCTACAGTCAAAGCATAGCTGTATCGAGTTACATAAACAGTCACAGCCAGTCAATCCTGCTCTATGTAGACTGGGAGCTCTTAACTGTTGACAACAGTCACTTGACTGATTTTGGCTGAAATGACAACTTGGCACAGAATATTTGTTTCTATAGGAGGGTTAATGTCTCAATGATCTTCAGACTATTATAAACGTCTTCATTTCCCCAATTTTTTTTAAACAAACGCGAAGAACTTTTTAGAATGACAAACGTGAGAGATACAGAATGAATGATTACAAAATCTATGGACTGCACGCACAAGTACCCCCTCAACGGTAAGAAAGGGAGAGTTGGGGGAGACCACTACGAGGGACATTCAAACGCATCGCCGACGACGCCCGACGCCCATGTGAAGACACAACGGATTGGGGCGCATTGTGAATATAATGAGTTGAGCGTAATTCACGCCATAAACGTGCATACACTCTTGTTTTACTATACTCCCAAGGACAATGCTTTGTGTTTCCTTTTATCCCTGTATTACAACACTCTCCCATAAACTAAGCACACAAACTTACTACAGAGGACGTTTCCAACAAAAGACCCAACTCCCGAGGACTGAAAGGATCTGTTGTTCTCTCTTTATGTGTCGGTCCTCGGGAGGCTATGTAGAACACGTACACACCAGTACGTACTCGCAGTGTCCCCCTCTTACTAAGGCTCTCAACTGCGTTGACAAAGCGCCCTCTACTGTCTTTCAGTGGTATATGATCCGGCTTTTTTTTTAAGCTTTTTAATTAATTTCAAGAAATCTACTAATGCTGTAGGAGATAAAAATGACATTCATCAACCCTAATTTTCCAGACGTTTTAAGTTTCTTCCGAATCCTCCAAAATCGTCCAGCGAGGATTTTTACCGAAACCTTGCTCCGCAAGTTCCCAGAAACTTACCGGTGGATTTGTGAAGGACCAGCAGGGGTAAGGGTTAAACGACGGTCTGTTTTGGAGGGAAGTGGTCCTGTGCATTGACGCTGGCTGCATACTGGCCATACAAGGCGTGTCCTATGCGTCGAATATTGGCCTCCACGTCTGGGAATTGTTCTAGCACGGCTTTGAGGTCGCCCACGGACAGGGCGTGGAGGTCTACATGGGTCCGGGCGCGGACTGAGGTACGTCGGGGGACATCGTAGAGGAGGTTGATGTCGTCGATGAATTCGCCAGCGCCAAGGACTCGGTCGACTTGTGATTGGTGGTTTTCATCCATCAGTTCAACCTGAATTATGTGAGAAAAAAAAGTTTTTTCAACTATTTCAATTTTTTTTTATTCATGTTTAACAAATTTCAATTTATGTTCATTTTGACAAACAATGTTGTGATAGTACATGGTTCAAACACTGACAGGGAACATGAGGTCCTTGACACATGGTGCTTGTGTTCTTGGGCAAGACACTTTACTATGATTGCCTCTTTCCACCCAGGAGTATATTGGAACTTGTTAGGGTAGAGACCAGATTATTGTGATCTGGAGCTGTTGCAAATATCTGGTTTCATGGCCTGATGTGTGTTGGTACATGGGTTCAAACCCTGACAGGGAACACGGTGCTTGTGTTCTTGGGCAAGACACTTTACTACAATTGCGTCTCTCCACCAGCTGTGTAAACGCATATCTGTGAGGGTAGAGACCAGACTGCACTTATCCCAAGCTCTTGCAGAAAAAATGGTTTCACGGACGGATGAACAGGGATAATAACTGCGAACCGATTTGAGAGTAAGTTTCAAAACTTTAGTGTTCTTTTTTTCATTATTATGCTTACCGTTCCCCTATGAATGAAGTACATTTCATCCCCCACATCTCCCTGACGGACGATGTAATCGTTGGGCATGAAGAGAACGGGGCGCAGCATCAGAGAAAGGGATCGGAAGAAACTTGGCTCTGCGTCCTCAAACAATGACACCTTCAAGAAACACCAACAAATCAGTGACATAAAATCATCCACATGTTTTATGCTGTGACTGTCCAACAGATTCCCTGAGCCGCACTTTGACGGTAATCTGAGTATCACCCGTTATCCGCGGAGCCAAATCTTCTGTATAACGTCTGATATATCTAAGCATGCGTGACGTCATTTCATTCCGAAATCCAGACTAAGATTGTGATTGGTCAATTTTGACGCCGCGTTTTTGTAATACTACAACCTCTACAAAAATGCTACTCATCGTGGGCGTGATGTTTACGCACGCAGGGAGCTTGAATTACGCGCGTATAGAAGGCGCCTGCTGATTGGTCAGTTTTTTTTTAGGTCATACGCAGTCTAGTTGCGTAATTAATTGCTGAATCTGTTTACGTTTCAAAGACCATGGTCTGCTTTGTCACAGCCATGGTCTATTACATAGACTACTTTGATGGTTGAAAAGTAAAAGATTTGCTCGTGTTTTCCCAGCGCCAACGGCCACAAAACATTAAACACCTCAGTGGAACGATGTCTGCTACAAATTTATAGTTCTTAAATCGGTCCATTTCATGAAATTACGACAAATGCAATGATCCAACGGACATTTAAAGCCACACAGGAAAGATACGACTGGTATAAAACACCCCATGAAATAAATCCACTTGAAATGGTATCAGTTGAAAGTGCTTATGTGTAGTGCATCAAAACAAATTTGCCTTACCTTTTTGAGGTTCGATTCGTTGACGGCAAGTCCTATCTCTGTCTGTAGGCAGAACGGAGCGTCCTTGAACAAAGTGTGTTGATCGATTCCCCTGCAAGAATAAAAGGGAAAAAAAAACACAAAATAAAGACAGGCAGAGGATTTTTCTGTTTTCTTGACCCACTTATATAAACACATACATTCTGTGCCAAGTTGTCCTTTCAGTCAAAATCATCAAGTGATTGATTTCAACAGTTCAGAGCTCCCATCCTACATAAAGCAGGATTGACTGGCTGTGACTGTTTCTGTAACTTGATACAGCTATGCTTTGACTGTAGGTGATTGATAAGCCAGCTGTGCCTAACCACTTGTCTGCTTTTGTCTGTTGACTGAGTTCTTGCTTGAAATATTATCTGACTGTTGGTGACTAGCCTGTGTAAAAGGCATGGCAGGGAAGAGGATTTATTTTCCTGACTATCTATGACTATTCAGACAGCAGGAGGGTTCAGAAACTATTTTTCCCCATTAATTGAATTTATTCATTTTTTGTCTACTGTCCACTGAAAAAAAACCTGTTGTAATACTGAAGAATTTGCAAAACTGATGCAACAAATTCTGGGATATATTTAGGAATTCGGCTTGTGCACAAGCATACATCTTGAAATAGGGGATTCCATTCAGAACTTATCATAAGTGATTATAAATCATGGTAAAGGATCATAAGTCGTCATCCTCGATCATAAGTTATCATAAGTGATCACAAGTCATATTAAGATGTCATAAGTCAGCCTAAATGATCATAAGGGATCATAGGAGATTGTAAGGATCATAAGGGATCATAGGAGATTGTAAGGATCATAAGTGATCATAAGTGATCACAAGTCATCGTATGTCATCATATGCCATCATAAGTGATCATAAGTCATCGTATGTCATCATATGCCATCATAAGTGATCATAAGTGATCATAAGTGATCGTAAGGGATCATAAGTCATCACTAGTCATCATTAGTGATCATAAATGATCATAAGGGATCGTGAGTGATCATAAGGCATCATAAGTGATCGTAAGGGATCATAAGTGTAGAATTCTATGGTCCAGATATGGTACGATACACTAAACTTTGACTTGGGACGTTGACTTACTTATTGCGCATCCAGAGATAGTCAAAGTAGCTCACGACGCGATTCCTCAGCTTGCTGTTCAGCCTCATGTCTTTCATTTGAACCTGCCAAATAAACGTGTAACCGGTAATGGAAGCCAGTGAAAGCACTGTAATCAATCATTGTGAATCATTTCAGAAGTACTTTAACCATCTGTAATGAGTGCCTTTTACACCAGGGCAAAATTTCACAATGCTGCTTAGCACGAGATTTTCCGCTAACAGAGCCTCCATCTATTTCATGCAGAGGAAAAAGTTGCTTAAATCGGTGATGTAACAATTAAAGTCTCCATGCACATGCAATCAGTAGCATAATCCACGCCATGAAATAGTGCTTAAGGTAAGCACAATTTTCTGCTACAGTAAGAAAGACTTTTTTGTTTACTGTTAACCAGTTTCGCGCCGCGATTGTTTTTGCCGAAAATTTCAACTTTCGAAAAAGGAAAAATGTAGCAGCCAACTTTTGATAAACAACCAAACGCCACAAATACTGATTCGCAAGAGTCATTTCAACAGTATTTGTACGATATTTCTAACCGCAAACTCAAATTTTTTTAACACTCCGGGGTGTGCCCACGGAGCGTTAACTGTACCAGAGTGGCCCAGTTCAAGTTCAACACACGATCCGCCTAAACAGACTTCTCGGACTTTGTGTATGTACAAAAGAAATGAAAGATTAGCATGTTGAGACATCACCCAGAGGCCAGTCCAGGAGCTTGACGTTTTAACTCGTCAGCCGTACTAGTATAAAAACAGCCAGATCTTGTTAACACTCCAATGGTTACAGTGTTCGACTCGTGTGCCATGGTACATGGGTTCGAATCCTGACCGTGGGGACATGGTGCTTGTGCTCTTGAGCAAGGCACTTTACCATTATTGCTTCGTCCTTCGGATGGGACGTAAAGCCGTAGGTCCCATGTGTTGTGTAATGCACATTAAAGAACCCAGTAACACTTATCGCTAAGAGAAGGGGTTTGCCCCGGTGTTTCTGGCAGTGGCTGCTTAATGCACCGCAGCACCTTGTAAACCCTTATAAAGGTGCTACATAATGGTTCTCATATTTCTCATGTACTTCATTTACCTGTCTCTAATAATAGACATAATTTCCAGCGCCTTGAGTACCTAGTTGTTGGTAGATACGTGCGCTATATAAGACTTCGGTATTATTATTATTATTATTAACACGTCATCCGACGCGAACTGGTTAAGCAGTGCTATGATACTTGAGCCGCATATTTGAAATCCTACAACACTGTGCCGTTTCAAGTTGCCTGGAGAGGCTGTAAGTGTGGCGTTACCTTGACAGCAGATAATCGCTGCTCGTAAGCAACTCGGCCGGATTCTTCGTTGGCGAGGGTGGAGGCGATGTTACCGAGGATGGAACCAAAGAGCAACTGTCCAATGACCATGACGAGACTTGCAAAGACTAGAAATAAAAAAGTTGTAACAATTAACGGACGTTAAAGGCACACAGGATTGTTTGGTTTTCAAGCATTTTGTTCGTAAAGTGGAGGAAAAGAATATGGTCCCCTTCTCTTCGCCTAAAGCTATATGACGAGGAACAAATTATGAATACGTTGTCCATCTTGAGCTTTGTGTTCTTTGACCTAGTTATGTACAGAGACCATTTTTTTAATCACGAGGTGCACTGTTGCTTTTGATGGCCAGCTCAGTGACCATTTTATTCGCATGACGAGCACTTTTATTCTTTAGGGGCCAGTTTTCCATCTTGAGAGAGGCACAATTTTAATGTTGCGAGTGGGGCACTAATTGTGCTTTCGAGGGGCAGTCTTCAATCTCAAGAAGTTATCCTGAAAAGAGCACTATTGTCGTGATTGTTTTTGATGGCCAATTTCCCATCTCCGAGGGGCACAATTTTATTATTGTGAGAGGGATATTGGTGCTTTCGAGGGGTAGTTTTCCATCTCAAAAAGGTGCACAATCTTGTTAATGTGAGAGGGGTACTTGTGTTTTTCAGGGGCAGTGTTCCATTACAAGAGAGGAGACAATTTTGTATGTAGCGCGATCATATGCTTTCATGTGTACGTTTGAGGGGCAGTTTTGTTTTCATCTCAAGGGGGCACATTTATGACCGCGAGAGGTACGCATACTCACTCATTTCCAAGAGGCTATGAGCGTGGAAGTCTCCGTAGCCAGTGGACGTCAGGGTCGCCGCGCACCAATAGAAACTGTCTCCGTAGCGAGTTAGCCAATCAGCATCGTTCTCATTGTACGCTGAAACGTCAACAACCAATCAAAATTGTTGTACCGTGGTATTGTTTGAGAAATTTCATTAATTGAGACCTGCTCACATGATGTACTGCAGAGGTCAACACTATATATGTTCCCTACCATATCAGGTACCATAATCCTAGGTAAAAAGAAGCAATGCTAGTAAAGTGTCTTGCCCAAGAACACAAAGGTTACAACAGTTCAAACCGCATACTGCCACAACCGAGTCGGACATTTTAAAAACTTTTTAAAAACTGGTTAAGTTGCTAAAAGTTCATGAATGGCAGTACACATAAGTGACGTATTAATTATCACCATGATGCTTTTAAATTTACACAAGACTTTTCAACGTTTCTTTTTCGTGAATATCGGTTAACTTTTCGCTTACATTCGGCGGCGGCCCACGTGCCTTCGTTGCAGTGTCCGAGTGGACAGGCTAGGAAGTACCAGAGACAAGCGAAGAGATGAATGACGATCAACAACTGGCCAAAGAACTTGGTCAGACGAACTTGGAGCACGCTGCGAAAAAAAACAAAAGGGAAGGGTTTTGTTCAGTTGCCAGTCTTGATGAGGAGTGCCACAACTACAAGTAACAGGTCGCATCCTCTTGAAAGCCACGTAGGATTATTGACAATTACCCAGGAGTGAAGCTACTGCTTTAATAAGAAAAACCTTGCTCACATTCGAGACGAGTTCCAGACAAGTGCCAGACATTGTATCGGGTATAAGTTGCAGGATTCTGAACAACTTCCCCGCAATCTTCCTAAAATGAATTATCAGTATTGGTGAGTCAAGCAGTTGCTGATGAAAATCTCCCCGGAGCATGACAAGACAAACGCAGAGCTTCTTCCGGACAAAGTGAACGATTCTACACCCGTAATTTGTCTGGAACTCGTCCCGGATATGAATTGAGACGGGCCCTTACTTGATGTTGAGCTCCTTCTCCCAGGCGTCAAAGAACTGCGTCACCCGGACGAGCCTCAAGAGATGAATAATCCGAAGAAGCGTGAGCGCCTTGAAGCGTTTCAGCTCCCCCCCTTCGTTGGTGAAGCACAACGCGATGAGGTCTAGCGGGAGAGCGGCGGCCATATCGAGCAAGAAGCCACTCAGCTTCTTGAAGTAGATCATGTAGACCTTGTTAAAGTCTGTCTCAAGTTCGCCGTACTCATCAGCACAACTCACGTGAAATTTGACGTATATCTGGAAAAAAGTACCCCAAAATAGTTGAATTTTGAACAAAAAATGTTGAATATGACAGTCAACTCTTTGAAGACCAACTAAGACGGATTAAGTTTAAACCCTAACCACCCCAACTCCATCAAAATCCATCCCCCATTTTGGTGGATTTTGGGGGACTTGGTCCAGAAGGCCTGGCGTGACTAAATATTGATGGAGTATGATGGACTTGGGCCTAATGGCCTGAAGCAGTGCTAGGGGTATCCGATTGATTTTGCCTAGCTTCCTGTACTGCTATTGTGATAAAAGCCATGTGTAGCAAGTCCATGAATGTCAACCAGTGCGTCAGTGGTGCATTCCATTATGTCATGTGCAGTTTTGTATTGGACGCACAGTGATTGATGGATTTTTATGGTCTGGGTCCAGTTCTTAGTAAAAGACACCAGGGAGTCTAGTGAGAAACTATTTGGTACCATTATAGTGGAGCACTGGTCCCCTTCTTCTGCATGTATGAATACATAGTGGGAACCAATGATTTATATTCCCCAAAACAAGAATTTCGCTGTAACAGTGTTTGTATTAGCTTTGTATAAGGATGTGACGTTTATATGTTTAAACGTTTCAACAAAACAAAACAAAATCCATATCTGTTGACAATTTTTTTAACCCATTTAAACGAAACCCAAATTATATAAAAAAAGGGACAAGCTTCGTTTATGTGATCTTCCTTTGAGTTTAAACATACACAGCAGTCGATGATCCGTACGCAAAGAACATATTGGTAATCTTTCATTAGGGCGTGACATAATACGCAAAGTAAAAGCGCACTGGTGGAAACAAATGAGACTGTTCCGAAAATTTTATTCCGGTGATTAACGTACATATGAACTGCATAGCACTATGTGCGGACCGATCGGTCGATTCATGCATTGGTCCAATCATGGCCACACTCAAAATGATGAAGTACATTGTTTTGATTTTTTTAAATCAGTTTTCCAAGGTTCAGTTTTCTTTGTAACAAAACTGCTGGCTTCGTCCACGCGGACCAACGTCTTTGATCCAACAATGCTTAGAAAACTGCAGTACGTACCCAAACCAGACATGCTTTCGTCACCAACGCATGCGAATGCACACACAATTCTGCTCGGAATTTTCCGAGAAGACACACAAGATTCCTGAGACATCTTTGTGCGCTTGTTGGCGCCCGCTTCGGTGAACCACTGCTAAGTCCAATAACCTGTGCATGCTAAGGACGTCTTGGAACCAGACTACTAGTTGATTGAAAGTTTGCATGAAATCTAGCTCACCTCCAAGATGAATATGGCCTCACAAATGTAGCTGAAGACGAGAATACCATCGCTCTGTACTTGAAAGGCAGCCTGTGTAAAAAAAAACAACAACAACAATCAGAAGCCGATTTCACGAAACTTTTTATTGCTTAACACTTCACACTTTGCAACATTTCAGTTATGACACATTTCACGAAAGTTTCATAGTGCCTAAGTCAAAACACAATCAACTTTTCATAGGATTGCGGACATCCAAAAAAGAAAAAAAAAAGAGGTTTTCCGTTGGAATAAGACATACAAGTTGAAAATTTATTCAAAGACGAAAATATTGAATTTGTTGGAGAGCACGAGGAACGCATCTTTAACAAGATAAGTGTAAAATCTAAAATCCTATTCATAAATGCCTAAGTCATCCATTTCAGACCGGCCACATGATGGGCTCTTGACCAATAGGAATGGCTAAACTGTCTAAGCTATTTACGAATGGAGTACCAAAATGAATACGTCACACGCACAAAAATTGTGTAAAGACATTAGCGCGTGATTCAGCCCGAGAACCAACACGCGCGCATACTCCATTCGTTTGCACTACACTTTCTGGTTCTAAATGACGTCACACTTCGGTACTCCATTATGACTATTATCGGAATACAGGCCCCACGCTGGTTTGGATCGTACTTGTTTAAAAGCCAAGCACATATTCATTGACTTATTTAATTACTACTTGCTTTTAATACCTGAAACATGATTGTGAAGGATGTAAGGAAGGCAAGGAAGCACGTAAGGCGATTGAGATAGCGTACAGCCTTGCTGTCAGGATTCAGAACAAATCGATTAGCTTTGAGCAGTTCCTCCAGGTAGTTCTTGTTGCGCATACAGCAGCGCGGCTGTCGCGTCTGAACCTCGCTAGAGTCACTGCCGAGCTCCGGACGGGATGCATCCTCTGGCTCTGAGGAAGATGCTGACGCGAAGAGAACAAAGACAAAAAGATCATCGTTTTTCAACAAAATGTCTAGTAAAGTAACAATGGAATCAAAGTTAATGCTAGGTTTTTCTAGCAATTCAAATCTTATTAACTTTAAACAAGTTCGCGTCGGAGGCCGTGATAACACGCACTGGCTGTTTTGTACCTAGGCAAGGCTGACAGGTTAAGACGTCAAGATTGCCTCAACTCGCCTCAGGGTGACGTCTAAACACGCTAATCCCTCGTGCCTTTTGTACACACACAAAGTCTGTGAAGTCTGTGATCTGGTTCACGGTACCCTGTGGAAACATGTGCATAATTGGGAACAACAGGGCAATTTCTATTGGTGAATACGTCTCCACAAGGTTATCACGAAATAGATATATGTGATTTTACTCAAAAACTAGGAATTTCCAAGGTGTGTTGATCGTCGCAAACTGAAGTATTTTATGTAAGAGATATTAAGTCCGAATTTCAGCCCAGGAAATTAATTCTGGTAAAAATAGGAGCATTTTGAATGTACACTTTCAAGCTTGAAAACTTTAGTACATGAGAACAAAGAAATAACTCCACAAGGATACAAATTTCAGTATGGGTGGAGGCAGACTGTGTGCTGATCATGAATTTGATGCTGTGCATGGCCTACTGTTCTACAATTTATGCTCCAGTGCACACCCCGAATTATTGAAACACATGAGTTTCGGCAAGAAATATTACACAAATACTGTTAAAATGACTCTGAATATTTGTGGTGTTTTGCTGTACGTCAGAAGTTGGCTGGAAAATTTGAAAATTTGCAAAGTTGCGAACAAGAATTTTTTTCTGGACTTACCAGCGCCCGGCGCTCTCCCGTTCTGCGATTTCTTCTTCTTGTCCTTGTCGTTGCCGGTCTCAGTCGTCTTCTCCGCATCCTTGTCGTTATTCTGGTTTTCGTTTTTGCCGTCCGCCTTCGAGTCCGCGGGCTGGCTCTTGGCGGCGTTCTTGGCCGTGTTTTCGGCCGTCGCGGCGTCGTTGCTGGCTTCGTTGTTCGCGTCGTTATTATTGCTGGAAGTACTGGTACTCTCGTTTGGGTTATTGCTTGGGTTGTTATTATTATTACTTGATTTGTTGCCGGCCTGTCGGAAAACGAAAGTATTATTAACGTTTTTTTTGTGACTGACTTTGAAAACAAAGTCAGTCACATTATAGGTAGGGTAGATCATTTGCAGCTATCCAAAAAGTAACTGACAAAAGTTTTGTTGAAAACCTTACTTGGTTTGAAGATAGTAATGGCACTAAACTCCCTGTGAAATTATTCTTTCTGGCATGCTGTCATTTTGAAGAAAACACTAAAAGAAGGTCATTTCCAAAGGGTGCATTTTTGGAAATTTCCGTTAGTAGTTGGTTTGTAATTCGGTAAAGCTGTGAATGGGTGCGCACCAGCATTGACAGGATGCATGCGCGCGCATGGTTGCTATCATTCGTCGGTTCAGTGCGCGACATTGCGTAGCTGCAATCGGCTGAATGAGAACGTGTCCCGGACGCTGATTTCGGGCACAATTCAAAACATGACTCAGCAACTCTTGAATTGAAATCGAGCTCTTAGAAAAATTTTCTCAGAATATACAGCATTCACTGAGCTAAAACTTCATCAGGTTAGTTGTTTAAGCACCCTTTTTTAGATTTTGAACACTTTTGTTGCTTCAAACGAACAAAATGCACCGATATCACAAATGATCTAACATACCTTTAAAAGTCATCAAAAGTCAATCATAAGTCAATCATAAGTCCCCTATTCCAGTGAACTGTCAAAGGCATTTGTACAATTTAGGTTCCGTGTAAATGTTTAGGGAAATTAGTGAACAGATTCTTAATTTTTTCACTAAAATGGCTAAACAGGGAGTCAGGTTGGCGTAGCGGTACTTTCCTCGCCTTCCACCGCTGTGACCCGGGTTCGAATCCCGCCCGGGCCAGTATGTGGATTGGGTTTTCAGTCCCTGCCTGATTCCATGGGTTTTCCTCGGAATGTTCTTCTGGGGTTTCCTCCCACCTCTAAAACTGTAATTTCTTGACATTGTCTTCTCTTTGCTGGGCCCCATGGGAGATCAGTGGATTCCACTGAATGGGCTACCCAGTTAAAATAAGAAATAAGTAAAATGAAGTAAACGTCGCAATCTTACTCACCACTCCTACTTTGGCGTTGCTGCGTTTGCGTACAGCGTTGATTCGTTCCTCAGCTACTCGATTGATCTGTTCTTTGATGGACGGGTAGTGTGTTAATACTTCATCCAAGTTTTCTTTGGTCAGTACAAACATGTCGCAGTTGGTCTGGGCCCTGGAAAACATCAAATTTTGATTAAAAACATTAATTTTTGAACAATCGTGACACATTTTGACAATTATTGGGAGGTATTGGGGGACATATTGTAAATTGAGTTCTTAGGCAGTTGTTCTTCCTTGTACGAATTTTAGGGAAAGTTTGGACATTTACAAATTTCAGATGATAAGATTGTAGATATTGCCATTAACAGCTAGATTCTTGATTTTCATCTTTTGCCCCCCATTTTTGAAAAATGTGGCCCCGCCCCAAAAGAGGCAAAACTCTTGAAAACAAATTCTCGGATCGTCTGTCTAAATGCAAAGTAGAAAACTGAATTTATCGAAATAGTTTTTTTACACGCTAAGCCTCTTTTTGAAACCGTGGTCCCGCCCTATAAAAGGGTGGCAGAAAATAGCATCAATTGGTTTTGAACTTATCGAGGTATCCATAGGTGATCCTGAGAAGTTTAAAGAATATACCCCAAAATTTGAAAATAAATCATCATTTTGAAGCAGCTGATTTTGTTTAAAAATTGTACCTGATAGATGCAGTTCTTGAGCAGCTGAAGACTAGACTAATCTCTCCAAAGAACCGACCGGCATTCATGGTATCGAAGACCGTGCTTCCATCCTCAGATACGACCTCCACAGTACCGCGATGAATGAAGAACATCTACAAATTGCAACAGAAATCAATCAATATCGTCTAGAATCATCGACAAACTCGTCTAGAATCATCTACAAACTGATGCTCATTGTCTTCAAAGCACTTAATGGGCAAGCACCTGCGTACATCCTGGACATGCTCAATATATACAAACCATCTCGCAGCCTTCGATCTGGAAATAAATATCTTCTTCAAGAAGTCAAATCTCATCGTACCTGGGGGGACAGATCTTTCTCTGTTGCAGCACCACATCTCTGGACTCAACTACCTCTTCATATCAAAACCTCCACTTCTATTCACTCATTCAAAACATCTCTCAAAACACACCTCATGTCGAAAGATCCGTTTTTTTCGTAATTAAACTGATTTTGTTTTGTTTCGTTTTCATTGTAATAGCGCCCTGAGCACCTTGGTGGATATGTGCGCTTTATAAAACTTCGTTATTATTATTATTATTATTAGATCATTTACAAGTTATTTATAAATACCTAAGACAGTTTACCCATTGTGGGGTGCTGTAGTCGAATGCTTACGGTGTTCAACTCGTGTGCCGTGGTACATGGGTTCGAATCCTGACGGGAACATGGTGCTTGTGCTCTTGAGCAAGGCACTTTACCATTATTGCTTTGTTCTTCGGATGGGACGTAAAACCGTAAAACTGTTTCCCAGTATTTTACGTTTTTGACATGTTTGTAAATGCGAACTTTAAACAGCCATAGCTTGTCAACGGAATGTCTGATTCAAGTGCAACAAACAGTATTGTAAGGAGAATTTTATCATCTTTCCTAATACCCGCAAACCCTCATTTCGACATCTGCCCAGTTCTGTTTCATTTCGCCAGAACGCCTAATATTTTTCTGGCACATTTTTAGAAGGGTTCACTGTGCACTGAAACATAAACGCATATAATTTTTCTTTCGAAAAGATAAAGAAATCAGCCAGAACGCTGTATGATAACAGCAAGTTTGATTGGAACTAATAAATCTCTGAAAAAAACTCTCTTTTAGTTTGGATATTAACAGAATACTCACTTCTTTTCCAAAGTCAAACTTCCGGACGACGTACTCTTTGCTGAGCATGTAGACCGGCGTCATACACATTGCCAACATCTTCTGAAAACCAACTTCCGTGTTCTGGAACAACGGTACCTGCATTGCCAGACAAAGCAAACACGGCAAGTTAATAGGACGTAGGAAAAAACAACGAACTCTCAAACCGTTCTTTTTTTTCCACAAATATCACAAATTATTGTACTTTTTTTGCGCGTTGCGCGTCCATTTGTATATCATGTAGTTGGACAATATTTCACAAGCTGTGTCGACATTTTTCTACTACGATATTAAAAAGTCCATTCTAAATAAGTCCAGATTTTTTAATATTTCAAAGTCTCAATTGTCATTTCGCCGCGTCAGTGCAACAAGGTCGTAGCTCAATTCTCCAACATAGTCATATCTGGCAGGAATACGCTCCGTGCACCAAGGTCGTATCTTGCGTATCGCGACGTCCATTGACTTTGTGTGTACATCCGGGTTATTTTAAGCCAGATACGACCTTTTGACATTGAAAACTCACGTTTCACATACATGATGTCACACGCCATTTTAGGAGAAACGACCTTGTTGCACGGACACGACGATTTGTCAGGAATGTAACGGATTTGGGGTGAGGGTAGCTTCGCATTATTTAATATTTTAATCTGTCTTTATCTTGTTCATTTTATTTTTTACTTTTTGCAACAATGGTAATTTATCCTTTTGGAAGTAATGGCAGTCATAAAAAGGACTGGTTAACTTCTTAGATGTTTAATGTGCTGCTCTGTCTTCTAATTGAAGCCTTTTTTTTTATTAATGCAAATTTTGGTCCGTATTCTTGTTGCGCCAGTCAAAATATCAGTCGCCGTGGACAAAATGGAAAAGCGGTACTTGTTTTCAATTGACCTATCGCGGTAGAATTACGTTGACGCAGCTTGTGAAAAATTGTTGTGATATACAAATGGTTGCGGACCGCGCAAAATCTGAGACAAACAAAACTTAGTGTACAAAAACTCCATAGGGTTGTCTAAAGGTCGTATTCTTGGGTCAATTGGCCATATCTCAAACAATATTTCCCCGATTGGAAAGATTTTTTTCGTTGTTGAAAAGCTAATGGACAATACTCTTTATGCTTCTCAGCTCAATGGCTACTACACATTTTGAGAAAACGTAAGCACAATTTTTAAAGGTCTCGTAACTGGATTCCACACGTAAAAATAAAAAAGTGTGTCAGCAGGCCCATATTTTTGACAGCTTTAAAGATACAAAATTCCTGACCTTGTTCATCATATCTTGGTAGAGGTCCAACGCGACCTCCGCTTTGAGGGACAGAGGTAGTCCGTCAAACAGCGAGTTAGGGTCTACGCCTTTGGTACGCAGCCAGCGGTAGTCATAGTAGGTCCTGACGCGTTGCTCCAACGAACGCTTTATCTGCTGATCCTGTTCAACAATAAGCAACAATAATCTATGTACTGCTAGTTACGCCCTGTAACGCCCCAAACCGCCCTGCCTGTTACTCCCTGTACTGCCCCAAACTGCCCTGCCTGTTACTCCCTGTACTGCCCCAAACCACCCTGCCTGTTACTCCCTGTACTGCCCCAAACCACCCTGCCTGTTACTCCCTGTACTGCCCCAAACCACCCTGCCTGTTACTCCCTGCACTGCCCCAAACCACCCTGCCTGTTACTCCCTGTACTGCCCCAAACCACCCTGCCTGTTACTCCCTGTACTGCCCCAAACCACCCTGCCTGTTACTCCCTGTACTGCCCCAAACCACCCTGCCTGTTACTCCCTGTACTGCCCCAAACCACCCTGCCTGTTACTCCCTGTACCACCCCAAACCACCCTGCCTGTTACTCCCTGTACCGCCCCAAACCACCCTGCCTGTTACTCCCTGTACTGCCCCAAACCACCCTGCCTGTTACTCCCTGTACCGCCCCAAACCACCCTGCCTGTTACTCCCTGTACTGCCCCAAACCACCCTGCCTGTTACTCCCTGTACTGCCCCAAACCACCCTGCCTGTTACTCCCTGTACTGCCCAAACCACCCTGCCTGTTACTCCCTGTACCGCCCAAACCACCCTGCCTGTTACTCCCTGTACTGCCCCAAACCACCCTGCCTGTTACTCCCTGTACAGCCCCAAACCACCCTGCCTGTTACTCCCTGTACTGCCCCAAACCACCCTGCCTGTTACTCCCTGTACTGCCCCGAACCACCCTGCCTCTATTGTTTTATGGATTCACGTGGGAATAAATACAATGTTATACAATGTAACACACGTTCTAATGGGCTGTGTACTAGTACCTTGAGGTAGTCCTGTATTGCGGTGAGTTTCTCCTGATAGCGTGCACGTTGTGAGTCGGCGTTGGCCAAGCTAGCAGCGACGCTAGCAATGACGTATCCGAAGAAGACAATTCCAAAGATCATAGACAGCAAAGCAAGTACCATCTGCAAAAAAAATTATAGTAATTATAATATGTTACAATTTTTGTAAAGTTTAGTTGGGTAAAGTATTCTCCATGCTTCAGCAATATATGAGGACGTATCTGTTTTACTGATTTGTTTGTTTGTATTTGAATATCACCACAGATGTTTCAGAAAAAAAAATGATGGAACTTTACTTCTTTAACAGACTAATTATTAAAGGAAGTTTTAAAACACATTCATAAATACTTTAGACAGTTAACCCATTCCTATTGGTCGAGAGCCTGTTACGTGGCCGGTCTGAAACGGATAAAAAAGACATGGCTGGCTGGTCTAAAAATATTTGGACACGCATAAAATCCAGTGCCTTTTACTGTTTTACTGGTTGAACGTTCACAATCCTCACCTATGCGCCATTAACCTATCGTGGTAGAATCACGTCAACGCAGCTTGTGAAACACAGGGTGAGTAAAAAAAAACGAAACCCAAATGTCGGGACCATTGTTTTAGTGAAGTTCTGCATGTAGCACTTTCAAAATGTAGGATATGAAAGCCCAATTCATAAGCTTTCTTTTAGTACAAGAATCATTCAAATCACTCATGTACTTTTCACGTTACGGAATTTTAAACACAACCGCCGTTTTAAGGTTCTGTCCACGGATCACAAAAAAGTTCCGAGTTCTTTCAGGAAAACAAAAACAAATCACATAAAGGATGTGTGAATGGTTTTTGTTTTGCTGAACGCACACTTTTTTTTGTGATCCATGGACAGAACTTTCAAACGGTGGTTGTGTTTAAAACTCCGTAACTTGAAAAGTACATGAGTGATGGGAATGATTCTTGTACTAAAAGAAAGCTTTTGAATTGGGCTTTAATATCCTAGATTTTGAAAGTGCTACATGCAGAACTTCACTAAAACAATAGTCCCGACATTTGGGTTTCGTTTTTTTTTACTCACCCTGTATTGTCCAATTACATGATATACAAATGGATGCGGAACGCGCAAAATCTGAGACGAACAATACTTAGCGTACAAAGTCCAATAGGGGTTGTCTAAGGGGCGTGGCTAACTCGCAAACGGCGATAGGTCAATACTACCAGCGAGTCAGTATTTTATAGTCCTATAAAATTCACACAAAACCAGCACAGCTGAGTTCTGCTTTAAAATTAACCAGCCATCTTTATCGAATGTTTAAAACCGGCCATATGATAACCTCTTAACCAATAGGAATGGGTAAACTGTCTTAGGTATTTATGAATGCTAAATAAAAAAGATACAAAATAAGTCACGTTCAAAATAACTGGGACGAATTCCGTACAAGTTGCAGACATTGTATCTGGTATAAGTTGCAGGATTCTGAACAACTTCCCTGCAATCTTCCCGCAATGAAGTGATCAGTATTGATGAGTCAAGCATTTGCTAATGAAAATTTCTTGGAAACATTCCCATGAATATTTCTCCCCACAACTTGTCTGGAATTCGTCCTGGATGTGAAACGAGAAGGGCCTTACCTCCGATACATTCTTAGCGTGAATATCACCATATCCGACTGACGCCCCAGTAGCCGACGCCCAGTATAAGCTGACTATGTATTGCGAACTCAAAGGCCGAGTGTCTTGGGGAAAAAAACCCAAAAAACAAAGTTGAAATGTATGAGTGATGACGAAGCGCCAATTTCTATTCATGCACGGAGCTTGAACACTTCCCCAGCCAAATTGTAAAATGGTATTCAAATTCACTTTTATGGATTTTTTTTCAAGCAAGTTTGATGACAGTTGCTCCTGCAATTCTTGTGAAGAATTCAGCTTTTCAAATTTATTTAAAACAAGATTTTCTGGTCATTCATTTTTGGGAGTCCTTTTATCATTCAGCTTGTAAAGTCTTGTTTAAAGACAGGTTTCGCAAAATGAGAATTTTAGAAAGTTTGTGTTTCTTACTGATTGTACATCATCACTTCTTTTTTTCAGCATTCAGTATTCAATTTTGTTAACTTTTTGTTTTTCTTTTCTCTATTAATTCATACGCTAGTGATTTCGGTGCTATATTCGCAATGGCATAAAAAAAGCCGAATGAGCAGTATCAGATTATTTTGTTCTCCGACCGGCTTTAAAAATACCAGCAGAAATCCACAGTTAAGTTTCATACCACATCTCAATCATTGCGACTCACCAGGGGCTACTAGAGAATGGTTTGACTAGCCTGCCGCAGTTTTCACTAGAATTTAGCTACCAGGCTACAGCTAGGGTCGACCCCTGCTAGTCTAGTCGTGTTAGAACTGGCTAGGAATCTCTACTTACAGAATTGTAAGTCGACCGCACTGGTCCAGGAGTTGTTTTTACAGAAGTGATCGTTGGTCGAAATCAACCCGGCAAGGTCCTGGGCCGTAGGATTTGCACTGAAGATGGGCAAGCAGGCGTTCATGTACCACAGGCACGCCATGATGTGGAAGAACAGCCCGAGGTAGAAGAAGAACTTCAACATCCTGGGAAAGTAAACAATCGTTTCTGTTTACTGACCTATCAATTATCTGTTTCTTATATTCTTACTTCTTGAATTGAATGTTACAGTGAAGTAGGAGCTGTTTACTGCGTTATTGGCTCCGTGCACAAGTACCTTCAACGGCCAGTGGCCAGAAAAGGAGAGTTGGGGGAGACCTAGACTGGTTCCTGGACCATCCACTGCATATTTCGAATGATCCAAAGTTATTGGGGGCGGGGATTAGTCTGGGAGACCATCGCAAGTGAAATTTGAATGTATTCGCGCGCCGACGACACCTGACGCTCACGTGAAGATGCTGTGGTTAATAGCATCAGGACATTCAGGAAGAAATGCGTACTTCGCGCACAGTATACACGCTCACGCTGTGTGTCCCGTCCACTGAGCTCCCAAAAGTGGTAAAAACGCGCCCTCTTTTGTTGGCGCATGGAGCCCATAAAGCTGCGTTTCAGTCTATGTTGTGTCTGCTGCACATTTAAAACTATTCTCAACTGTGGGCCTAACTACGCAACACGTCAGACACAAAACGGACTAAAATTTGCATTTGGAGTGCGTCTTTGGAATGTCAAATCTCTACACTGCTTTAATGAACGTCAATCTGTTTCTTCATTTATCGTTATGTGGTATTGTTTTTAGTGAAGATGCAGTACACATACCTGATATTTCCCGTCTCATTTTCCACACCAGACTCCAGGTAATTGAAAGCGAGTGGCTGCAATTATGGATTAAAAAAATTTATTAAATGAAAAAGAGGAAAATTAAGCCAAATTATAAGTTGTGCATTTGGTAAGTTAACTTGGCTCAAAGAACAAACCAACCTGAACAGACCTGGACCTAAAACTAAAAAAAAAATACTGCAAGTTAAACTTGCGTGATCCCCCTGGCATGCTGGCAGTTTTTATAGTCAGTTAGTAAGCACACTTTTCAGTGTACCTAACCAAAATCAACAATGACCCCATTTGACGCCTAGATAACCTTTGACCTCAAATGTCTCAAAGTCCCCATACCCAAAGATTATTGTCCCCAGGTTTGGTGGAGATTTAAGTCTGATTTTTCATATGACAGAAACAGTTAACCTAACCAAAATGGAACACATAGATACACAGAAGGAGAACATTATTGTAACATCCCCCTTTCAGGCTTAAAAGCCAGGGGAATAAAAATGAATTGATGTTTCGGACTTGGACAAGGGATGTTTTACTTCATAAAAGGTGAACGTTTGTTATCTGTATACTACCATATTTATCAATCTTTGTTCAACACTCGTAACAACACTCGTAACTTACCACTCTGTACATCTGCAGGAATCGATTCAGCCTGAGCACGGCATATACATGGATAGCATCCGCTGAAATGTGATGACCAGGAATTGAAGTTTTATTTGCAAATACATTGTATTTAAGTTTGTCAAAATTTAAATGGTTGTAACAATAAATCATTGGAATGATAAATACTGCTAAATGATATACTCGGTACTTAGGCATTTGTCGTCTGTTCAATTCCTAGTACTTGTGATTGGCTTGTGATTGACTTGTGATGGACTTGTGATTGACTTGTGATTGACTTGTGATTGACTTGTGATTGATTTGTGATTGACTTGTGATTGACTTGTGATTGACTTGTGATTGACTTGTGATTGACTTGTGATTGACTTGCGATTGACTTGTGATGGACTTGTGATGACTTGTGATTGACTTATGATGGACTTGTGATCGGCTTGGGAGTGATTTGTGATTGACTTGTGATGGACTTGTGATGACTTGTGATTGACTTATGATGGACTTGTGATCGGCTTGGGAGTGATTTGTGATTGACTTATGATTGACTTGTGATTGACTTGTGATTGACTTGTGACTGACTTGTGATTGACATGTGACAGACTTTTCATTGACATGTGACAGACTTTTGATTGACATGTGACGCTATTGTGATTGACGTATGACAGACTAGTGATTGACTTGTGACTGAATTGTGATTGCATTTTGATAGACTTGTGACTGAGTTGTGACTGAGTTTAGACTGAGTTGTGACTGACTTGTGACTGACTTGTGATTGACTTGTGATTTGTACAAATGCAAGGGAAAAAAAAGCAATATTGGAACTTACGGGAGAAAGTTCGTAGTACTGCATATCCAATGAGTTCAGCAGGGAAGCATGCTACTAAGTCAATCAGAAAGTTGGTCCTGTACAGTCGAAAATTAAATCAATAAAAATATTAATTTCACTCTTCCAAGAATTTGAAAATTATGTAGAAGTGTACTTGCTAGGTTGTAAACAATGTAGTGAATTTAGTGTGGTACCACAAGCAACCTCACTACTGCTGCACTGTTGAGAGTCTAGGAACTAGATAAGCCACATTGCACTTGTGGGAATCAGCCAATAAAAGTGGTTCCTTTTGTCATGAATATGTATGACGAGTACTTAAACAAATTAAGAGGTTTTCTTACTTGAAGTAATGTTTGGCTGTGGAGAGTGGATGCGTTACTAGGACGTTGTTCTCGTTGTAAAACGCTGTGTGGAATTTCAAATACCTGAAACAAGCAAAGCAAAACAAGTTAGTTTTTCATCCACAATTAAAGGTCGTGTGGACCATTCACAGACTATCCTTAAAAAAACCCAAAAAACGATGAAATTATAGCTAAAACGTTTACCTGGTTTAAAGATAGTAATGACACTAAACTCCCCATTAAATGATTCCTTCTGGCGTGCTGTTATTTTGGAAAATCAATAAAGGTAATAAAAAAAGCTAATATCCAAAGATGTGTCAAGTGACACATTTTTGGAAATTTTCAATGCAACTTGTGGAATATTGTCCACTTACAAATGGGTGCGAATCTCGCAAAATCTGAGACAAACAAAATTTAACGTACAAAAATTCCTTAGGGTAACTCGCAAACCGCGATAGGTCAATTGGACGAATCCATGAACGGGTGCATGCAAGCATTGACACGACGCACATGCACGTGACAAGACGCACACGCACATGCGCGGTTGCTATTATTAGCGGGAATTGTCGGTTCCGTGTGTGACATCACGTAGCTACAATCAGCTGAATGAGAATAATGCTGATTTCAGGATCGTGTCGCGAGTGAGCGCAATTCAAAAAATTGACTCGGTAATTCTCGCACTGAAATCGAGATCCTGGAATATTGTTTTCTTAGAATATTCATCATTCACTGAGCTAAAACTTCACCGGATTAGTTGTTAAGCACCCGTTTCTAAATTTTGAGCACTTCTGTTGCTTCAAACGAAAAAAAAACACACAAAATGACAAATGGTCCATTCTACCTTAAAATTACGAGTCATTTTCTTCTTTTGTTTATTTTCACTCACATGTCAACGTAGCAGATCAGATCCAGCGAATAATTGATGACCCATAATGCAACATCCATGTGGGAGAAGGACGCTTGTAGCGTGACGGTGAACGCCATGATGATCGCCACGGCAACACGGACTGCTTCCCAGCGCTTGAACCACGTGCCACTTGGTAGCAACGCACGGCTGCATAATCAAAAAATTGAAAAATGGAAATTGTTTAAAATATGGAGCAACCTTTCTTACATGTCAATCAAACAGTGCGCACAGAGCTATATTATATTACTAGAGCGCCGACTCAATGTACAAATGAACCCTGCTCGACGCATCCATGTTTGTGCACAAACCTATGGAAAACTCGAAATTTAGTACGGCTTTTGTACGGCTATTTGCATATCTGCCTTTGTATTCTATAGCGTTGTTTTTACGTACCTAGACCTGTACAAAACACAGTGCCAGGCCATGTTCTTCCTTTCATTTTTACCCTAGCGATTTCAGCACAAGATTTGGCAGCGCAACGGCATGAAACAGATTCAAACCAGCAGATCGATCCCGCAAGCTCGTTGGTCGAGTGGTAAGACATCTGCACTAGAAAGCAGGAGGTCATGGGTTCGAGTCCCACCCGAGTGATTATTTCCAACTTTCACTCGGGAGGTAACACACTGAGCGTTTATATGTCACTGAAGGGCAAAACCTAATAGTGATTTACATCACCCCGACGCAAATTCCATCTTATGAATAGCATGAAACAAGCTGAATGCGCATCAGTATCAGATTTTTCTTTTTTCTAAGACCGGCTTTTTCAAAAATGCAGAAATCCGCAGATACGCCAAAAAACTTGCATGCCTTTTTCGATGATTTTGACTCGCCAGGCCGAATACTTAGAGAACGATTTTGACTAGCCCGCCGCTGTTTTAACGCGCATTTGGCTAGTGTGCTACCGATAAGGTCAAACCCTGAACCTCAATGTCTCTTTGCGTTGATGCTACAGAATCACCCCATATCAGAAAAAATTAGTCAAACATACTTTGCGCCATATGCATATCCTCGAGTCACCATAATTGACGCAGATAACGCTTGCAACGCGCACGTGTTGTCCAACGCAAATTGACTGCGAGTGCGTCAAAACATATCCTCGTCGTTTTAGGTGGACTGACGATACATGACTCAATACGTGCATGCAGTCTGTTCCTCACACAAGAACTCTCCAAAGTGGTCGCAGGGCGCCCTCTACTGTCCAAGCGCAAGTCTATCAAATTAAAAATCGACTGTAAATTATATTTGAGTTTAAGACTGAATCTTTCATACTGGGATTCTACGTACCTCATAAGCAGCTTGGAGAACAGTCTGCCTACAAGACTTAGCTGACTGAGAGGCTCAGTGTAATCTTCAGAACTCCTGTCAAAAAAATGTCCAGAAAATATAAAAATGTGTTGCACTTCATAATTATTAGTCATGTTCATCAGGCCGTAAGACCAGATTTCTGCAGCAGATCGAGATTACTGGAAACCTCTAGCCCAAGAGGTACCCATCTATACTCCTGGTTGGACAGAGGTGATTGTAGTAAAGTGTCTTGCCCAAGACCACAAGCACCATGTTCCGGCCCCTGTTTGGGTTTGAACCTATGTGCCGTGGGTAAAGTGTCTTGCCCAAGAACACAAGCACCATGTTCCCCTGTCGGGGTTTGAACCCATGTGCCATGGGTAAAGTGTCTTGCCCAAGAACACAAGCACCATGTTCCCTGTCAGGGTTTGAACCCATGTGCCATGGGTAAAGTGTCTTGCCCAAGAACACAAGCACAATGTTCCCTGTCCGGGTTAAGAACCCATGTGCCACGGGTAAAGTGTCTTGCCCAAGAACACAAGCACCATGTCCCCTGTCTAGGTTTGAACCCATGTGCCGTGGGTAAAGTGTCTTGCCCAAGAACACAAGCACCATGTCCCCTGTCTAGGTTTGAACCCATGTGCCGTGGGTAAAGTGTCTTGCCCAAGAACACAAGCACCATGTCCCCTGTCTAGGTTTGAACCCATGTGCCGTGGGTAAAGTGTCTTGCCCAAGAATACAAGCACAATGTTCCCTGTCCGGGTTAAGAACCCATGTGCCACGGGTAAAGTGTCTTGCCCAAGAACACAAGCACCATGCATGCATGTTCCCCTGTCGGGGTTTGAACCCATGTGCCGTGGGTAAAGTGTCTTGCCCAAGAACACAAGCACCATGTCCCCTGTCTGGGTTTGAACCCATGTGCCGTGGGTAAAGTGTCTTGCCCAAGAACACAAGCAAAATGTTCCCTGTCAGGGTTTGAACCCATGTGCCATGGGTAAAGTGTCTTGCCCAAGAACACAAGCACCATGTTCCCCTGTCTAGGTTTGAACTTATGTGCCATGGGTAAAGTGTCTTGCCCAAGAACACAAGCAACATGTTCCCCTGTCTGGGTTTGAACCTATGTGCCATGGGTAAAGTGTCTTGCCCAAGACCACAAGCACCATGTTCCCCTGTCAGGGTTTGAACCCATGTGCCATGGGTAAAGAGGGGCAATTGTGATAAAACATCTTGCCCAAGAACACAAGCACAATTCTTCCAACCGTCAAATCAATTTCCAATAGATTACAAGTTAATGGTTGAACTAAGTCAGCCATAATTGTCACTCACTTATCAAAGACTTTGACAGAAGCGTCCGTTGGTTGGTGGGATGTTGCCTCCACTGAGTTATCAGTCTGAAGATCATCAGTGTCTATTTAAAAAACAAAAATCAAATTTAAGAATTTACAAATTTGACTCAAACTGTCAAGAAACCAAGAGTTTCAAAAAACGCCCTCCGTTGTTGTTGTTGAACGGAGTCAATTGATCATGTGACTTTACCTCGCATTGATCATGTGACTATACCTCAAATTGATCATGTGATGACTTTACCTCTAATGACATCCAATTCATGCTGGCGTCGCGAGGCGTTGCGTAATTCCTTCAAATGTTCCTCATCTTCGGCTGCTTCTTTGAATTGCCTATTCACAAATAAAAAAAATAATAAATTTAAAGAGATAAAAGATTTTAATATCCAATCAAATTCGAATAAGTTGCAAAATTAACACAGAGCATTACTTCAGAATATAAATTTAGTCATCTGTGTGTTGTTATTTTGTCAGTTTGAAGATTGTATAATAACAATTATAAATTTGAAAGAACTATTTCGATATTTTAGCATTTTGTTGATGGTACATGCACATACCACAGTTTTTTTTAAGAGGCATTGCATATTCACTCTGTGATTCGTGTAACTGGGAAGAATTATTATGCAATCCAAATTTGTAAGTCCATCACAAGACAATCACAAGTCCATCACAAGACAATCACAAGACAATCACAAGACAATCACAAGACAATTTATAAGTTAAACACAAGTCCATCACAACTCAATCACAAGTCAATCATCAATTACAAGTCAAACAAAAGTCCACCTCAAGACAATCACAAGTCCATCACAGGTCAATCACAAGTTGATCACAAGTCCATCTCAAGTCCATCACCAGTCCATCACAAGTCAATCACAAGTCCATCACAAGTCAATCACAAGTCCATCACAAGTCAATCACAAGTCAAATACAAGTCAAACACAAGTCAAACACAAGTCCATCACAAGTCTATCACAAGTCAACCACAAGTTGATCACAAGTCCATCTCAAGACAATCACAAGTCCATCACAAGTCAATCACAAGTTGATCACAAGTCCATCTCAAGTCCATCACCAGTCCATCACAAGTCAATCACAAGTCCATCACAAGTCAATCACAAGTCCATCACAAGTCAATCACAAGTCAAATACAAGTCAAACACAAGTCAAACACAAGTCCATCACAAGTCTATCACAAGTCAACCACAAGTTGATCACAAGTCCATCTCAAGACAATCACAAGTCCATCACAAGTCCATCACAAGTCCATCACAAGTCAATCACAAGTCAAACACAAGTCCATCACAAGTCCATCACAAGTCCATCACAAATCAAACACAAGTCCATCACAAGTTAGTCACAAGTTAGTCACAAGTCCATCACAAGTCAGTCACAAGTCCATCACAAGTCCATCACAAGTCAGTCACAAGTCCATCACAAGTCCATCACAAGTCCATCACAAGTCAATCACAAGTCAAACACAAGTCAAACACAAGTCCATCACAAGTCTATCACAAGTCAATCACAAGTCCATCACAAGTCCATCACAAGTCAGTCACAAGTCCATCACAAGTCAGTCACAAATCAAACACAAGTCCATCACAAGTTAGTCACAAGTCCATCACAAGTCAAACACAAGTCCATCACAAGTCCATCACAAGTCCATCACAAGTCCATCACAAGTCAAACACAAGTCAAACACAAGTCCATCACACGTCAATCATAACTTGTGATCAACAAGCTTGTCATGACTTGTACGGACTTGGATTATGTAGGGGTACAACGACTGTAGGGTATGGCTGCAGGCAAAGGGTATTACTAGTAGGCTAGGATGGGTAAACTAGAAATAACTGCAATAGTTTTAAGGTAAGCTGTAAATGAAATGGTTTGCTCGTTAAACAATTACATTGCTATGATTAAGTGATCTATTGCGGTAGTTGTATTTTCAACATTTTAATCAATGGCTAAAACGTTTATTGCCCAACTTCTTATAATAAAATACATGCAAATTATACAAAGTAAATCGTCTACCATCTTTGAAAAAAATTACATTATGTCACTTTTCATTAAACAAATGGCACAGTTACATATTGGAGTAAAACAGGCAGTGCAATGGAATTTTTGTTTGATTATGAATATGACACTGCAAATAAACGCATGTTAAAGCACTGACCACAGTACTGCACTAATTAGCTACATACGTGGTAATCTTCAAGCAAACTTGAATCCTCGTTCCTGATTGGTTGTACCATGGCAACAAGAGTGTGATATCTACCAATTGTTGACTGCTGTGATGTGGAATATAACATTTTGAACACGCGCGGCGGCAGTTTCCATACGCACACCCAATGCGCGCAATAAACACAGTCCAATATCACTGATTGTCACGTAAAAAGGGACACGTGTGTGACATGCATTTTTATAGACCAGACACTTGGCCATTCTAGACCAATAAAATTACAGTATCCAAGCGCACAATATAACAATATCATGTAAACCACAGTCCATATCGCAATCCGTGTATCGCGCTATTCTAAGATGCATGCGCTGTTCCCCCTGCACGCACGTATCTAACTATAATTCCAGAAATCTCTGTCTGTCTGTCTGTCTGTATTTCGATTATCTCCAGAACCGGGCACCATATGAAGTTGAAAATCGGCGGGTGTATTGCTCGGGACAACAGAATGTGCAGTGCCAAGTTTGAAGTGGTTTGGACGAGCGGTTCTTGAAAAAGCTGCAAGAAACCAGCATTTTCTGAGGAAAACACGGCAGTATTAAAGCCCAGACCACCACCCACTGTCGTCCTTTTCAATTGTTTACGTCATGTTTGAGCTTAAGCGCGCGTGCTCAATATGACGCAACAATGGAAAAAGGACGAGTACACGCATTTTAGGGCGATACCATTTTCCAGTATGGGTGAATATTAGTGTCAGGGGATGACGACGTGTACAAAGTGTGCGTTTAACCTGTGAGTGTGCGTTCAACTTGTGGAGGACTCAACACCAATGAGTCATACATTGTTTGTATGAGCAGTCCTCATGCCCCTTCCGAACAGGCAAATTTTCAACGGGCCCTGCACTAGTAATAGGATAATTTTTAAAAAGTTCGTGTACAGCAGCATGTTCCATTTTTATTGTGCGTCAAGTTTGCTTGAAGATAAATTCATTAGCCCACTCGTGCGCGTGGAACTCCGAAAAATGTTGTGAGTCCGCGTCCATGTGGCAAATGGAACATGAACGCACAACATTACTCAAATGCTCCAATTGCATTCATGGGATAATTCTTGGAAGGGTGTGCTTATATTTTTGCAATACAATCCACAGAATCTGTTAACTAATGTTACGAATGTTTCCAGGGATGATGCCACGGAGCTGAAGTGCAAGGGTACATTTTAGCAGCAAATTAATAGGGTGTGTGATTGGGATTCACGTTGCACAAGTCAACAAAAACAGATTTTCAGACCGTTCGTTGCGTTCCTGTTTCTCCTTACGGTCCTTCTCCCGATGGGCGACGGTTGCCTCCAACCCACTACAAACGGCAGGAACGACAAGTTAACATCTCACAAAATATTGACACACGGACCAACAGTGCATTAAAAGTGCTGGGGCCGATTTCACGAAACACTAAAGACACATCTTAGGAAGGGTAACTCTCCTTAACTTGCGACTCGTCCTAGGATCAATTTCAGCAAATTTAAGACGCGTTCAACACATCCTAACTTCCTCAGCAACGTAGCTGAACTTGTCTTAACTTACATGTAAGATCGGTCTGATGGTTGTCTTATCTCATTAATGCGTGCGTTAATTTGTATGTCGTCTGGAAATCATTGCCGTTAAAGACGAGTGTTGGCTTGGAGTAACAGATTTAAAAAGATTTCAGATACGTGGGTAGTTTTAATAAAAAAAGCTTATCAACCAAATTTAATTATAGCCTATGCCAACACTTTTTTTTTTTAAATAGAGTGATGAAACGGGGTGAAAGAATGACTCTACCCTGCGTGTGAAGTTTATTGAGTTGAGTATTTTTTCTGGCGAAAGTTTGTGTTCTATGCACGGATCTGCGGGAAGTTGGTTTTGCGCATTCTTTTCAACGACTGTTTCGTCAAGTGGTAAAAACAAACATGAAACAGCCATCAAATTGGTAGTTTTGATGCATCTTGCTTAAGATGGGTTTAGTGAAATCAGTCTTAGGATGCGTCTTAGCTAAGATCGATCTTAGAGCGGGGACCCGTCTTAAGGTCTAAGATGAGTCGCAAGATGAGACGAGTTTCGTGAAATCGGCCCCAGCAATATAAATGCAACAAGTCTGAACTACACTAAAGATGCCTTTCTATGTCAAGCGGTTGCTGAAAGCTGTTCGAAGTGAAATTTCTTTGAAATGTACATTAATATCCCACATCCAAACTGCTGATGAGAAGAGCAAAGAAGCAGATATAATTTGTAGGAAAAAACACAAAAGGAATGAAAAATGCATGATAATCAAAGCACGCTTAGGCCAAAAAAAAAATAAGTCGGTCTCTGGTCAGCGCACGCGTCGATTTTAATCATGCGCGTCGATCTTTTTTTTTCCCAAAATGTTCCGCGGTAGCTCCAACAGCGCCCTCTATTTCTGCACCTCCTTAATTTTTTTTACCAAAGAGCACCAAGGAATGGGAAATTGCACCAAGGCAAATGATCGAAAGCACCAAGGCAAATTATGGAGGACACCAATGTACATGAGGACACCAAAAAAGCAAAAAATGTACCCCACCTTGTCTGTACAATCCAAGCTTGAAGAAAAAACAAAAAGCAAAAAAAAAAAAAAAAAAAACTGCGTGGCCGCGTCAATTCTGGAACTTTGGTCTGACGAGAGACCGAATATTTTTTTTGTCCTTACTATTGAAAATTTACCTATCAACATATATGTACATGAAAAATACCAATGTCTATAAATTGATGCTTTTTAGTCAACATTTTGCACAGCTTTCTACAAATCTCTACAGGATGTGTCAAAAAGAAGTAGACATTCAGAAAAATTTCCCAAAAATGAAAATTTAAATATTTTGTGGAATATCGCTGCATACATATGGGTAGATAAACCTATCAGGCTTAAAATGACACCATGATTATTTTTTTTCCCCGCGATACTTACTTTGCAATGAGAGGAAAATGTTGCAGGACTTCGTCCAGATCCGATCGTTTGAGCATGAGCAGTTCGCAGTACGACGCGGCCCGTACCGTAGCTGTACGGTAATCACCAAAGATCAGACCGACTTCGCCAAAATACTGACCAGGTCCTATGGTGCTTGTCACTCTTGTCAAGTCTTTGGAAAGAATCTTGGTCCAAAAAAAAAAGACGCAGAAATACAAGTTTTCAAATAAATAAAGTCATGGTAGTAGTTAAACAGGTCTACAAATGAGATGTGAACTTATAAATGGGACAGACTATAAATTTGGGGTCCAAAGTGTGACATTTTTCCGGTCCTTGTTACCTTCGTACTTTGTAATTTTCCATTCAAGTATCGTTAACCCTTCAACTGTTTAAACAGTCACAGACAGTCAAAAACTCCATCCACTTCCCCTGCCATGCCTTTTACACAGGCTGATCCCCAACAGTCAGATCATATTTCAAACAAGCACCGTGACTAGTCAAATTCAGTCAACAGACAAAAAGCAGGAAACTGGTGGCACAGCTGGCTTATCAATCACCTACAGTCAAAGCACAGCTGTATCAAGTAACGTAAACAGTCACAGTCAGTCAATCCTGCTTTACATTATGGAGGCTGGGAGCTCTTAACTGCAGGGAAAAAAATGTCACTTATTTCACCCTTTTTTTTATAAACGGGCAATTCCACACTTAAGGGCCCAAAAATGTGACATTTAAGAAGACCTTTTGAGTTTTGATAATAAAACTAGGATCTTGGTCTCTCAATTTTTGCTGTAAACATTTCAAGCATTGAACAAATATCCTCACCTGCAAAGTTTATAACTGACTGGTTTTGTATTTTAGAAATACGGTGGATGTATTGTTTTAAAAATTGTTATGTATGTAACGAAGGACAGACATTTTAGATAAAGTCACAAAGTAAGAACATTTAGTGATATCTGATTTAAGATGTACCCTGGAGGAATGCAATCAGTCAAAACCTAGAAAACGTAGAGTCAATGTGAAGAATTATTTGATATTTTATAATCAGGATTTACACGTACGAATTGACTTGACATTTGTCACAAAATGTCTGTCCCTGTTCATACGTAACCCTAATCACATCATATCTTTGAAGCCAGTGCAAAAACTGTTATATTTTCACCTGATAGCAATTTTTAATGGGTTAATAATGTCAAATGAAAGTGCCTATTAGAAACTAAATTTGTCCTAAGCACCCTTTTCCTTGCAGTGTGTCTGTCCATGTTACGTACGAACACAGAAAATGACCAGTAATTTTCTCCACAAAAAAAAGATATCATCTCTTGTATTTTCTTGTCCTAGTCACTTCAACTTAGCAAGGTATAGGGAAAAAAATCAGAAAACACTAGCTCATGTTTTACCCTTTATATGCAACATCCATAAACTTATCTAATTGGCCAATTAGTGTGAAACTGCCCAAAGAAATTTCGTGAAAAAAAATTTCAAATGCTTTTAATAAAACTCAAAGTAGCATACCTCACAAGTTCCCCTGCGAATGAAGTACATCTCTCGACCCATGTCGCCTTCGTATACGATCATGTCTCCGGGCGTGAAGAGATACGCGTGAGTCTTCAAAGCCAGCATGCGCAGGAACGCAGCGTCGCAATCCTTGAACAGGGGTACCTGAAATTTAAGACAAACCCATTGAATAATTCATCTTTGTGAAAGTTTACCTAGTGATGCTGACTTAGGAAAAAGAACATCGCTTGAAATATTTGAACACAGTTTACATTTCCAGACGCAGATTTCTTGGAATTGGGCAGACATGTTAAAATTGTTTCAAGATATTCCTAAACCACAGCATCTTCGTGGTTTACAGTGAAAACGGCGAAATATGGTCAAAAACCAGTTTGTCCACATGAAAGTCTAAGACATATGGTCAACACAATAGCACTGCACGTACAAAGAAATGCAATAATTGTAATTATGTCTACATGACTGCCATAGACGCTGACAAACTAGTTTTTGACCATTCTTCTGTAAACGGCCGCTATTTCTAAACTTGAGCTTTATTTTGAACGCCGTTTTCACAATATACCACCAAGATCTTGAAGTTAAGGAATGTCTCAAAACAATTTCAACATGTCTCTGAAATCTTGAGAAATCTGCCTCTGAAAAGGTTTAAACTCTTTTTTAAACCACTCGTATTCAAGACATACTCCATGCAAAAGCATGTCCCAATCAGTTGTAACAAAGATGCAATACCAATGCTGTGGGATATTTTTAGCAGTTATCCCATTACACACGTGTGCACAACAAAAATGCATATGCGGCCGACAAATATGGTACATGTATGTGCAATGACGGGTAACACCTTGACATGGGTCGACCAAAGCGCGAGTGGAACACGGAATAATGTAGTGTGTCTGTGTCCAAAGATATGGTCACTGCATTTTCATGTTCCGGAGCACAAATGGAATATTACAAATTCATCTTCAACGCGTGCGCTGTGGTAACGCTTTAACAGCTTTTCCACTGCATGTGCGTGCAGCTGGAAAATGTTACATCTTAAGATTAACGTAATACGCACAATGCAATATAACCATGCAATAACTGTTGTTGCCATGGATTAACCAATCAGGTCGAGTGTTCAAGTTTGTGGGAATGTAGATTTGCATGTTAACCCCAGTGTGCGCTGCACAGTTTGTTACTCGTACCTGGCCTAGTGTCTCTTGGGCGTCTTCATACGCAATCTCCTGCTGTAGCTGTATGGGCATATCATGCATGAGACGCATCCCTCCCGGCATGACCTCACCCCTATCAATTCAAACCAAAGAATAGCCATCAAATATATCCAAACAAAATACATGATTGCATATTCAGCATGAAAAAGATTGCAAGTTTTCGCGCAGCAAATTAAAAAAAATGTTAAACATATTTTGACTTTGTTAAACATCACAATGAATTTTTCATGACGTGAAATATCCTTCAAATTCACATAAAATATGAGCCGATCTTTAAAGGTAAAGTCCATCATTTGCAGCTGTCCAAAAAGTAACTGACAAAATTATTGTTAAAAAGCTTACTTGGTTTGAAGATAACAATGGCACTAAACTCCCTGTGAAATTATTCCTTCTGGCATGCTGTCATTTTGAAGAAAACAATAAAAGGCCATTTCCAAAGATGCATCAAGTGAAGCATTCTTGGAAATTTCCATCAATAGTTGGTTTGTAATTGGGTGAATCCGTGAATGGGTGCGCGCAAGCGTCGACACATCGAACACGCACGGGCGCCCATTAATATTCATCAGTTCAGTGCGTGACATCACGTAGCTGCAATCGGCTGAATGAGAACGTGTCCCAGACGCCGATTTCAGGCGCAATTCAAAACAAGACTTGGGAATAGGGCTTTTGGGTGTGGGGTGGGGTATCGTATCGTTTTTTTGGTGGTACACCATGTGTGGGTAACTCTGACGATGAGACTAGCAGAGGCTAGTCGAAACGTTGAGACCAAAGACAAGTTCGTTTAGAACTTACAGCAGGACTGTTCTTATCAGAACAAAAACTTCTTAGCAAAGTTGATAATAAGCAGGACAAGTTCTTTTCAGAACTAATATCTCCTAAGCAGTAGTTATTACCACATGGTGTTACCGCAAACCGAAAAGAAGACTTGGGAACTTTTAAATTAAAATCGAGATCCTAGAATATTGTTTTTCCCGGAATTACAGCATTCAAAGAGCTAAAACTTCATCAGGTAATAGTTGTTAAGCACCCGTCTTAAGTTTTCAGCACTTTTGCTACTTCAAACAAACAAAAATGCACAAAAGACAACTGATCTACCCTACTTCAAACAAGAATTTCTAACACTAGTAATGCAAGCACACATCCGTGATGAAAACTGACGAAATTCATTAATGGTCAGTGGCTAAAATTTATCCCAAATGAACAATTCTAAAGACTGTGATTATATCCGTGTATATGATGACCTACCTGTGTCTTCTGAACACCAGGCCGAGATACTTGACCACTCGATGCTGGAGATTCAACTTCAAGTTGTGATCTTTCATGAACTCTTGAACGGCAAACAGTTTCTCCTGGAAGTTCACTCTAGATGAGCAAGAAATACAAAACAAACAAAATGACAAAATACTCAAACAATCAACCATTTTTGGCAATTCTAGATCTGCGATTCCAGAGGCATGCAACTGGGAATTTAGAAAAAAATGAGGAAATTCCAAACCACACAAGACTTTGTACAATGTTTTTTAATTTGTAATGGCATTCATGAGAAGTAAAAAAACGAGGAAATCGGCGGATCCGAGGAAAAGTTGCACGCCTGAATATCGTGTGCTTGGATACTGTCATTTCATTGGTCGTTAAAAATGTCATATCCCACATCAAAGCAGTCAACAATTATTAAATGTACGCACGGCCCCAATGAAAACCAGTTTTAAACTGTTTGGGCATACCCTACAGTAAATAAATGTATAAATAAACGATTGTAGTTTTACATTGGTGTGGGTATTAGGTATAGTAATGTCTGTCACGAGCCAATGTGGCCCATCAGGCCAGCGTTTATCTCCAGTTTCAGAAGCATGAAATGACTGAGAATATTTCTATTCCCCCTGGATGGGATGCCAGCCCATAGCAAGTTGCTCCCAGCTAATGCCGGTACCCATTTATACTCCTGGGTGGAGAGAGGCAAGTGGGGTGAAGTGGCTTGCCCAAGGACACAACATATGGCCAGCAGCTGGATTCGAACCCTGACCCTCTGATCATGAGTCACGAACCCTAACCACTAGGCCACATTCCCCATGGGTATTAAAGTCCAATTTTAGTATTAAAGTCAAATCATAATATCTACATTCCCTAATGCATGCATGAAATGTCACATTAAGCAATGTAAAATGACGAATGTGAACGTGACAAAAGCAAAGTTAGTGGACTTCAAACCTTGGCGCATCAGCGTTGGCTAGCGTAGCAGCAATTGAGGACAGGCAGTAACCATACAGAAGCAGTCCAATCAACATGGCGCCCAGCGCGATAGCGCGGCCGATGGTTGTATGCGCACTGATGTCGCCGTAGCCGGTACTCGTCATGGTAGCCGCGGCCCAGTACAGCGCAGTGATGTACTCGTCAAACGGTGAGGGAGTCGTGCCGGACATGGGGACATCTGTAGTCGGGACCTTAGGACTCTGAGCTTGCTTAGGACTGTTTAAATATAAACCAAAATTGAACAAAAATCAAAATTAGATTCTTACAAAACCAGCGAAAAATCAAAAACACAAGGGAAACTTTAATTACAGAAATAAGAAAATTGAAAAGACGTTTGTTTTTTTAGTGTCTCCCAATATGAGTAGCTTATTAAGTAACTTTTAAATACTGTGTTTTACAGGTGGAAAGAGTTTGCTACAAAATTAAAACTGATTTATATTTGCTGTAAGATTTACAGGAAACCTTTTCAGTTGAATTTAATTTGACATTTCGTACAAGTTGTTCATTCTTTTACAAAACAAAATAATGAATGTTATGAGTGCAATGGAAAGAATAATTTCATTTGGAGACGGATGGAATGTTCAATTCCACGAGGCAAACATTTCATCTGTCGCCTCACAAAATTATTCTTACCATTGCATTCATGAACATACCTCATTTGTATAAATAAAAAGAGTCACAAAAATCCAAGCTCAAACATTATGTTAATGGGTGCCTTCTGTTATTCATGCAAATTATTATCTACTCACATTTTTAATTAAACGTGAAAATATGCCACAAAAGCTCTACTTCTGGGGGAAAAAGGGTAAATCGGGATGAAAATGTTGGAAAGTGCTGGTGCGAAATATTTATGCCGTTAAAGTGGTGCATGGTTGAATGATTGGTGCAAATAGGTGGGAATGGTATGCATGCATACACATGGCAATGACAGATTTAATGACAAAATGGCCAAGAAATTGAAAAAAACTTTGTGATCATGATAATTTAAGCACTGATGTTTGGTTATTATACCTGTTTAAAAATCTTAAGGATTAAAAACCAATTCAAAGCACAATAATATCCAATCAAAACAAAATTTAACAATGTGTTTATCTAAAAACCATTGCACAATGTATTTGAGAGCTTTCTACCCAACATTTTTGTCTCTTTTTTTTATACACCTAAAATAATTCTCAAAATTTCGATACTGTAGGGTACCAAAGTGGGCTGCATATTCTGGTTCAAGCACATAGCTTAATCCTCCTACTGTTTAAACAGTCACAGACAGTCGAAAGTTCCACCCACTTCCCTGCCATGCCTTTTACACAGGCTAGTCACAAACAGTCAGATCATATTTCAAACAAGCACTGTGACTAGTCAAATTCAGTCAACAGACAAAAGCAGGAAACTGGAGGCACAGCTGTCTAATCAATCACCTACAATCAAAGCACAGCTGAAATAAGTTACATTAACAGTCACAGCCAGTCAATCCTGCTTTATGTAGGCTGGGAGCTCTTCGATTCATGTGTCGACCTCAATAAGTTGCGCAATGCTGGGATTCAAGACGATCACGATTGGCTAGAAAAAGGACCTTTTCAGTCGCTACTCCACAACTTATGCAAACTACAATTATTGCACAAGTTAAGCCGTACTTTGTTGCGCAAGTTGCGGGCTTACGCACTATAAAACGTTTGTGAAAATGTGTCATAAGTGAAATGCTGCGCAGCGTGAAATGTTGCGCAACTTACGCAGTAAATTGTGGCGCAAGTGGAGTTACGTCACTGGCGGCAGATTCTTTGGAGCTTTCCAACAGTATCTAGCACATCACTGAGTGCACATCACTGAACGAAGTGAGCTGTTTTGACAGTGAAAATTGCAACATTTTGGAGATAGATATTGAAGTCGCCCAAGCCCAGCCATAATGATTAACGTACAGTCAGTACATGTTAACTGCGGTCATGTGGTATACTCATGTGCCATGCATGGTACAAGGGTTCGAACCCTGACGGGGAACACGGTGCTTGTGTTCTTGAGCAAGACACTTTACTACAGTTGCCTCTCTCCACCCAGGAGTATAAATGGGTACCTGTGAAGGTAGAGATCAGAATGCGCTGATCTTGTGCTGCTGTAGAAAAATGGTCTCTTGGCCTGATGAACAGGGGTAATAATTGTGAAGCGCTTTGAAACCTTTGGTATAAAGCGCTATATAAGCACCAAATTAATATTATATTATTATTTGCCTAAGTTTGCTAATTTTACTTTGACAAATTTTCTTCACGACACATTAATTTGAAGTTGTATTAGCACAATGTTATTGAAGGGAGCGTACACAGTAGTTGACCACCATGGATTTCCATAGAAGCAGTGCAGGTGATGGTTTATACAGAGCAGAGCACTAACTTTAGCACGGTCCATACCGCAATCTGCGTATCGCGTAATTTAAAGATGTGCGCGCCGTTCCTGCTGCGTGTACATGTAGTGGGATAACTGCTGAAAAGTTCATGCACATCACTGTTGTGATTGGATTGGCCAATCATGGTTCAGGAATCAAGTTTGTTTGAAGATAAAAATGCGAAAAGTACATTAAAAAAAAGCAAGTGCTCTGTTGCAAGTTATGGACACATGTTTAGAGGTGCAAATTCACAAATGTAAAGATGTGCTTTTCGTATGACACCAAACTGTTCACACAATGGACAATCGTACAATGATAGAGACTCAGTATCTGACCTGGCGCCCTTAACGTTAAACACAAAATCTGCGTCCGTTGTCTTCATATCCAACTGACAGCTGCTTGGAAATATCACGGGGGTGGGGGACATGATATGGGTTAGATAGGGGGGAGGGGGGGGGGGGAGAAATAAGAAATGATAGGGATAAAAATAAATGTGTTAAAAACAAAGCATGATGTCAACGTGGGGTCGCCAAATAACAAACGGCGATCGGTAACATTTAAAAAAGAATCAACAAGGGTACACGTTGAACGTCTACTTGTGTTCATCATGACATTATCAAAAGATAGGTTAGGAAACGGGCTTCATTGGGAAGTTGATGACATGACGAGTCCAATTCAACCAGGTCTCGTTGAAAAATCTTTGGTGCGAGGGGTGAGTGATGATTTCCTGGCATAAGGTTGGAGATGAGGTACAGTTTTGACTGATATAGTCTCACTCAAAGACGGCCATCTCTGTAGGAGAACTTAACTGCGTATTTTACGCAATCAAGCACGTATTGCGCAGTGTTGAAAATGTACCAAATATGCGCGCTTGTTGCCCGAAATACGTACGAAATGTTGTGCAAGTTGACGCTCAAATTGCCGATGCACGTGAATGGTCTGTTGGAAATGACGTCATTTGGAAGAGACCTATTGTGTGTGAATTAAACCTTGAACATGGAAAAAATGGAGAAAAATATCGGCCATCATGTCCAAGGTGTGAGCTTGCTGGGTCCTGAAGCTCCTTAGACCTGATCAAAAATGGACTTGGCACAACCTTTCAAGGGACAATCCGGCCTTTTGTGAGTTCGTTTCTTCGATTTTTTTGTTCAATCAAATGTTTCAATTTTGTCCATTTTCAAGGTTTAATTCTTAGGAACCGATAACTGTCAAGGTTTAATTATCTGTAACAGAAAAACAAGAAAAGATAATAACTTCAAACTTTCTGTGTAATCATTCAACAAGTTGAACTGCACACAATATCAGTCAAAACTGTATAGCTCATCTGCTTCTACCTCAGGCCACAGACTTATTGTCAATCACCCCTCGTACAAACCAAACGAAGTACACTTTTATAAAAGTTTTGTAGCAGTTCGGTACCTAACATCTTTGGTGGTTCAAAAATAACCGGTTTGAAACTTAGAACTTCCCTCGACTGGAACAGAGGTGGGATTCAAACTTCACTTCAATAATTGCGTGTAAAATCACACAATATCAACAAACCAGAAAAGTAAAAATGTAGTCTTAGTTCAAGACGTTACTTACACTAGTGCACATGCCATCAAAACTGGCTGCGCTGCGTAAGTCCATTATTAATCACTAACGTCTTGAACCAAGGCTAGAACAAATAAAGCAGTACCCAAGACTTTAAGAAGTTTTTTTGGGGAACAAGATGAACTTACGCTCCTGTGTCACAAGTTACTAGATACCAAAGACAAGAGCTCCAATGCGACAGCAAAGCGATGTAGATGAAGAACTTGAAGAATCGGATGGTGGCGATGTTGACGTCCAAGTCTTTCTCCAAATTCTTGAAATAGTTGGGCATCTAAAGCAAAACATGTACAGTAGAACCTTTAAGAAGACAGAAATTAGGCTTGGACTATATTTAATTACCGTATAGTGACAATATTTGTTTGATACTCAATAATACCGATATACAAAATACCGAAAACCTCGGTATGCAATTTTATTTTTGTAATATATCTGTGGCGGTATACCGTGAACTCTAAAAATCTAATACCGCACATGCCTAATAGAAACATAAGACTAGTGATTGACTTGTGGTTGGCTTGTGATGGACTTGTGATGGACTTGTGATTGACTTGTGATGGACTTGTGATGGACTTGTGATGGACTTGTGATGGACTTGTGATGGACTTGTGATGGACTTGTGATGGACTTGTGATGGACTTGTGATGGACTTGTGACGGACTTGTGATGGACTAGTGATGGACTTGTGATGGACTAGTGATGGACTTGTGATTGACTTGTGATGGACTTGTGATGGACTTGATTTTACTACTGACCCTCCAAGCCTTGACTAGTCTATTCAGGGATAGGAAGTACAAGGCGTTGTCTCGTGCCCCGCCTTGAGGTACAAGGAGTGAGAAGAAATCTAACGGCAGTATGGCAACGACGTCCAGAACAAAGCCCAAACTTCTGACGTAGTGGTCGCGGATACTCTTGAAGTCTTTGTATGTGCCTGTAAAAAAAAACCACCAAATTTTACTAAACAGTTTTAGTACGGAATAGCTCTCGATATGACGTGACGCTTAGTTTACATGTGCGCTTGCTAATGGGAGCCAGGTGGGCAAGAAAGCCACCTGCTAGAAGGCGCATGTAAACAACGCGTGACGTCATTACGTTTCAGGTCTATTCATAGACCAGCCAATTAAAGGGAATTACACAACATTTGCAAACATCAAAAAAACAAAACTTCAAAATTATCATGAAATACCTTGCTGGACTGTTAGTGAATGACAGTCTTAAGCATCCTGTAAAATCATAGCACCTAGTGTGCTGACATTTTCAAGAAAAGTGGTATTTTTGTATCAATTTCAAACGCTGGTCGGCGGACCAGCATAAAAAAAAACTGGCTTTTTCTAAAAAAAACTGGCCCAAATTTACCATATGTAGTTTGTTTGCACTTTGTTGGCAATCGATTATACACTTTGAAAGGGTACAAGCCATCTAGACATCCGTCACCGAATGAAATTATTCTTTCCATTGCACGAATGTGAAGAATTCATTGTTTGTTTTACACAACGCTTGAATAAATCCTCATCATCTGATTAGAATAGAACTTTTATTTTGGCGGTGCGGCCGGGCTGTGGGTTGGGACGAATAATACAGTGACATGTGATCAACGACTGACCAATCAGCTGACAGGGACTTATTCAGGCATTGCATAAAATTCATTAATTACCGTTTGGAGTTGACACGGCCGTCCTGAGTCTGACGATGATGTCAAAGAGCAGCACGAAGTCCATGATGTACATGAGTGTCATCAGCACGAGATTACCAGAATAGCCGTCATCGGCATAATCTATCGATGAAACGGACAAGCATATTCAAGCAGTACTTCAAGATAACATTTGGTAATGTTGCTAGTATCGTGACTTTGGGCGTGATCCCTGGCTACATGGCATATACGGCTTTATGGCTTCTGACTAGCGCCTCTTAAACAAAGACATTGACAAAATGGGGACTGCCAACATAGGGCTGGACAGCTCAGTTGGTAGAGCACCGGAACGGCAATCCGGAGGTCACAGGTTCAAACCCCGCTCCAGTCAATTTCTTTGTTCAACTTTATAAGTATCAAATAGAAATGACACTAAGCTAAAAATAAATTTATAATAATTAATATCAAATGCATTTTAACTGCAAAATGAACGTTACTTTATACTGCCTTTTTTTTTGTAATCCTACCGTTTATGTCCACATTTGGTGCTTGCCTGGCCCCACTGTTTGCTGGAATGAGAAAAAGTAAACGAACAATAAGAAATTAATTTCCTCTTGTTTTGATTCAAGAACAGATTTAGCATTCTCTCTTCTATGCCATTGTGGTATTGAGGTATATGTTAAGGCGTATAGGATCGTTTGCATTTATCCTAAAAGTAACCTACCAAATTAATTTTTCATCAAAAGCTTGCTTGCGTTAAAGATTGTACTAGTACTAAACATCCTATGACATTATCCGTCTGGCTTGCTGTCATTTAGAAGAAATCAAGAAATGTAGGTGATTTCCAGCAATCAGTCAATTGACTGATTATTGAAAACAAAGACTGCTTTTGACGGAATTGTGTTTTCGTGATCAAAAGATTGTGCAGGGTTCTCACTGTTTTCTCGTAAACTGCAATATCAACTGAGCTCAAACTTCAACAGCTTAAGTTTTGAACGTTCTTCTTTGGATTTTAAGTGGTGTTATTATTGGAAACGAACAAACTGAACGTAAAGTAAATAATCTTATGTCTTGAAGCGACAAGTGTTGGTCTACTCACCGATGAAGCTAGCGCAGTAGGGATACAGCACGGATATCAGCAATGTGATGGCCAACACGCCTCGTTCCCACAACTTAGCAAAGCGTGAGCCTGGCATGACCACGGTCTCAGTAATCAACTCCCAGAAATCCTCCCACCACTGACCAAGCTGACGATGGACCCTCTACAGTACAAATCATAAAACAGTCATCATGAATATGCATGTTCATGAATATGCATGATCATGAATATGCATCCATGATCAACTCCCATAAATCCTCCCACCACTGACCAAGCTGACGATGGACCCTCTCCAGTATGAATAATAATCATCATGAATATGCATGATCATGAATATGCATCCATAATCAACGCCCAAAAATCCTCCCACTACTGCCCAAGCTGAGGATGGACCCTCTACAGTACGATCATCATGAATATGCATGATCACGAATATATGCATACCCAGCAATAATCATACACATTTAATCAATGAACAACTTACAATCGACCTTCCAAAACCAAGTAACAGTAATCACAAGCATAATCATGAATGTATGCATAATCATGAATGTATGCATAATTATGAATATATTATTGAATAATTATGAACACAATTTCAGATCAAACCACTTTTATGACAATATGCCAATTCATAACTGTTCTTACAGAATTTATGAACAATCCCTTCACACATACAAACCATGAACCATACAAAAACCAAAACAACAGAATCCACCAACGAAACATTTGAGAGTTCTAAGACAGTCAAATCTGAACGCAGCTACATTTAAAATCAAGCAAGACTAAACACAGATTCAACATTAAACAAATTGACAACTTATTTTTTATGACTACATTTACTGCTAGCAAGCAAATTGTACACTGCACACCAAGACTACATATGACACTACAACACAGTTTACAAGAACAGACTTTATCACAAGATGAACATTTTCTAAACAGCATGAAAATGAAAGTAATGATATTGGAATCTTACCGGTTGCCCTATCCTTATCGGGCTTTGCTATTGAACATGATATACAAGCAAATGTTAGTACGTCAGTATTTAAAACGCAAGCATTTGGTATTAGAAATTCAGACAATGGATGACTAGCAGAGCTGGTCCCAGAGTCCACAAGATTCTACTCGATTTGGAATGGCTATTCAATGGAAGTCTGTTCATACATCTGGTCTACACAATGGGTGGGATGAAGCCCCTTCATTGGAATTACGCCCAGGGTGTATCCTATACAACAGCACTGCCCAGGTAGCAAGTGGCTGTCAGCGAGTCATTCGTAGGGGAGTCAGTGGGGGAGTCAGTCAGTCGGGGAGACCGTCAGTCAGTCAGTTAGTCAGATAGGTACGAAGCCGAAAATAGGCTGGCCCTCTGGGACCAGCACATATGACAGCTAATAAGAGTATTCACTTTTCACAGTGCAACGGGTTATTCAGTTATGTTAGTTCATATAGGTCTTTCTCAATGACGGCCATCTCTGTAGGAGAACTGCAACTGCGTATTTTACACAATCAGTGTTGAACATGATCTAAACAAAAAAATGCTTGTTGCTCGAAATGTGTTGGAAATACGACGCAGCCAATGCGCGTTATGCAAGTTGACGCTCAAAACGCCGAAGTACGTGGTAAGCCTGTTCGATATCCATTTATTATTAAATCGGCATATCGTGAAAAAAATATCGGATATCGCGATATTATCGTGATGACGTCATTTTTCCATTCATGGAACAATGGAATAAAAAAACAAAAAACAAAAAACAAAAACACGACCGAAGTCACGATCCACCATGTCCACTGCCGCGAAAAAGACCCAATATGTCCTGAACAAAATCGTCAAGTTTATTTGACTAGAGTCTCATTTTCTTTGCCAATTTAGGTAGAAAACAAATTCCACATTCAAACATCGAAAACAAAATTACCTTGAAATGTTGGATAAAAATGTGCAATTTATTAGAAATCCATATCGAGGAAAGAACGAAGCACAAGCACGCAATTGCACGCCGCATTGACATGATCTACACGTGCGCGCACGCATAGTACAGCCCACACCATTGCGGCAAGGGTGTGCTTCACTGAAAACAATTTACCAGTATTTCCATCTTTTCAGAATTACAAATAATATTTTTTTTAATGGAGTCCGAAATATTTCCTGGTTCAGAAAAAGTTCTTCATCGTTACAAACTAACAAAATATTTTTTTTTCTAAAGATTTTGTTCGAAGACGATGTTAACTCAAAAAATGAGGTGAAACACCCTTTAAAAAAATGAATGGATCAGTCCAATGTCTTGTGACGCATTTTTGTTCTGTACTGAACAGTTGGTTTTCGCGTTTTTTGTTGCTGAAAATATGAACAGATTTCATAAGTTTGGGACAGCTTTGGCACTAAGCAAGTGTAAGTGCCCAGGCACAACCACGGAAGAGAAGCTCGCTTCGAGTCAGGAAAAATACGTGCAGGAAAATTTGATTCATTTTTTCTCCCGCTCCCAAACGCGCGTGCGACATCCGCAATACGCTATGACGTTTTGGACTTTATACTTTTCTAAAAACATGGACAGAAAATCAAAAATATAAATATATGAAATTCGAGCTTTATTTCCCTTTTTAATAAAATCCTCCCAAGCCTCAGGTTAGAAAATAATAATATTAATAAAAAAAACATGTGCAACACCGTGATTCGAACCCGCAATCACGCGGTATAAAACACAATGAATTATCGAATGAGCTGTCACATTGCTCGCTTCAAAACTGGAAATGAATAGGTAAGACCTATCGCGGTAAAAACAATGTGAATGAATTTGTTTTCTGTTTTTTTTCATGGGCGCTTTAGCATGGTTTGAAACTGTAAGGGATTGACTTTGCGATGTGCCGATTTTTTTTTATGAGATCGATACGATTTCCGATATGAAAATATAATCGAAATATCGTGAAATATCGCCATACCGAACAGGCTTGGTACGTGGCTGATCTGTAGCAAATGATGTCATTTGAGAGAGGCCTATTATATTAGTCAACCCATGTCAGTTAAAAAATATCAAAATAAGTGGGATTGGAAAGTATTGACTACTTGGAAAGTATTGACTGCTAGAAATTTAAAAAAACCTACTGCTGCACAAGAGCCGTGGTGTACACTGACTAGTTCCTCAATATCAAACGCTTCCATGGATTTCTTGCCAAACTGGTCATGTCTCATGTTGGCTTGTGTAACTGAATGCCCTGAAAATTAAGATGCAATATTAAAAATATTGAATGGCCTGATAGGAATAGTAAACATATTGACTATTTTAGAGGTAAAGCAAACGCTTGAGTGATATAGCACAAATATTGCCTGTTTTGAGTGGTAAAGTAAAAAATATTGACTGCTTTCAGAGGTACCGGTATGGTACAAATATTGCCTGCTTTGAGTTGTATAGTAAAAATATTGACTGCTTTCAGAGATACCGGTATAGTACAAATATTGCCTGCTTTGAGTTGTATAGTAAAAATATTGTTGTACAGTAAAAGTAAAATAGTGACTATTTTGAGAGGGATATGTAAAGTAACAATACTGACTGATTTGAGTGCTACAGTAAAAAGAAAAATAACTGCTTTGAGTGGTATAGTACAAATATTGACTGCTTTGATAGGTAAAGTTAAAAACTGACTGCTTTGAGTGCTATAGTAAAATAAATTGACTGCTTTGAGTGGTATAGTACAAATATTGCCTGCTTTGAGTTGTATAGTAAAACTATTGCCTGCTTTGAGTGGTACAGTAGAAAATATTTACTGCACCAAGTGGTATCGTAAAAATATTGACTGCTTTGAGTTGCATACATAGTACAAATATCGCCTGCTTTGAGCAGAGAAGTAAAAAAAATTGACTACAGTTAGTGGTATAGTAAAAAACTATTGTCTGCTTTGAGTGGTAAAGTAAAAGTATTGCCTGTCTTGAGTGGCTTATGAGAATATTGACTGCTTTACAATGCCATAGTAGAGTAAGCGCTCAAGAAGATCCATTGCGCATTATATGTTCAAAAGGCGAAGCTGTGCAAAGCCTATGCTCTATTAATGGCTAACTGAGGCAGGCATATTTTATCATACCACAAATTAAACAGTCAATATTTGTTTTATAAAGCATCACCCCTAGATACTGCACAGTTTTAAAGATAACAGATAATTGAATCCCAAAAAAAAGTATTTCCAAGGTATTTTTTAGGTTCTGGTGGTTAAATAATTTATTCTATATGGACAAGCTTGTTTGGTCTGCACACACATCTAGGTCAATACTTACTTGGTGAGTGGGTGCTGACGTGAGATAATCGTCGTAGGCTCTTGGAGGCAGGAATGATCCCCTCACCTGCACGAACTCTCTCTTCCAATCGTCCCGCGGCATCGCACCGCTCCTCTGCGATGCGTTGCAACTTCCTGGCAACTAGATTATCAATAATAATTATATAGCCATTGATACCAAGGTCTCAGAGCGCTCCACAATTATTATCAAGCCATGAGACCAGTTTTCTGCAACGGCTCAAGATCATCACAATCTGGTATCTGTCCACGCAGGTCCCTATTTATACTCCTGGATGAAAGTTCAATTGTAGTAAAGTGTCTTGCCCAAGAACATAACACCATGTTCCCTGACAAGTTTCAAACCTACGCCCCATTGCACTTTATGCCAGGAGACCAATTTTCTGCAGCACTTCAACAAGATCTGTGAAATCTGGTCTTTACCCTCACAGATACTCATTTAAAAATACTCCTGGGTGGAGAGAGGCAATTGTAGTAAAGTGTCTTGCCCAAGAGCATACACCATGTTCCAAACCCATGTACCATTGCACTTCAGACCATGAAACCAGTTTTCTGCAGCAGCTCGAGATCAGTGCAATCTGATCTAGCTCCTCACAGATACCCATTTATACTCCTGGGTGGAGATAGGCAATTGAAGTAAAGTGTCTTGCCAAAGAACACTAGCACTATGCTCCCAGTCAAGGTCCGACCTGAGGTATAACCTCACAGAGTCAGACATCGTTAAGTTTGGAAAGCTGGTCCAAAATGGGTTTGTCTTTAACAAGGATAAATTTTGAAGTTCTGTGAACTTTGGGAAATATTGCAAGACATGGACTAACCTTCCGGGTAGTGGTGCAGGACGTTCTGCAAGTCCGCTTTGTCCAAGACCATGAGGTCACAGTGAGCTGCTGCCCGGATGCTGTTAGTCCTGGGCATGCTGAATACAAGACTGACCTGCACAAATGTTGAAAATTAGTCACTTACATTATTTCAATAAATAACGAGACATGCGTAATTAGGAATTTTCAAACTTTACTTCATTTTTAATTTTTGGCGAAATACGGCACTATAATGTTTGAGGTATAAAGCAAGTAGGCTGAAAAAATATATCCTGGCACAGTCAGTCAATTTTAGCGTTAACACACATTTTACATTATTTTTTTGGCCTAAAGATTTCCTGATCCGAATTAGCTCCATTCTGGTGGCCGAAGAAAAAAATCCCTACTTTGCAAAGTTTTGTGAGAGAATGCTGTGGCCTTCTTTACGATGGGAGTCAAGTAAAGCGGCCACAAAATGGGGCTAAATGCATACCTCTCCGAAGAGCTTGCCATGTCTGAGAGAAATTATGGGCGTATCGTCATCTTCTGCCGATAGGACCTGAAATGGCAAACATTGGAAACACTCTTCAAAATAACAGGCTAAAAGTGTACTTCAGGACCCCTTTTTAAGTAAAACTCGGATGCACTACGAAGTGACATATCGTCTATGGACTTTGTGCACACAATACGTCACTTTGTGGTGTGACAAACGAACTTCTAAATTCAGCCCCCTCTCATAGAGTAGACCGCTGTCTTCGTAGGACAATTACAACTGCGCATTTATCGCCTTGGTGTGTGTGGGCAGTGTGCAAAATCTTCTAGAAACACATGTGTGCATGTTGCTCGAAACATTTTTTCGACATATGGCCATGCATTGCGCATCACAAAAATTTGACGCCCGAAATGCTGATGCAAGTGTAAGCACTGTCAATATCAGAATTTTCAATCATTGATATTTATTGGAAATCCAATATCAAGGGGGATCACGTAGTGTAGGGCCCCTGTTTCATTTCCATCAAATAGAGTACAAGGGTGTACTCAAAAAATGACCTTTTCAACATAAACCTGACTTCTCTCAATTTTTATAATGGCACTTTTTTGCAAGTTTTGAACAGTTTCCTGGGGTAGAAATTACGATTTTCCTACGCGGTGCACGGTTGGTGCCGTGCGATTCAGCGCACCTTGCGCGTTGATGGTACATCGCGCGGTGATCGCCATATTAAATTATGATCTTTATTTTCGTGTTGCGGTTTGGACTTTGTCAATGTCATCGTCATTTTACCCCCAAATTTCCCTTAAAAATTCAAAACCCTGCCCTTTATCTACCGGTATAGGCCTACCTGTAAGTATATATTCTTAATGTCGCCAATTAGGGCGGCCCTAGGCCGCCCCTAGTTTGGTAGGTCAAGTGGATTTTGTTCCCTTTATAGCAACCGGGCTCGTACTCGGACAGTCGTCATGGTCGTAGATACACGATCACCATATCAAGAATATTCAGCCTAGCTACGTGCCATCTCGCTGGAGTTACCCAGCCCTGAGTTTTATCATTGGGTTGTCACAGATGACAACCCAATGATAAAACTCAGGGCTGGGTAACTCCAGCTACGCGCCATCGAAGTAAACAGCACTTGGTAAAAAGGGCCTAAAATTTAAAATAAAAGACCGTTATTCGTAAAGATGACAGCACTTTGATTAGGCCATGGAGGAACTAGTGAAAGCAGCGAGAAACTGAAAGCCGACAAAATACGAACTTACTTGCCACGAACATGCGACGAATTTACCTGCAAATTTACAAATTTGCCGCAAGGATTTAGTCTTTATTCAAGCCGGCCGGAAATGTTGTTCCCCTATGAGCACACCCCTATAGAGGGCGCTATATTAACGACACGTACGGATGGATGCGGCACCCCGTATTAAAATTCCCATAGACACCAGTACAGTGCAGTACTAAATGCCCATAATATTCTTTTTAAAATACCCAGAACTCTCACAGGTATTTAAGCTGAACAAAAAAATGATGATCAACATGTCATCCTTCATTTTCTTTTCAATTTGTGGTGGGATGACCCCTGACTGTTCGAGAAATTCTCACCCAAAGCAGATGACCCCTATTTTTCCCAAAGCGGAAAAGTAAGCCATCTTGAAAAACGATCCCTCCACAACTTTGCAAAATAGCGCCACTTTTAAGCCCAATTGCATCCAAAATGCTCAGAATTGGAAGTCCCAAGTCCGGGCCAGAGGTTCATTGCCATATCTCTTCAATTTCCAAATTTTATGGCTCTCAGAACTCTCTAATATAGATTTTTTTAGGGTTTAATATAACTTTTGTCAGTGAGCTCGGCGGATGGGGCCTATATTTACAGGTTTGCACCCTTGCATCGGGGACGGGATGCCGAACAAAAATGAAAAATGGTACTTCATCGTAGCATTCAAGCAAGACTCCTGAAACATTTTTTTCCACGACCGTTTTAGCTTGGTCATCATTTAAACTGAAGAACCTTCCCCTGCCACCCTGACCTGGATGGAACGCGTTCCGTTCTAGGCCAAATTAAATATAGTTTTCATTAAGATAATAATTAACAAACAAGGAGCAGTACAGTTTAACAAAAATTCGATAAGAATATTGCAGATAATGTTGCACAAAACTTGGATATCCTCCATCAAACATATCAGCATATCAGTAAATTATCTTCCAAACCCCACCCAAGGCACACGTACGCCACACCCTGTCAGGCCACGCCCATTATTAGCAATCAGCGAAATCAGTGACGCGTGAATTCCTTTGCTCATGCGCAAATGACGTGACAAACCCCCAGCTTGGAGTCGACTGAAGCACACTGTGAATGTTATGTCGCATCTCCAAATCATATACTCCGCCATCCGATTATCAATTTTATCAGCAACTCAAGCTCATTTGCATTACGTACAAATCTTTCGCCTTTTACTAAAGATTTCCGTGTAAATGGGCAATTTGATGAGTCTATAACAATTTTTTCAATGGCCGAACGAAAGCTCGGTCTAATAATTAAATCAAAAGATAGAATATGTTCAATAACAGAGTTAAATAATTTGTTGGGTTAATTTTCTTGCCCTACCTATTAAAAAAAAATCACTTTTGAATGAGACATCGTAATATAAGCCCCAACGCTTATAATTATGCAGACGACCCAATTCGGAGAATTATTTGTTTTCGCTAAAAAAAATATCCAAATTGAAAATTCGACAAAAGAAGAACTCAATTTGTTTTGAGGATCGAAATTTTAAACCAAATGACTATCAAAATATCCGTGACTATAAGCACCGCATACTTTTGACGATAAACAACGATAATGGTCTGTTCACAATTTATAAGGGAAAGTTTGGTTTGAAGTCATAAACAAAATTTCGCGGGAAAAGAGTTGCAATGTGTTCCTATTATGATTTGTTGTTACGTCAAACCAACACTATACGCGTTCGATTTCGCAAGTACGCCACAGTATGACTCGAACACAGAAAATCAACGTTATGCCAACGTTACCATAAACGTTTTGGTCGGAACGTTGTAAATAAGCAGTTGTGGACGCGGATGAAAAAAATTAAAGCGGGAAACGTTTGCAGTCAATGGTTGCTTTCAAATAACGTTCTTTTTTTTTCGTTTGACAACGTAACCATACGGGCCTTAAACGCAACTCAAAAGTGTGAGTACAATAACAGTAGCAACCTATGGATATATTTCTGCAACATTATAAAGTGCATTTACGTGTCAAAAGCTCGGAAGCAAGGATAACTACAAAATAACATGCACACAATTAGTTATAAACAACAGAGGCTAACTCAACACCCTAAATTCTTCAATAATTGTTATAATATGTTAATACGGAGGTTATACCAAGGAGTAGAATAATGTATTCATGCCATTGACTCACCTCTACTTCCCCCCTCTGGATGAAGTACATGTTGTGGCAGATCTCGTTCCGGATGGCGATAATTTGGCCTGGTAGATACAGGGACGGTTTGATCTCCAGAGAGAGCATGCGCATAAACCCTTCGCTCATTCCCTTGAACATCGGTGCCTGGAAAGATGAATAATCAAAACAGTCAAATCTTATCAAAACAAAAGTGACTAAAAAAACAAAAACCACGAAACCCAAATAGCAGGACCGATTTTTGAAGGACGTTTTGCCTGTTAGGGTTAGGGTTAGGGTAAATTAGCACTTTCAAAATGTAGGATATGAAAGCCCAATCAATGAGCTTTCTTTTAGTACAAGCTAGAATCATTCAAATCACTCATGTACTTTGCAAATTACGGGATTTGGAACACAAACATTGCTTTTAAAGTTCTGTCCACGGATCACAAAAAAGGCAAGTGACAACAAAACGAAAACAATTCACACGCATCCCTATGAGAATTGTTTTCGTTTTGCTGAGAGAACACCTATTTTTTGTGTGATCCGTGGACAGAACTTTAAATCGGCGTTTGTGTTCAAAATTTCGTTACTTTAAAACTACTCGAGTGATTTGAACGATTCCCTGTATTGTTCCACTCGCTGGCACACTTTTTAAAATCACCTTCAATGATTGTTTGAATTCAATAAAAAAAAAATCTGGTGGCATAATTTCACAGGATATTAGGAACCAGCCATATCTTCACTGACGGATGAACAAGGTTTTTCATTTAGTCGATAGGTACTTTGCGGGTATGTGTCATTGATGAATAAAGCAAATTCAGACAATTGGTTTGAACAGCATACTCCAACTTTACCTTATCCAAGATGTACTTATTGCCACTCAGTGATACTTCTGCGTGAAAGGTTAGAGGCATGGCATTGATGAGACTATCGTCTGTGACGCCCTTCTTGCGAAACCACAGGTACTCGTAGTAGCCCACCACTTGCTTCTGCAGATCTTCTGTCACTATTTCATCCCTCTGAAATGGTCAGAAAATATCTTACGACTAGCCAGAACAAACTCATTTATACTGCTCACTGTGGACAAAGCTATCCGGCTCGTTAGTAAAAACGTCATACACGCGCACGCACCACTGATTACTAGCGCCCATTGGCTGCAAACGCTCGAGCTGCGTTAACTTCCGGTTCCAATCGTGCAGAAAGTGCTGGAGGTGACGTCACACTAACGAACCGGATAGATCCCGCCCCAGTGGGAGGTTTTGACCAATCATAGCCGTAATTAATGACAGACGCGCGTGCACGCGCGCGTCTGAAGCACGCAGTGTGTCATTGGCGGGGCCTTATGTATCGGTCTTGTTTACATACGTCTTTACTGACAACTACACTAGGCGAACGTCCATGCAATGAGGCGTATTATAGTAACAATGCAGTGATTTTCTTGAAGATGTGTTTTATTATTCGCGGTCCTAAAACAGTTTTGGCGGATGATATTTGTGCTGCAGAGGCGCAAAAGGAACCCTAAAATATAGGAAAGGTGTTTCCTGCAATCAAATTAAACTTCGTTGGATAAAAAAATGTGCTAAAGAGTTATTTTAAAAGAAGTTTAGCACCATATTTTTTTAAGCTCTGGCAGGAGCTTTTACATGCCACTTGGTGGTCAGTCTGTCTGTCCCGAAAAGTGACCAAATGTATGGTGTTTCGTATGTGCCATCGGCGTCGTATTTTTAAGCTCTGACAGGAATCACTTGATGGACGTCATCTAAAACATTCATGCAAGACTTGTCAATTTTCCAATGGGGTATTTTCCATGCTTGAATAAAAAAATCTATAAAAAAAAATCACCACTTCAATGTTACCTTTAAAAAAAAAATGGTCTGCTTTCGGGAGCTTACCAAACTTTGCTTGATGACGTTGAAGCGATGGGTATAGCGCGCCCTCTGTGCATCGAAGTTGGTCAGCATGGAGGCCATCCCACCCAGGATCATGCCAAAGAAGACGCCCTCACCGAACAGCATGGCGAAAATGGAGAACCATTTCTCCCTGGCGTTCACTGCGCTAATATCTCCATACCTAGCCGAACATGAAAGATTAATATAGCCACAGTTGAGTCTCAATACATGTAGTTAATTCAAAATGCCATTTTTGCAGTACATTTTATTCAGCACAGGAAGAAATTATAGTTAAATTGATAGGCTTCACCCTAACCTTAAACTACATTGTTAAATCGGTCGCTTTTGTACTTATGAGTCTGTGTATAATGTACTTTTCTGATCACAATGTACACATTATAAAGAAGGGCAGCATTAAAATAAATGTTCTATATTCAATCACCAAAGATATACAAGGCATTACGAGTCAACAAATATTCCTTTTAATAGGAAAAATAACAACACATTATGCACGCCATTAGACATGCATTTTTCATAGGAGCACATTTTGTACAACTTTCTACTCCTCTTAAATGTATGAAAACTATATGACGTCCCTTTTTGGTTAATTTTATTAAGTGCACTTCTTTAAATTTTTTTTAAAACGTCATGCTTTTCCTTACAACTGAGGGCGCTGTTGCTGTGACGTCATTTCAGGAAGACACCGTTCAGTTTAGGGGTTATCCAAATTTTGTTCATTGAAAACATTTGTGATACATTTGGATCATTGGCTTCCTGGCACAACAACGAATCACCAAAGAAATGAAAATTATAATAGCAAAATTTCAAAAATTCGGGCAATTTTAGGTGCTAAAATACTGTAACATATTGAGGTGTCTGCCTGAAATGGCATCACACTTTTGCTCATGAATATAGAAATTGCTTTAGCATAAAAACCAAAAAGGCACCAAAATCCCCTGAAAAATGGTAAAACGGAAAGTGCAATAAAGTCAAATTGGACACAAGGGTGCATTTGCAAGGATTGAATTAAAAAAATACATTGCATGGCATGTTAAATGAATAACGTTATAAGAAATATTGTAGAATACATGCTTTATACTAACTTAGGAATTGACAAAAAAGACTGAAATTGTTTCTTTATTTTACCCTGTTGATGTTGCAGTAGCCACGGACCAATATAATGCGATAACGTAGGACTCTCCAGCACTGATATTTCTGATATCGGCACCTATAAGAAAGAAGATATCTCATATTGATTATTATCAGCGACAGTCTATTCTTTATATAGTCCCAACGCACGCTACATGCAGAGATATAATCTTTCATGGGCTAAGGTTGATGAGACCTTTTTATTCCGCAGTTGGTGGATCCGGACTTCAACCGGATTTGACCCAATTCGATTTAGAGGCTATCCCATTATTGTAAAACATCGTCTGAATTATCATCTAAGTATCAAATTAATCATTATCAATTTTAACCTGAAAAGCTTAGGTTCCTGTACTCATGTAAGGCTCATTCCGTAAATCAGAAATTTCACCGGTTTTACACCTGTAAGTTTTGATGTCCCTCTTTACAATGTGATATTTGTTGCCCTAGTATTACCAACAGTGAAATATTTACAACTGAATTTATGGAATGACCCAAACCTGTTTTTTTTTTCTAAGCATATTAATCATGTGCTTTATACATGTACACTATTCTTTTTTTTTTAGGAGCTACGTGAAAATGGGGCGGCGTTCCCAGTTCAGTTCCTCCAACACAAAAACCCATATAAGGAACTGCATGCAGCGCGTGCCGTATCCTGTCAATCCTAGAAGGAATATGGCGTCATTTAAGACAGCAATTGGTGTGAAATTATAATGGCACGGTAATGGCACACTACTATTCCGCAACCCATGTGACCGTGAATGGTGCTCTAATGATCGAATCGGACGGTGGGAGCACGCAGTGGTTTTCGTGCTTTAATTAAAACGCAATAAACCAGCATATCGATGTGCATACATTATGTTGAGTTTTACAGCCTTTTTGTTAAGGATGTGACTTTGCGGTTAATTTTGCAAGCGTTGAGCAAATATTGTAGAATCTTTTAAACGTTTAAACGTTTAGCTATTTCACCAAGGCTGACGCCTGTTCGTTTAATGTCGGCAGACTGCGTACCCGAAGAAGCCATTTTTGATCGTGTTCCCTGAATGTATTTTGTAAATTGTAAGCTGCTAACTGGGATGGTGCCAGACTATTTATGCGTTCAAAGCCTCACTTTCAATTGTTCTTTTAAATGTGGCTTAAAACACTAGGGTACGTTTAATCACACATTTTAAAATCATTCATCAGAGCAAACTGTATTAATTTGTAATTACCTTTATGTCATTGCTTTCATTTATATTCGCTAGTTCCAAAAATCTCGTAATGCCGAGAAAATATGCCAATTATGTAAAAGTACACAACAAATTCTTGTACACAAAAAAATTACCACTGTAAGGGATTTTAACTGTATCTTTTTGTGCATGTCCTAATCCTTACAAACAACATCCTTACAGATGAATTTGATGGAAATACCTTCTATTTTCCACCTGAACAGGTATCTTATACTTTTTAGTCCTATTTTAAACTTTTTTCAGCTTCATAAATATGTCAAAATATTTAAAGAAATTGCATAAATGAAGGATAATTGCACAGTAGGCTTACAGTAAAACGTTTCACTGTTTGAAGTACTTGTGTATAGGATGAAAAACGACTACTTTTGTATAATTGGCATTTTAACCCGAAGTGCTATTTTCATGATTTTTTTTCAGTATTTCAAAGAATACCTAAAACACCTAAGATATCTAAGACATAAAAATCCACCGATCCCTTTTTTATTTAAAGCCATTTTTTTAAGGGTTGGTTGCATTTTTTGGGGTCACCCTGTACAGCATTCACTGATACGAGATAAAACTTCATCAGGTTAGTTGTTAAGCACCCTTCTCAAGATTCTGTACACTTTCGTTGCTTCAAACGAAAAAAAACCGTACAAGTGACAAATGATGTACTCCACTTGTAACACCGTGAGAAATACTAGGACACATGCGCGCTGAAATTGAGTCTACTATAGCGGAACTATACCTCTTCGAATTATTACGCCAACCGATATCGCTCAACGTCTCCAACTTTTATTTTCCCGCTCGCCACTTTCAATTTTCGTATCGCGTTTCAACCATTGGTTCAAAACGCCTGCAGCGTCGAACGCTCAAAAACAAAATGTCCGGCCTAGCTGTACCGAAGGAGAGCCAAGATATCGCCCCTAGCTACTGGAAGAGAGTGCTGCCTGGAAATTGGACCTGTTAGGTTGCTGGTAATTTGGCCGTAATTTCATTCTTTCAGTGTAATTGCAGTAGTATACGTGGGGCTAGGTAGACTGTATGTCTGAATGGTGCACGCTGTCAATATATTTCTACTGTACTCCAACTTGTTTTTCTAGCTTACGAATAAATGAAATTAACAATAGGGATTTCAAGTAAAGTTGTGCACACTAGTTACTTGTTTTCGCAACAGAGCAACCAACTTCGGTACAAATTTGCAATAATCGGTGTCGATTTTCAAAATATTGCTGTAATTGATTAAGGGAATATACGTGGAATTGGGAGGTTTTAAACACTCTGCTTTTTAAAGACCGGTTGGAGTCGGGATGCTGATAATTACCCGAGCCGTAGGCAAAAAAAATCAAAAACCTTTCGGTCCAAACGTCAAAACAAGTCACAATTTTCAAATTTTCAAGGTTTCGATCAACAAAACACCCCTCTAGCTATACAATGTTAAGGCCCTCTGACAATTCCTTATTTGGAGATTGACGCGCGCGTCGCGCGTACTGCGTGATGTCGCGCACAACGCACATGTAGCAGTGTAGAGTGAATTTAGGACTATGAAATACTGACTCACTGGTAGTATTGCGAATGCCTACGTGAGGATTGTGAACGTTCAACCAATAAAACGGTGCTGGTACCGAATTTCACAGGAGTCAAAATGTCATGTGACACTGGAAATTGTGTACATATACAACAAATAACTTCCAGTGAAAAACCACTCGGAATCATGTGAGTTGAACATGTAGTGGGCTTACATTGTTTGGTTTACAACTAGTACTTCAATATTACAAAATGCCAAATATTTTGAAACTAAGATAAAGACTGTTTAGGCTTACCAAGGTCAAAGCGCAGGGCCCAGCTATCGTTGTGGCATGTATTAGGTAGAGAATCATGCCAGCCATCGCAGGCTAAGGCATACCAGCCACACGCTGAGATATGGATGACGAGGCCGGCAACGGTGGTGTACTTAAAGGTTCGTAATAGCGAGGTGTTGGAGCCTAGTTTAGACTCTCGGGCCTCTGTGAAGAGAAAAAGAAAACAACAAATGTGAATAATTTTACATACTGTGTAATAGAAATAAAGACAAGAAAACTGCTGATCTGTTTTTGTTAAAATCATATTTGTTGCTCGAGGCTCCTTGGTATGCTTTGCTGCGCCAAAGGATGGCCCCTGAACATGAATAGCCCCTGAACATGAATTTAAAACAAACTTGAATACAAACCACGCATCATTATACGCAGCACCAGGGGTTCGGATTATTTTAAAGGAATTTCTACGACGAAACAAACATTTTTGACAGAGCTGTTTTTTTTTACCCCGGTACTTAAGTAGTACCTTGGTACTAAAGCAATACCTAGGTACCAAAGTATTGCCTAGGTACTTAAACTTTACCAAGGTACCAAAGTACAACACAGGTACTAAAGTAGTATCTAGGCACTAAAGTCGTACCTTTGGTACTAAAGTAGTACCTTTGAATTGTTAACATCACAGTTAATTGTTGAGGTATGTGTGTTTTCGTTCAGCAGGGATACTCATGGTTAGGCCTCTTGTGCATTCATTGTTACTTCAGTAAAACAACAAAAAAACCCTCAGATATGCCTGCCGAAAACAAAGCATATTTAAATTAATCCACACTCAAAGCTATCCGAACAATTCGCTACAACAATTTCTTAGGGATGTCTTACCAAACACTCTTCCGATTCAGTAATCTTTCTTAATATTTACAGTAACAACTAAATTCCATCAGACGATTGAAGGACATTGAAATGCAAGGGTATATATATAAAAAATCTGGTCGTAAAAGGTGCTCTCTTTTTTCAGACATAGAAATAAAGACGAAAAAACTGCTAATATGTTTTCGCTAAAATCATATTTGTCGATCGAGGCTCATTTCTATGTTTTGCTGCGCCATGGGATTGGCCCCTGAACATGAATTAAAAAAAAAAATTTCAATCCAAACTATCAGTAGTTGCATTCATTAAAATGCATGTAATACACGGTCAATATGCGAGTCGTATTTTATTCATGTCCCAAGATACTTGATTTGTTTGTGCATAAAATGATTTACAGAATGCCATCATGGTGCATGTATAAGCTTCTCTGCAAAGCTATCGATTGACTACTCCAAATTCATTCCAAAATGCACATAGCCCTTGCAGCGCTGTCTGTGCTGAACAGGGCTGAAAATAATGCCTGCAATTTTCCTATAGAAGATTGAGATAGTCTATATTACGAAACATCGTTATGCCATTTGCTACGCAATATCCTTTTTTTCACAGAAACAAATTATTCTGCAACTAACCCGACCATGCCCAGTAGATTTTGTTTATACACGAACGCTGGCAGTAAGCATAGTCATGTTTACCAAATCTGGCGGGAGATTCCTGCCAAATTCTGCGTTTAATGTCAACTTCTGCGGCTGATGCGACTGTTGTGTGTAGGTAATCTGCCCTGTGTGGCCGTATATCCTTAGTGTGATCATTGAGGAGGGAACAAGCTATCCTTTTGCTTCAAATCGTGAGACAAAAGTCAATATGACGGCATTGAATCCCAGTGATATCGCCTTCTCCTCGTCGCTCGGGAGGCAAATCAATGGCCAACCTACGCCTCCTCAACGACTGTTCTATGTACGAATACTTCACAATCACGATTTTGAAACAACGCGTGGAAAGACCAATTTCGAAACAGTGATGGCAAGGTCCATGTCAACCGTAAATAATAATAGTTCACTAAAAAGTAAAAACATCGCTTAAACAGGGTACGCATATTAATATGCTAGACTCGCTTGAAGGTCGTTCTTCCGAAATATCAGTGTTAACATTTTTTGAATTGTTTTTTTCCCTTCTATTGTTAAATGATGTTATGTACATTTTTCTGACTACTGGGCCTAAAAGCGCAAACATGAAGTATCTTTGTGCAAGATATCTTTGGAATGTTAATTGTAATTAGCTTAAATGTTTATATTTTTAATTTGTGAAAGACATCATCGGAATAATAATGGTATTATTATCAACTTGTACTGATATTTATTTTTTTCAGTAAATTTTTACAAAAAAACAATCATTCTTATATACAATTATTCACACCGTGATGTTTACATATTACTGAAATGTATAACCACAATAACTGATAGTTAAAAATTTATTTTTATGGAACGGGAGTATTTGTATGCATGGACAGGAAGCAGTACGAACTGCTAGTTGTTCAACGGCCGTATATTAATATTTAAAAAAATATTAGTCATAGTGGGGAGTCATACACATTATGACTCTCGTCATACGAATGATTGATCCTCTAAACCTGCAATATTGAAAAGGCTATGAACATAATGATTCATATACTTTGATGTCTCCTTTCATTTTGCTAAGCACCCTTCGACTTAGGATGAGAAGACGTCAGCAATATTCTATACATCTTTTCGTAGCCTTGACAAATTATATTTTGATGACTAATATACAATAAAGTTATAAATAATTCACACTTTAAGGTAGTCATCAATAATTAAAAATAAGGCTTACGGAAACTTTGAAATTATATCAGACAAAATCGCTCTTCTTAAAATGTGATGCGGAGTCTACCCAAATTGTTGGTTAAAAATACAAATAAATTTAAGTATTCGTGGCTATGGTTTTACACAGTTAATGTATGGATACTACAGTTAAACAGTTTGTTTTATATTTGTATGGCCAATGATTGACTTGTGCAGTTGTTAGTACACGGTGATTGAACTATGCAAAGTTAAAAGGAACAGCCGTTAGTGTCTCCGTGTAGGGATCAATGCACGGTATAGAGTTACCCGCTGAACTTCACTAGAAAAAGCACAAGAAACTGACACGGCTTAGTTCAAACCGATATACATAACAGGGGCACTCCTGCTTTTCCCTCGTACGACCTCTGACGAAATAAGATAAGGCCAAGTTACTTGGACATGCCTTGGAGCAGTTTCCTATCGACATGAAGCATGTTCCATAGACTGCCACATACTCTTAATAATACAGATTTATTCCTATAGTTAGAAGTCGATGACTGACATGCATGATCGTTTAAGCTTTCGATAGAGTTTTTCTCGTCAGCGCAGATCTTCAGTAGCACTGATGATAAGCATTATGTGGGCTACTTAAAGTTTAATTGCATTAGGCCGACCCTGATTACAATGGAATTTCAATGTTTAAAAAGAATTCGCCTATAGGCCTACGGCCTGAGAGCATGTGAAGCTCGTAATCGCAACTAGACTTATTTGAGTCACCAAACACCAAGTTCGAGTGGAGTTCGAGTCGAGTCCGAGTCCCCTTTCCCGAGCCCGAGCTCAGGTCAAATCTGAGTCATGAGTCATACATGAACAGGTAGAGTCCGAGTCCCGAGTCATAAAGGTCGAGTCCGAGTCTGCGTCCCGTGACACACAGGTCGAGTCCGTCCTGAGTCATACAGGTCGAGTCTGAGTCATACAGGTCGAGTCCACTTAAGTCCGGGTCATACAGGTAGAGTCCCAGTCCCGAATCATACAGGTCGAGTCCAAGTCCGAGTCCCGAGTCATATAGTTCGAGTCCGAGTCCGAGTCACCGCTCCCGAGTCTGAGTCCGAGTGCCGAGTCATACAGGTCGAGTCCAAGTCCGAGTCCTGAGTCATACAGGTCAAGTCCGAGTCCGAGTCATACAGGTCGAGTCCGAGTCCGAGTCATACAGTTCAAGTCCGAGTCCGAGTCATACTGGTCAAGTTTGAATCCGAGTCCCGAGTCATACAGGTCGAGTCCGAGTCCGAGTCCCGAGACATACAGGTCGAGTCCGTCCTGAGTCATACAGGTCGAGTCTGAGTCCAGAGTCATACAGGTCGAGTCTGAGTCCGAGTCATACAGGTCGAGTCCGAGTCCGAGTCTCGAGTCATACAGGTCGAGTCCGTCCTGAGTCATACAGGTCGAGTAACACAAGTCTGATTGCAACACTACAAAAATATTCATATGGCCCATGTTTTAGCTTCGCATAACAATTCCAAGCGCAAAGATTATATAAAACACCAAAAAGCGATTAGTAAAAGCTTTGTTGCATTGCCTTGCAAAGTTACCACACGATGTCACAATCTTCCTATCAGAAGTCAATTTCGAGTAGGCCTAATACAGTCTGTCAAGACTTCATGAAACGCTATACCAAGTACACTTTGACATTTTCATTATTCGTCTTCTGTTACTTCTGACGTCGACCTGCATTGTGATTTGACTCGATACGATCGACTTGTGATTTGGCTGAACAGGAAGTCTAGTATTTTTTCACGAATCATGCAAGAAAATGACATCCATTAGATGATTTATTCTAAGAGCCTTAATTCCTTCTTTAAAAAAATGCAAACTATATGTTGAAAAGAACAAAACATTGTATGTGCGCGTAACGTTTACGTACACAGATTGGCTAACATAACCAATCATTGGTTGACCACATATTGGTTAATAATCCAGCCGATCGGATTAACCAATCTGTTTTAGAGTGTATGCGATTTAAGTAATGTATACCGTCCTTTTTTTCAGTATTACGGTAACGACATTGTTTCAATTTTCTATTTTATAGTCGACACATTTTTTATAAGACCTCACACGAAATATAAATAGAACTGCAGATTAAGTCAAGTAAAGTAATGTTAATGGGGAACCACCCAATTCTTTAGCGTTTGAGCATAGCTTTGGCAAACAAAGCAGCTGTTTTTTAATGCACGAAGTATGAGTTAAAATCAATATTTTATGGTAATAATCTAAAAAAATACCGAAAGTCAAACGTGGACTATACACAAACAAAATATCAGTTTTCTTTCAACATTAATGTAACTAAAAGTAATTTGTATTTAGTTTCTCTTTGTCAAAATTGATAATTAACAAAAATATATTGAGTTACAAAGGTTTCGTACAGATCTTGATGTCAACGCAGATTATTTTGACTGTTAATTTTTTCTCTTGGATCGGGAATTTCAGTCACGCGCACACACCTTAAGATCGCACACAAGATAGGACGAGGCATTAGCATGCAACTTACGGCTTTCGAGTGGGCGTATGAAGATCTCGCGATAAATGTAATATATCGAGGATCACTAGGCCTATACCTTTCAGGGGGGGGGGGAAGGTTGGTTAAAGAAGGAACCATGTTTTACATTTAGGCATTAATGCATGGAATGGGAGACACGACATGGAATGGGAGACACGACATGTAGTATAGTTAAAGATAAAATAGGGCAGGACGGATTTGACAACCATGCGAATTCACTTTTACTTAAATTAGTTTCAATTAACTCTGCAAAAAGAAATATGACATTCACCTTTCAAGTTTGGTCCAAGAAACATGAAAATGACTCATATTTAAACGAAATTAAAGAGGAATTTGAATAAGCCTATGCACACATACGGAGTATGAGACATTCCCTTATTACACACATGAAAACTTACATACTGAATGGCACACTACATGGAAATTATTCAAGCAAAAGTAAAGGATTATAACTAACTGCACTGTTTTCCCTCAAAAACAAAAAAGGCAAAACGGTTAAACACGTGCTAAGTTACTCAAAGTTCGGGCTTACATGTCAAACGTAATATCACTACTCCTCAAGAAATGAGGGTGGTATGGATTATTTTATCAAAAATATCCATAAAAATCAGTAAGTCTTGCAGTCTGCTTTGAAAAAGTCTGCTCTGAAAAATATCGCCCGTTCATCATACCAGATTGAAGTCGTAATTTTCAGTATGCCACAAATTCTGTTATATAAACAGAATTTAAGTTAACGTGGAACAATTGTGATATTTCTTAGAAAATCTCGTTCGTGTGTTTTACACATGAAGTGCGTTATACCACAGCTACAATGTATCGTGGAGCAGACTGCAAGGCAAACGAGCGCTTACGACGTAAGACGACACTGCGCAAACGTACTGAGCAATCGCCATCTATTGACTTAGCAATGAGATTACCTAGCGTACTGAGCAATGCACAGCTCGCCGCCATAAGCAAACTGTGTACTGAGCACTCAAGGTTTCGCCAAAGATGCATCCAGATTGTCATTGAATTATTTTAATATCAAACCAGCTGTTATTGCCTTGTAAATAATTACAAAACGGTGCGATTTCATGACAGAGATATTATTTCCCTACTATAATTATATGTACTTGTTCGTCAGCTATACTTACAATTGAAATATGAATCTACCGTGACATTTCAAATCATCTCTTATTCCAGTGAGTTCATTTGACTCACAAGCCAGATAAAATATGCAAATTAACATTAATTTAATGCGAATATGCAAACTGATGCTAATTTTATTCAACCACACGGTGATTATTTATAACCAAACGTATTAACACCCAAATGTGATTGTGTTTATCTTGTGTCGTATCAGAATGAATGTTTAACCCATCGCGCAGTCTTTAAACATCTTGACTTAAAATGAAATAAAATGGCGGTTCTATGACGTTAAAGGCTACATTAAAATTTGGCATTTTGCCTAAAGTGTGTTGATATTAAGCGTGGTAAACCCGTATAGGAAAAACCGTTATTTTTTATGATGCTATTATTTTATCTGAGTAAAACGTCTCCGATATTAGTGAAATTGGTTCTTAAAAGAATTTTACTGAAAATGTAAACACAAGTTCCTAAAAAGTCATATCCGTAGTGTATAGTAGTACTCGTAAACTCCGAGGTCAATCAATATTTTCAATCAATATTTTAAAACATATAATATTTCTGCTGGTACTTCACTGGTATTGTGATATAGAATAAATAAGTAGTATGAAGATATATCCCATATCAGCTGGCCATTAATTCCGTATAAGCTGGCCACAGTTCCATACATGCTGGTCATATATTACATGTAAGCTAGCCATATATTCCAAACAAGCAGGCCATATATTATATGCTTGATTTTGGATCCACTTTTTTCTGTTCCTGTGAGCCTACATCTAACATTTTTATGATTTTCTAATGTTCACATACGTCTTAATGCAGCCGTCCTCCAAGAGTGATTACAAATAGAAAACTACCTACCCAACAAATATATAAATCATTCTCAACGATACTTGAATAGCAAATTACAAAGTATTGAGGGAATATATTATCTCGCAAGAATACTCTCGATTTTCTGTTTCACGTCGAACTTCAAGCAAGATTGGTGTATCTTTCACTGACCGGTCTTTCGCACTTTCTCATCATTTCATCCAGCCATGATATATCAGCTTCGGTCTTGAGATCTTCTGATATTTCCCCACGTCATGGGTCCTTTTTCCCCCTGACCAGTTAATTCCTCTGATCAAGACGTCCCAGAAGATGGATTGGGATGCTTAAGGCGATGAGTAATACACCCAGACCAAAGGTTAGACCGACCGATAATGCTTAAATACAACCCAGTCATTCATTTTCGGCAGGTGGATATGGTATCTATGAGAAACATTTACATCTCTCTCTGCTATGATCATGGTATCGGGAAAATACTCGTTGCACAATAGAAATTCATTAAAAATTTCAGCACAGTGTCAGTGTATGAAAATCTTGCGGTTAGATCCAAAGTGCAAACAGTCATATACTGCATGTATTCTACCCGCAAGAAATCAATGAACATCTGAACTAACAAAATAACACCTCCATGGATCCTCCACAGGACTCCATACATCACTGTGATATTTTCCGCCTCTGTCGTTTACTCGTTCGCTTGTGTTGATATTAAAGGCCAAGTTAAACATTAAGGAGGAATTTCGACCGGGAACCACGGTTCGCCATAGTTTGACTAAATGTTGATCGAACGCACACTAGTCAGCATTGGTTGGAGTAGCTTAATCGACTATGGCCATTATTCACCGGTCGGCCATATTAAATTGAAAGTGAGGTAAAATCTTCTTTTCTTAGAACTCCCGAATACAAATAAAAGCAAGGACATAAAGTTAAGTAGAAATAAATACCAGACTGCTCTGATGAATAATTTATAATTTGTGATTAAACATACCCTAATGCTTGAAGCCACATTTGTATACAATTTGAAAGTGGAGCATGGCACTCATAACTAGTCTGGCACCATCCCATTCAACAATTTACAATTTATAAAATGCATTCAGGGAACATGATCAAAAATGGCTCCCTCATGAATAGACCATTATCATATTGCGGCCATCTTGATTTTTTCGCATTTGAATCAACGTAACCTAAGCGAAGCTGGAAGGAAAATTAGTCTGGTTCCTTTTTGCACAAAACATATATTCAGACTGGATACAGGGAACTTGACTGAAATGGGCAGCATGCTAAAGGTCTATACGGGTTTATTATATGACGACCTATATTTAGCCTGCTTGACTACTTAAACGTGTTGTTACAGGCCAGTTTATATTAGTTTTCTTTCCAGTGCAAGTGATGCGTCACAAATCTTATAATGAATTTCAATTCTTTATTAAGCAAAGACATTTACTGGAGCTGGGTTTGAACCCACGACCTCCGGATTGCCGTTCCGGTGCTCTACCGACTGAGCTATCTAGCCCTGGTTATTGATAAATTATAATGTTGATTTTTAGCAAGAAGTATAAATAGAATTCACGCCATTTAGAAATCACCCCTGTGGTCAATTTAATTATTAGGAATACTGTTATTGCTACCTTTTAATTGACTTTGTGGTTGATTTAGCAACTTCAATGGGCGTCGGGACATGATATTAATGGAGGTTCGCCATGCACGCAGGATATCATGCACATAATAAGAACTCGGCTGTTAAAATTCAATACGCATCCGTGAACGACGACGCCTCGCTCGGCCCTTTTGTACGTTGTGTTGCTCTTGGGCATTCGCTACGTTTTAATTTCAACAGTGAAGAGAAAATCATATTTCAGGGGAGCACTGCCGCGTATCCTTTGAAAAGGACAGCTAGCCGCTAACACTGAGTGTCCAAAGAAAATACCTGCTGGCCGGCTGCGTGGTCACTGACGTCATTCTGACATTGTCATTGCATTTAGGTGTCAAGCCGCTTTGGAGAATTATGCTGTTAATGAAAACACGGCGCTGTTTTCACAAACGGCTTCGCCCGTCCGACTGACAGGCACAGTATGGATTTAGCTGCAATTTGGAAAAAGCCCTCAGCGTTGTTTTTCTTCGCCGTGGCTTTTCATAAGTTGTATTATCGCATCTGCGTTATCCACGAATACTAATTGTAGCGTAGAAATCGTATTAAACAAATTCAGTTTGTGAAAAATCGTCCACAAATTGACCGATTCAGCACACGTTGTTGTTCTATTAAATATAATTCCCAAAATGATAAACTTTGTTTTTATTTCTTAGATGAAACGGTCTTCTTCCACAAAATATTAATATTATCCGCAAAATAATGGCAACCATGCACGGTTGAATAAAATGTTGAAAGATTGCTTATCATTAGATTCTTTATTACAATCATCATCATCATTATCACGCATTGTAGATTCATCCGCCAACTGTATTCATGATTAGAATAAGAAGTAAATCTGTACAGTTAGTACAAAATAAAAGCACAGTTCATAAATTCTGTTTCAAAATATATTGTGTGAAATCTAGGGTCAGTATGCTTAGATTTTCCCACCATTTTCCTCGACTTGCCGGTTGTAGTATACCGATTTATGATTTCTTCTTTTGATTTCCGTTCAGAAAGTGATGGTATACCTGAGGCCCGACAGATAGCATCACGATTCGGTCCGGGACCGACGCTAAAACACAGCTTTTCCACCTTCAGTCGGCCCGGCTATTAATTTCAACTCCCTACAGCCAGAGACGCGCTTGCGATCTTCTTAAAAGTTCCTCTCTTTAAGAAGCATGGCCGCGGGCCCCGGGGCTCTCCTTGAGAGAGGCCGCCCGAGTAGGCGAGTTACATACTCACTCCATGGAATAGTTTTGCAGTGTGTTGTTGCCTCGCACATTTCCTTAAAAATACGGAAATGGAATTTATAATATTGGGAAGGATTTTGCGCCTAGCGAGTGTCCGTTCTGCTGGTTGTGTCATATATGCTTTTAAGAACCATGGATTTTGAGATGTTGCCTGATGTATCAGAAAGAATTCACTTATATTCTTTATTTTCTGGGAATCTGTCGACGATATGCAGACGAAAATCAAATACATGTGCCATTACAGCCAAAATGACATGGAAAAGTAAGGCAGCACTTTAAAAGACGAACTAGAATGAAAGTTTGAAGAAGCTTTCCTAGCAACACCTACTTCATCAGATGCAATGAAGGGGTGTATACCTATGTTCCCCAACCCTAATCCTAACCCTTTTGGGGAACATAGGTATTGGGGAACATCGTAGACCCCCGATGAAGAGGGGCACCATACAAGGTTTATATAGGGGTACAGGTAAAGTCAAAACAGAGGGTGTTGACCAATCAATTATCAATGGTGTAGTGTGACAAAACAGTCAAGCAATCACAAGGTGTTACCCATATACAGATATGAGCTATATTATAAATTAACATGATCCCAGCAAAATAATTGAACTTTTTTTTTCAAAATCGAACACTGTATTCGTATTAATTGTCCTGCTATTTTTTGTTTTATTCAAACTAAGATGACACGAAAATTGTTGTCTCCCAAGTGAAAGCCATCTCAATAAAGTATATACCATTGAGCTGACATATGTACATTTATCCCAGCTAAGAGACCCCCCTTTAAAAAAAATAAATAATCACACACTTTATTCGTATAAATTCTACTGCTTTTTTCAATACAACTAAGATGACAAGAAAATATTCTCTTCTAAGGGAACGCGATCTCTACGAAGTATATAAAAATGTGTTGAAATGTGTTAACTCGCTACAAATAAAAATATGGCCCTAAATGATTAACAGTTTACGATACACATAGCAAGTGAGAGTGTACGATGTTTTGTATTCCAATCAAGCCATCGTTATTTAAACAATTAAACGGCGGTCATTCATTGCTCCCTAGAGCTGTGTGCTCATACGAAGAGCCGCGACATTTTGTAGCACTTATAAGCTTCGCAATGAAGACAAGCCGTGTCGCTCGGATGTGGGCCGAGTAGTCACAGCCCGAAGACAAATCGCTGAATATTTCAAGATGTGAAGAACCCTCGACCGGCTATACTGAATTAACGCAGGAGGGTTCCCGTGGGTTGCTGCGCCAAGCAACTGTCCCATAAGGACTTCAACACTGACCAATAACACGAGATGACTTGGCCAAACTATTTTAAGACCTGCAGTTTAACATTGAAAATCGTCCTCAGCGACGTTTTGTCACCGTTCGGTGTCTGCTGAATTGAAGTCGTGTAGCAATCAACCGACAAATATCGTTTACCTGTTTCATCTTTTACAAGTCATACAAGAATGAATATTTCATTTTCAAACGCTGAATTCAGGCCCAATTCAAAACATGATTCAGCAACTTTTGATTTGAAATCGAGATCCTAGAATGTTGTTTTTCTTGAAATATACAGCTGAAGCTGAGCTGAAAGGTTAGTTGTTCAGCACCCTTCTTTAGATTTTGAGCACGTTTCTTGCTTCAAACGAACAAAATGCACTAATTACAAATGATGGACTATACCAATAAGGTACAACTCATCATAGAACGAATTTAAACGGAGATCACACATACATTACTTCAATATGAGTATTTATAGGCAACAACTTCGTTAATAATTGGGAACAGTACATATCAGCCTAGCCTTATCCCCTTAATCAACTAAAATTCGTTGAAATAATCATATGAATGTAAAACGTAACTCTTACCCTAAACCCTGACCCTAACCCTAAACCCAACCATATCCTAATCTAAAAAAAACGCACAGAAATTGCTAGCTGAATAAAACTGCACATGAAACAAGTCATTACTATATCACTCGACAGACGATGTAAAACAATCAAGTACATTATGTTGATTGGTATAATTAATGCGATACGTGATTGCACATTTGATGTGACTTCATGATTTTAATTCTCCACTTATTTAAAGAAGACATTTTATTTGTTCTGTACGGAGAGAGAACAAAACTAGCCGCGAGAAATTCCCCCAGATAGGCCTTACAGGTATTAAGGTTTAATATCGGTATACCTACAAGCTGGTAAAGTATTCTGGCGACAGGGCCATAAGAAGGCTTTAGTGAATTCCAGAAGGCCCTCTAAAGAGATTACCCATTCGCTATTTTGGCTGCTTTCTTTTCGATCCTTAAGGCTAGAAATTTAATCCGACAGAGAAAATAGATGCAAGATATCCTCAACAGGATTTAAATAATCTCGTGTTGCCCTGGCAACGGGTGTATTTTGTGACGACATGGCTATCTCTGGAGAACGTGTGCGATTTTAATAAGATTTTTTTTTTCAGCCATAGGTGGTTGACTTTTATGAAAGGGGCAATCACTGATACAAATACTGTGAAGAACCGATTCAATAATCATATTGCATTATATGTGATGGTATTAAAACACAGTCGAGGGGGGAACATAATTAAAAGATTCGACGGCATTCAAAAAATAGGATCAAGTATTTTGGTGCGTCGTACATATGAGTATGAATTGATGTCGATGTCAAATACGAAGCGTTCCTTGGGCATGTTAATTGTAAAGAGTAGAATATGCATTCGATTAATTCATGCTTACTTAAATAATAAATAGATAATTAATGTTTATGAGTGCAATGGTAAGAATAATTTTATGAGGTGACACATGGAAAGGAACATTCCATGTGTCACCGAATGAAATTATTCTTTCCATTGCACGAATGTGAAACATTTATTATTTGTTTTATGCAACACCTGATTAAATCCTCATCATCTGATTGGTCAGTACACCGTCGTGTGACGGTCCAAATTCGACATAAAAATATTGCCAGTTAAATACTCTGACAAAATACTGAAATAATAATAAAGTTTGTCATTTATATTTTTTACATTCCGGCCTTCTTTTAAGTCAAAACGGTTTACAGTTCAACTAATTCAAGGCCAATCACACTTTTGTTAACGTCATAGAAAAAAAACCTGTTCACCTTTTTAGCCTTTTATATAAACAATTCCTCACAGTGTGTACATCTTGTAAACAGCTATTCGTTCAATTATAGTCGCTGCTTATAGCTTCTTGTCATCAAACACTGAAGACGAAAACAATGTAGTTTCTCTGGATTCACCGTGCACGCCTGACAAGTGACGCCGATACAGAACCGACTAAAGATAGTATAGGGTCTAGGCCCGACATGAAATCGTGATCTACAGATGACAGCAAAGCCAGAAATCACAATCCGCTTGGATTAGTTACTAATTGCGAGGAGTAGCCCGATCCAAATTGCAATTACTGTTTACTCCGATCGGTTTGGGGCCAGTGTTTGTACAATGCGAGGGAGACGACGAACGTTCCATGTTTGTATTTTTTTGCTTAAGATTCTCTGAATGTCCTTCCTACAGTGAAAGTTTGTACCTGCATTCTTCTGCATGTATTTTTTTCAATCTTCATCTGTTCAAATTTGAGAAATAAGAAACCTCATAGCTTAATCAGAAGTGAAATGCTTTAGTAAACTGACTTTAGGATCGAACTAGTGTAGTCAAAAGCTTTTCCGCAAAGTTGCTGGTAAAGCCTTTGTTTTGTTCCCATTTTTTCTTTCTTCTCCCTCTTCTTTTTGTTCTACACTAAATGACGTCATGATGAAATCATCATGTGATGTTATATAGATTTTGTTGTGTAGATTTTGAAGATTATCGCCGTATTTCACAACATGCTAAATTCGAAACAAATTTGTAGGTCATACCGATTTGCAAAAAAAAAAAATTACAAAGTTAATTTTGTTTTCAAAAACACATATAAGGGTAGGTCCGATCATAATGAAACTTGCTGGGTAGATAAATAATGTTATGAGTATGCACAAATGTAAATGACGTCACGATGACGTCATCACTATCGTGACGTCATTACTTAATTAAAAACATATTTTAACTGATATTACATGCCCATACTCCCACAAAAAACATGAACCCACAAATAATCAGAATGCGGAAAAGTCTTAGTTCTGTTCATCAAACAGACACAGACCTCTAGTTTTATCCTAAAAGCTATTTTTCATACAAAGATATGAAGATTTCGCAGAATACCGAATTTCAAATGCAAAAGCGATGTGTAATCTTTGTGTGTGAATGTTTTTTTCAAGTCTGTTTCCTAAAATACCTTTCGCAGAACTGATATAACGCAGTGATGGATGGGACCGGTTTTTTTAGCAAGCGTTTGTCGTTTCTCTCGATTTGGTTAACTTGAAGAATTTTTGAATAAAGAATTTTCCGGTAGAATTTCCATAGGCTTTTTTTAACACTTGAGAATAGATCTTTAAAACTCACTGTTTTAGGTCTCGTTTTTACCATTCCCCCAAATTGTTGTTGTTGTAGTAGTAGTTTTGTTGTAGTTGTTGTTTTAGTTGTTGTTGTTGTTGTTGTTGCTGTGTTATTTGTTTCGTATTTTTGGCGGGAGGGATATGACTAGTGTTCGTTTTATTTGTCGTTAGCATTTTATTTCCATCTTACCCTCATCGGAATTATGAAGTTTTGTTTAACAGGTGCGATTGGTTTCAATCGTTGGAATCAACACGTCTCGCATCACTGATTAATTATTAATGACTTAACGCACTCGCAGCGCCAAGTTATCTCTCCGAGGTGCAGTTCGCTTGAAGTGTTTTTCCACCCATATCTGATATTTATCAAAGTTCCTCACGCTAACACCGCCTGAGGCAGCCAGCTATCACTTCCACTTCTTGATGTACAAAATCTGACTCCCATATCCTTGAACACCAGGACAGAAAAACCGATCGACCTCAGTCGAACCATTTAGCGATCAATAAGCAAATAATTACCGCAGTTATCATAGGGCACGCCGCGCTACAAGATGGCGTCGACTTAGCTAGCTGCGCCGCGAGACTCGTCCCTAGCAACCAACCGTGACGTCACTAGCCTTGGTATTCATAATGTCGCCTCTGCGCAGCATGCAGCGATGATGGGCTTAGCCGAAACCGTGAGTCGTTGTACGTGCTTGCTCATCAGCGCGCTGTTAAGATGTAACTTGAAGAACAAAGCAACAGGACCGCTTGGCTTCGGTTTCTAGACAAGTGGATGAGTTGATACCGGTTAAGCAGACCTACTTAAAGGAAGCCACTGAGTGATGTCTCCGTCAGGGAAAATGCCTTCATTAGAATAAACCAGTATCACTGTAACAACTATAGTGAAATTGCACCAAATATCATGACTGTAATTTTGCATGCACTGAATGGCAGTGTTTATAAATCCTAATGGTATTTCACAATGAACATCAAAAATTCAGCACACCAGTCAGAGACGCAGAGCGTGCAGCTCTGCGTGTATCCGGCTGCACGTATCAGCCAGCATGCCTTGTGTTAATCTGCTGGAGGAGAGCTTTCAATATTCTCAATACAGATCAGCCTGACCTCCGTGGTATTTGTCGGTTGTCGCCATCACACGTTTTTTTACTTCGCATCTCCTTTGGGGCCTAGCCGAGCGTGTTAATGCTACGTGACTGTGAATTTATCCTCCCTCATTTAGGAGCTCGACCTACGCATTATAAAGTCTGTTTCGATTCTGACAACTCGCATGGAGGTGGGGAAATGCTCAATGCCGTGCATTCAAAGTAAATGGCATTAATTTTAAACTGCAATGTCCTTTCGGGTCACATGGAGGCCCAAATATGACATGTGTAATGCATTAGAAAGAAAACAATATTTCTCAAATTGAATGTATGCATTTTGTTAATTAGGGATTGATGAATATGTTGCTTTTATAAATTGTTATAAAATTCTTTGTAGGCAAACCCAGATTATTTTCCGACATGTTATGAAAAACAAAATTGTTAGCATGCTAATCTCTATGCGATAATAGCTTATTAGCTGAAAAGGCTAAAATATGCATTGACAAACACAATTCCCTACAAAACTCTTTTTTTATCTTTTAAAAAGATTTTTGTTTTAAGCATATGCTGATCATTCAAACGTGCCACTTCTTTAAACAAAAGGAAATTAAATTCTCTGCATTGATAAAATGATTCTACTACTGACATTTAAAGTTTTCTCAGCTTTAATTGTCAATGTTCTTAAAACAACAAGAGCTGCAGGTAACGGTGTCCAACGAAGCGTTGTTATTCCTGGAGCCGTGAATGCGCCACAACAGTGTCACAGTAATTTGCAAGGCTGCGCGAATGTCTGTGATGATAAACACGTTATGACCAACGCTCCACACTGTTAACGCACAAACGCTCAGCGTAATAAAGCATGGTCAACCAACCAAGCGACAAAACCTACATCTAGCCTGCAAAACAACATCTTTCCTACAGAACTGCCATTATAATCAAACTTGTGACGTTTTAATTCAAGTAAAACAAGTGCAATCTTTCATGATCTATGCATAACTAATTTATTCCAGCATTTGGCAAACCCGGCATTTCAGGGTTATGTCTTCTGAGTTCAACGCTGGAACATTTATGGATTAGCTGTTGTCAGTTGCAAGTATCTGGGGTGTTCAAAACCCGTGAATTTCTGGCTGTGAATTATTGAGATGGCGAAGCGGGGTCGGCGCCTCATTCAGGGGTAGGATGCAGGTGTCGAAGCCACCTGCTACTGAGAAAGACCCGGACTTTCGTCTCTCCACAAGGGTATCAAATTCACTTCGTGCTGACCATCGGTAGCTGAAATAGGACTTCCGTTTACATCAAATGACCTTTAGAGCGCCCTCACCGAGCACACGGAGCAGAAAGCGCCCTCAACGAGGTCAGGTCTTATTTAAATCCATTGACGATGAAAGGTCAAAAGTGTCTACGCATGCGTATCACAGATGAATAAAAACCTGTCCTATGCAAAGAGTACATAAACGTGCCTTCGTAAATTTTCAGATTGAAACTAAACAATTCATAAAACCTTGATCTATTTTTTTTTTTCATGAGGTAAATTATTGTCCTTACGAATTTTCAAACGGTAACCCCTGATGGTTCAAACTAACAAGCTATAGCATGTAATGGTTAAAATAAAAATAAAAATTAGTATAAAGATGAAAGTGAGTTGGTGTCGGAGTTTTAAAAAATACCACAGATGTTGAAGAGAATGCACCAAATTATCTGATTATTTCTTTTATGCGTAACCCAATTCCGCCAGCATATACAACCATAACAAATGTGCTACAGCGGTCAATCACATCTCGCGAAAAATAAACACACTAAGAACTCACGGCATCAATTGGAGCGCCTTAATAATGCTTTGACAGGACTATATGTCTTCAAAATCTGTTTATTTGTGACCCAGAAACCGTGACTCTTATTTCAGCTACAGTAAGAATTATTAGCAAGATTACTTGTGGTAGAATTTTCATGAAAAATTGTTACGTGTCACTTTCTAGACAAAAGTCTTCCCATCATGCGGCTAAAATCGAACCGTTTTTTTCTTGAAAATATATTTTCATCTTTGAAATAAATCGTAAAGAAATACAAACCTAGTTAGATATAAATTGTCAGTGTCTTCTTTTAAAATTGGTAACTTAAATTATATGTTTTTAAAATGTAACGATACAATTCATTTTGATGAAAATCTCCAAAACAACGTCAATCTAACGTTAAATATAGAGTAACGATATCCTAAAAGATAAGACATTTACATCTACAGAAATCAAAATACTTAACTTATTCGATAAGCTTTAAAAACATCGCAATATCGTATTGTTTTGCCTGGTTTCAAATTTCCTTTTCATATCAAATAAAAGCAGAATTTCATTTCATACGTGGGCTCACTGGGACCACATCAGATTAGGTTTTGCCATGCGTTCTGACGGCTGTTCGATGAACTGAATTTTCATGAGTCATGTTAAAAAGGTTTTCATGTTCGAAACAAGGATTAGAATTTAAAAACAAAATTAAGGGGGAAATGGTATTTCTGACAGAATGTGGTATTAAATGGATAGATTACCCTCGTCACAACTGGAAGGGAAGCAGAATGCTTGTTAGTACGTGGCTTAAAATCCACACTGCTTTGCCCTTTTTCAGGGAAATTGCTCAGAATGTGATGTACAGGTCAAAGTCTATCTTTGGATTGACTGAAAAGTGCACAATACTGCAAACATGGCGCTTCCTTACTGATATGCTGTAGTCTATATCTATTAAGCTGCAACTCTATACATACAAAGCTCTCGTGCAGCGCAAGTATATTTTTGCAGTGGTTTGAAAATATATCGACCCAATATTGTGACTAATTTTGTTTTCGGTCGGAACTCCATGGTAGAATTTCATTGAGTTTGTGGAAATTTAAGTGAAAAATCTCTTCGAATTATAAACATTTTGCCAATATTTGGTGAACTAGCTTATTTTATCAACTATAAAAGGTCAAAAGTAGAGTTTTGATTTTTTTTCCAGGTTCGAACATTTTATAAATATGCCGAAATTTTTACTCTTTTCTTGTAAATGTTTTCGCGTTTTTGTAGTTAAAATCTAGAATGTTATCCATGGCTTTTAGTGTGCCAGACGTGTACATTTTAAGCCTCAATTTGAAGTAGAACAAGACACATTGAATATATGACTATTGTGAACTTGTTTTTGTTCTCGATTAGTTCATAAATTATAATAATAATAAATTTAAATTTGAATTGCGCGGTCTTCGTAAGAATAATCAAGCGCACATTACACGATATACCATAGAAATTAACATTACAATAGCAAGAATGAAAATAAATTTAATACAAGTGTAAAAAGGGGATAAAAAGTAAGTACATGCCATGCACGTCTAAAATTACTAAACTATTCTGAAGATGGTATACCAAATAGCCGTCGGGAAACAACATCAGACGGAATGGGTGATGTAGGCTATCAACTGGACGGGCTGATATCGTACTCGTATTTCAAGTGCATAACGCTTGGGTATTATTTATGTTATTACTGCATACAGCTTCCTAAAATGCGTACCACGTGGTGTGTCAATCAAAGTCCCCTCGTAGAAAATGAGTGCTGTGGAGAGGGCATACATGTACACTGCATGCACTCTGCATGTCTACAAGCTCATATAGTAAGCAATACGCCAGACAATTTCGGCATACTGATTGTGCAGATATGCTGCACGTTACCGTATTTAGAAGCACTTTGGGTCGTGGCACTTGCAAATTGTGGTCTTCATAAAGCACTGAAAGAAATGTGTATAAATCCAACGACAAATAACGAATATATTTAGCAACTGACAAATATCTCACAATTGTGTGCTTGGTTTTACTTCGTGTTGAAGCAATTCAATTGTTAAATCATTATGCTGTAATATAGGAGAATAATTTATTGGTGTTTTTTTTACAAGGATAATTTGTGGTATTATTTTCTGTGGTATTTTTTTTTTTAATCGCTTACCAATAAAAGGAATCATCTGGAATTTAGTTTAAGGAAGAGTATAGGCACAAAGAATGAATATGATTGGTTATGAGAACACTTGCCTAATTCTGATTGGCTAACATAAATAACAGACTCTCCTTTACAATTTTTTGGAAGATACCTCGACCTGTGACCGAAATTCAAAAAGTAGGCTACCCCTACACCAAAAAAACCCAAAAAACCCCCAAAAAACAGATCATAAGCTTATAAAACATAACTAGTTATGTTTCAAATCATCACTTCTATGAGAACATTTTTAAAATACAAGAAACAAACGCCACACATTTTGATTGGTTTACTGCCCTACGTCTATACACAACTTGCCTACTAGTGTTGGATACCAGTACCCAGAATGCAATGCGAATATTATTAAAAAAAGGTATATTGCACCACAATTAAATACTATCCTAGCCATGGACCACCAGACCTACATGTACGTCAGAGATTCCCACACAGTGTGCCGACTACTCGGTAAATCATGTAAGCCATACCCTTGTATTAACCACCCTCTTGACACGAGTGTTCTCCACTAATACAACACCCCCGGTCACACGCAGTGCACAGTGGGCATTCATCACGCGACACAAGGGCATCCATAAATTTCCTCCTGGTTTCATTAAGGTATCATATACATGACAAATATCTGCCTTACCCGCCTAAGTGGAACCAATCTGGTATAGAATTTTTAATATTTATAGCCCAACATAATCCATTTTGATCCATGTCATCGAAATTTTGTTTTTAAGGTTTAACAGAAATAGTATTATATAATTGCATTTTTTTTTTTCAAAGCTTGACATCGGTTCATTAGGCACAATGCTCTTCGATACATATTTATTCAGGAAAATACAATTTCTTCAGCTATATTTAAAAAAAAACCAGAAAAATTATATTGTATTAGTTTGTAGAGCTACCAGTTTGTTATATTTTTTGTTAAACTTGTGAATAAAACTGGTTACCCTTTTGAATTAGACTTTGTGAATTAGACTGGATTATATACATGATATTTGTCATGTATATGATACCTATCTCATTACTGACTGACTGCACTTGCGAATTAGACTGGTTAGTTATCTCACTGACTGATTCGCTCGTACCCCTGCCCTGCAAACAGGGCGCTGGGATACCCTGATGAGCTTTACAGAGTCTTGTGAAGGAAGTGGCCTATGACCCATGTATAAAGCATCTGGCTGCAGCTGTTCAAGACCGCAGTTAGACAATGTGCGCAAATGCTATCCGAAAACTTCCTATAGAAATGCGCACATTCCATACTGGATGTGATTTCTGTTTCATTGCGGACCATGTTGACACAATTTTGAACGTCGCATAATCCAATCCGACCGTTCGTGATTCGAAATGGAGCCTGAGCAAGTGACGGGAATTGTAAATTTACAACACAGATAAGTTTTACAGGATTTCCTACATTATTACGCTTTTCAACGAAAAAAAACCCATCTCTAAACTGGAATAAAAGAGTCATGAATCAGTCTTATAACGGCCGTTTCAAACCTTGCAGAGTCACCTTGATGACGCGCAGGTCACTGGTCACGCAAAATCCAACCAATCAGATCATGAATTCATCAGAGTATCCCAGCGTCCTGTTTGCAGGGCGGGGGGTACGAGCGAAACTGACTGACTGTACTTGCGAGTTAGACTGGTTACCTATCGCGCTGACTCACTGCACTTGCGAATTAGAAAGTTAGCCTACCTATCTCACTGACTTTACCTGTGAATCAGACTGATTATCATTGCCTATCTCACTGAATGACTTTCACTCATTTTACAATGGTTACATATTTCCATTACGCTACCACGACAGTTTATTCTACAAACATTGTAGCCATTCTTGATCAATTGAACAGAAGTTTGTGTGCTTTGAGACTTGCATAATCTTGTTTATTCCATTCAAACCAACTCATTGTATTTACTATCTCGGAACGCCATACAGTCATGCGCAGAAGCCTGTGTCACGTGTCACACCTGCACGAAATTACCAGCGATTTCCAAAGATGAAACTCTTCAACAGAAATCATAATGGGGATGAGCTGGCTGGAAGGTCGGCCATACGCCACTGCCCGAGATAATTGTCGTGTATAGAAGATTTGCAAATGGTTTCTGAGTCAATTTATTCCTCTGTAGCGCTGTTGATAGCTCAATTTCCCAGTGGGAAGAAACGAACAGCTACAAATTCACTGGACAGATAATTTGACCAGAAAAATCTAGTTTCATTGTGTAATATATCTAATTGGAAAGCTGATGAATTAATTTATGATCACTTCATTAATAAAACTACGATCCAAATTGAATCTTTTCCCCTGGGCGCCATAACATAAAAAGCATGGACATGTAACATTAAAATGTTAACTGGTAATTAGTACAAATAAGTTCATAGCGATCTTAGATGTGACACTGGTGAAAGCTTATTACGTATGAAACATTTGGTCCATGTGCAGTTCCTTCAAATATATTGCACTGTGAAGTATATGCACGTACAGTCAATGAATATGAAGTCAATAAATGAGACGAGACAAGCCTAGTAAAGCTGGTCCCAGAGTGCACTAAATTCTGTTAAATTGATTCGGAATGGCAGTTCACTGGAATATTTTCATGTATCAGCAGGTCTACACCTACACCGGATTTCGCCCCATTGTGGGGTAATCCTACATAATTGCACTGCCCGGCTATCTTCACCATGCCAGCCAACAAGCCGACTAAGTCATAAGTTACAGTGAATCAGTCAGTAAGTCAGTCAGTGAGATAGGAACAACGAGGACAAAAGAGTATAAGACTTTTATCATACTGCATCATTTCAGTCCGGTTCACTTATCCAATAACAACACTGAATTATGTTTTCGTGCAAAAAGGAACCAGACTATTTTCCTTCCAGCCTCGCTTTGGTTACCTCGATTTGAATGGGAAAACATTAAGATGGCCGCAACATGACAATAGCCCTCTACGACCGGCATAAATTCTCTTTATCGGGTTGATAAAATGATTGCACACAACTCTCGCTTTTCAAAATACCGTTGTGACTTTTTTTTTTAAGGATTGGTTGGGTTTTTTGTTTAGTTTCGAAGACATTATGCCAAGTCTTCGGTTACCCGTCTTTATCACTCATTCACGCTTCGTTGGCTTTCCTCATCTTCGAATAAAACACGGGTTTTTGCATATCGATTGGCCGGTCGGAGCATCTAGCAAGCAGACAAGATAAGACTAGCGGTGTCTTTGTTCCTATTCCATCTGGCAAACTCAGCCCGAGGAGAACTGGTTGCTAAAATGGGACTACTAGGGTAACGGATGTTTGACGTACGGTAAAAAAAATACCGGTCACTTCAAGATCGTAGGAGATTGAGCGTCATAAGATATGTATCTGGGACAAATACATTTATTGGAGAGATAAACTGAAAAACGAATAAAACTGCTCCAAACTGCTTACTGAGTGAATTAACATGAACTAAACAAATAAGATAGTTTAATATCTCTACAAGCTTCACGAAGTTTGAGTCAGGATAGAAAAAAAACACGACAGAAATTGTGTTTTCACAGCAGATGAGAAGTAAAAAAATCTCAGCATTTCAAAAAGTGAGAGGACAGGTCGATCTTTCTTATTTTGCCATGAGAAAGATCCCGCCAGTGTCAAAACTTCAGCCTTTATGCAACATTTGCTTTTGTTGTGATTTTCAGAAATCGCTGGATTTGGGGTTAGTGTTTTACAGCAAATATTGTTACACTGATCTATTTAAACTTTTGTGTTCATAGATGCTGGGGGAAAAAAAGAAAAAAACAATGACGTTCTTGAAGTCCTGTTCCCTGACTCTATTTCAGACGAAATGGAGCAATTCACAGACGTCGGGGACTTTTCAGGTCTGGGTACCAGACTGGCTTGCACGATTGAAAACAAAATATGGGCTAACTAAACTTGGGGCATTATTTGAAAAAAAAGTCAATGTTTTCCAAAAACGATGGTCGGCCGAACATCGTTGGAAATTGATACAAAAATTTCCACTTTTCTTGAAAATGACCGCACGCCAGGTACCATGATTTCACAGGATGCTTATTCAATAACAGTCAAGTAAAGTATTTCATAATTATTTGGTAGTTTAGTTTTTTGATGTTTCAAATATTGTAGGCATATATTTCCTTTAAACACAACACTAAAGACTGTTTCAAATTCATGATATACTTGAAATATGTTGAACTGCACAAAAATATTTGGATATTACGAATAAGTTTTACAAATACCATGTCGCGATATCAGTGTACTTTCCAGTCAATTTTTATTTTTTAACGAAATGGTCTTTAAGACATCGCTGTATCAGAAATGTTTTAACTTTCAACTGTTTCGTAAAATGACCAAACAGTCGTCGGGCGATTAGAAACCGCAGATGGTAATTCCGTTCTAACGCTTCGGGAATTTTTTATATGAAACGCTTCGAGGGCGATATCGCCCACTGCCCTTTACACAATTAACTCAGTTTCTATACGGAAACAAAAAAGAAATATGGATGGATTATGTGCAACATAGCTGTGTTCAAAGGGCAAAATGTGGGACATAACATACGCTTGGATGAAATATTGGGAAATGCTTGCACCATCAAAATGAATTGCTTTTTTGAGCCTGTTTTGGTAGTTATTCGCTTCAGATTTGGTCTCACGAAGCATAACTCCAAGGTTTTGTGTGTGAATGACCAAATGTAGTGTTGGTTCGGCGATTATACATTTCACTCCCAATTAATAAGCAAGATGACAATTTCTTTGAATACGTTAAGCTGAAAGAAAGCAGGCAAAACTATGCTGGAATTGTGACAAATTATGTAATCATTTAGAACTATATTAAATATAGCTCGATAACTCATAAAGGATGTCACAGTTATGTGTGCAGCCTTAGCACCATTTTATAATCATAAACGACCTAAAGTAATATAGGTTGTAAAGTCTAAACAGCTACAATTTAAAAAAAAATATTGAAAAGTGGTTGAGGTTAAAGTTTTCTATGACTTGGTATGCCTAGATAAAGATATTAATTTGTAGAGCCTTTGTCCCCATATAACCAAATCTTAACCCCCAGCGATACCCTTTTATGGTGAATCACAAAAGCATGAAAAATATTGTCATGTTCAAAACTCTTTTTATATATATTTAAAAAAAAGTACAGGGTAATGACCCCTGAATTTAATTCACGTACTGGAATATATTGATTCTCTACATTTGCGATGGGCTTTCCAGATTTGGCTTCATGAAAAATTAACTTACAAAAACCTGAAATGCTTGCCTAATACAGATGAGGTACGATAACTTTACTGACCAAACAAAGACCCATTTTGAGAACGCATAAAACAGGTTCATTATTGATTTGGGAATGTTGTATTCTAGAATACAAACACTTTTTAGAAAGCGAAATAACAATTGTTTTAGCGAAGCAGGGTCATACGAAATTTAGCCTTTCGGTAAAAAGATGTCTTTCAATTAACAGGTTAAATATAACTTCTTCTACATAGTACGGCAGGTAGGTGCACGGATTGTTCCTTTGACGATACAAGCATGGAATTTGGCACATAGTCAGAGTATGTCTTAAGAAAGATATTTGGCTATAGGGCCATCGCAGATTTGTCCTTTGAAAAAATATAGGTAGAACAACACGCAATGGCAGCCATTTTGAGAATTGTGAAAATTGCTTGTTATTCTACCTACATCTTTTTCAAATGGCAAATCAGCGAAAGCCCTATAGCCAAATATCTTTCTTAAGACATACTCTGACTGAGTGCCAAATGCCATGCTTGTATCATCAAAGGCACAATTCCCCCCAAATTGTTCCCTATCTGCCCCACTATGAAGCTGAATTTGAAGAACGAGGAAAAAAAATCAAAAATATCCGAATCCCCATTTTATCAACTTCGAGGAAATGTTTCAGCGGTGATTCAAATTTAGTAATGTATCGCGAGCTTCAATCAAAGTAAGTCTTATTAGTGTAATGATATTTTAAAAATGGAAATAACGGCGAAGATTACAACATGTCGCAGCAATTATTTAGGTACGACGAAGCATTACCATGTACAGTTCAACATGTATACGCTCGTGACTGCAGAATTAGTGGCACGTGTCGTCACAGCATTCAGGGAATATAAACTGTGTACGATACAGAAATATCATATCACTGCTATGTATGTCACTATAGTGAATACCGCAAATACCAAATATTGGCCTTTCGCACGCCGCGATTTTATTATGTCAAACTTGCTTTTCTGTGCATCAAACGCCCACGTATGGATAAGAGTGCAGCGTGTGCGTGTCTCACGATCGCTGGGCTTATGCAAAACTCGTATTGAATGCATGCAAAGTGATACATACATGTAGAATTTATAAATCGCTTTATTTATGACAACTCTGAACTTCCACGTCTGTCATAGAGCTACATATTGGTTCTGTTCGGAATTGGTTTTAAAATGGACTTTTACGAATGAAGCATTGAAAATGAATCTATGTTTGAAAGAACTGAACATGAATGTCTTCGAAAGCAAATTTATTATTGGTGCCTAGATATTACGTAAATGTAATAAGTGTATAGGGCCCGAGGGTTTATGTTACTCGCTTACAGAAACATGTTAGAAATGTAGTCATTTTATTATTGAAGAGCTACATTGTTTGTTCAATCTGTTGCAAACTGATTTCATTTACTTTCTGTTTATAAATATAAGCTCAATATATAATAATGCGTGAAATTCTGGCTGTAGTGATCTAGTACTTGTCTTCTTTCGTTTCGAGTCGGCTGCGTTCGGTTTCATTCGGTTTCATTCGGTGTTCTCGAAACCATTATCTTTACATGTATTTTAGGAAGTGTCAAGCAAGCAACGCATCTTTTTTTATTTTAAACCGCTTGGCGATAGCAAAAAAACACAAATCGATATTTAAACAAATTGCCCTGCTGATTTTCTTGAATATTTCATTTCATGAATTAAAAGGGTACCATATTAAATTCGCATAAGGAAATTTTTATAAGGCAGTCACATGCATAGGAACACTTACATCTAACAATCAATTATACAATTTCTAAGTTGACCTATATCAAGGTTGTACACACACACCACGTCCATCCAATCGATTTTTTTTACAAAGGAAGGGCATGCCGTATGCCTTCCGAGGTAATTTCGTTAAAAACCGACGTTCTGCCGCGATAAGCTGAAAGTCACTGAGTGTACATATGTTGCCCTTTTCGGAACATATGTTTGTCTGAAGTATTTGATGCAAAATGTCATTAGCGGTCGGGCTTTTTGTGTAGTAGTTCGCCGGCTGTACATGTAAAGCTAAGTGCATGGTATAGGTACGGGCCGCCATGTACATGGGCCGTGTTGTCTCGAGGGCCCTTGATAATTCCACAGTCAACTTAACTGCTGCGGCGGAACCGCGGTATGTAAGGTAACGCCGCATGCCGCAATTTGCAATTGGTCACAATCGGGCGCTGAATGTTGCACACACATACATGAACAATTACATTTATGCAGAACTAGCTGTATCGTGAATATATTCTCATAAAATCTACATAATGCAAATTAGTAATGCAGTTCTTTAAAGCCGATGACATTTAAAAAGGAATGTAAACGATACACTCTGCAAAAGCTTGCTCCTAAAATTGTACGGAAAACCTCGACACACATTTCAACGAATCACAGTTATTTTCTTTTAATAAAGGAATCCATGGTCACACCCTCAAAATCAAATTGGCGTTCAGATCGGATTGGTGAAATAAATATAATTTTAGTTGAGTATAAAGCCCGTAGTGTTTATCGGCAATTTTTCCCAAGTTGACATTTTTGTATTTTTTTTTTTGCTCAAAAGAGTGTTTTTTTTTCTTTGGTGTACTAAAATGCATTTAAAATCCCCAAGAACAGCAGATCGTCATGACAAAAATATTTAATTATACCATTCAAAGCTGAACATGATTCAATTTATTTTGTCTTCTAAGTAATTAATCATTTTATATTTGTTTACATTATTTTCACCCCGCGTTATAATATCCGATTATATTTAAGTGTTCATTTTCTCAGAAGAGAAAATAATTATCAGTACAATAAAAACACAGCATGTAAAACAGTCATGTTTCCTTATTCGGTATAAGACCCGGTATGGACCTTGTTCAAACCCTGGTACCAGACTACAGGTACATTTGTATCAGCGCCAGGGTCATATTCTATCTGGTTATAGCCATGTTTCCCTGCAGGCGAAATCTACTATTATCATCTGCATTTGAAAGGACGCCGCCCGAGAGCTATTATGGAGATACAGCCATTGCCCGCGCACCAGGCGGTAATGCGGCCCTTGATTGAGGACGATATGAGATTAATTTGGTAGCAGCGGCATGCAGTATGCGTATATTAATACCCGCATTTATGCAGAGAATTCCCTGAAGGCTATAGCTGCCATGTAGAATATTACAACAGTTGTAAATATAAGCAGATTGTTTATCATCAACTGTTAATTAATATTGTTAATTACTGTTATCCTTAATATGTATTCACCTCATCATCAGAATTCTACGCTTTTATTAAAACAGTTCGGCGCTGAAATACTGCTGAACCACGTAACACAAATATTTATGCATCCATATTTTGTGAAATCCTTGTAGAAGGATATCTAAACACCTAAAATATAGCATTCCACAGCATAATATTTCATTTTTAATTTCTAAGAGAAACTGCGGATTTTTTTTGTATGCATTATACTACTGTCTACCATAAGATACAATATTTGCTCCGTTCTGTACTACTAATATGGATACAATTTTATTTAGATTAGCTGCGGTATTAATACTGGTATGCGAAATATAATCGCACGTCAGATTATAATCGGCGATCGAGGTGGGAATGGTTGTGATAGAGTTGGCAAATTGCCAGTTATTTTTTGATTGTGCTAAAAAACCCAATGATAACAGAAACGATAACAATATTGCTGATGATCTGACGATCTTAATATTGATATCATGGAGATAGTTAAATAGTATCCCTTCCCGTAATACACTGGCAGCAGTGTAACACAACTGCACACAAAGTATCGCAGGCAGAATTTCATTAAACAGCCGCCTAATCTTAATCAAAGCAGCAGCTGCCAGCCACGTCAATACACGAATCTTGCAGTCAAGTTGACTAGCATTGACAGCAGTACAGTGGAATCATGGTCGTTATTTTCGCGCATCCAAGTAGATTTGTAATAACAGTCTGCGTTCAATGCCAGTGAAGATGCCAAATTAAAAATAGAAAATCTCCACTAAGGATGCCCCCGTCAACACATTGTTGGCTGGATTTGTTCTTTTTGTCCAACAGTTTTACTTGTTCCTTAAATGCCTAGTCCTTTCTGTTAGGAATAAAAGCCCTTCATTAGAAGTAAAATGTAACAGGCGTAGCATGGAACGGTAGTGAACGCTTGCCATGCCAAGATACACAACCGATGTGTGCTCACGTTCTGTGCGCGACCTCTTACCATTGTGCGGTTGTCTATTTATAGCTGAAACCAATATCGGTCACAAAGTGGGCGAAACGATATTAATTTTGACACGGCTGTAAAAAGATCGCGATCATATTTTATGAAAGACACCCCTGTCGGTTTCACTCGAATTCCAATACGGTGGGAAATCATCAATTGAAGCAATGTAACATTAAAAACTGACAAAATGCTACCAACTTCGAAAATACGGAACTGACGTTTCTTAAGATGAAATTGAAATAATTTTTTTGTGTGTTTGTGATGATGTGTGCATGCCTTGAAATATCACAAGAACTGAATATTTGCTGGCGAGAAACCTTTCAACATTCTGAAGTTTTGAAAGGCTTACTTTGAAGACAGCTACAACCGAACAGCAAAAGCGTTATTCACAAGTCGGCCATAGTGAATTGAAAGCGAGGTAAAATCTGCATTTTTTTTAAACTTGCGAATAGAAATGAAATCAAAGACATAGAGTCATTTATAAATTCACACCAGTTTGCTCTGATGAATAATTAAAACTTTGTGATTTAACATACCGTAATGTTTCAAACCACAATAAAAAATGGAAGTGAGGTTTAGTGCGCGTATTAGTCTGGCACCATCCCATTCAACAGTTTAAAATTTATAAACATACATTCAGGGGACACGATCAAAAATGGCATCCTCCTGAAATAGGTCTTTTATTTACAACTAAAATGTAAACAAAAAGATGTTTGTTTTAATTTTAAAAAAATGAAATCGGTATGCCCATCAAGTTTGACTCAATTTTCTTATAGGTGCGTTGTATATAGGCGCGATTTATGTGTTGTGAGTACTATTCCTCACGAAAGTAAAGAAAACCCGTCATTTTTTTTAAGCCTTTGCTTCACTTTAGTATGCAAATTCCTTTCGTAATTTTTAAAGTTTGGCTCCAACGTGGTATCCGTGTAACCTCATGTTTGGCTTTGTAATAACTTTCAAGATGAACAAGAGAGGATCGATACGATAAAAATGAGTTCTTGGTGATTTGTGTGCGCTTACGCGGATCGATTGCATTTAGCTGTCACATTGGAGGTGTGTTTTATGTTGATTCATTAACAATGAATGCACAAGAGATCCCTGTTGAACAAAAACACACAGCTCAAAGATGGCCGCCGTGCAAGCAATCTATAGTCATGTCGGTGACTATTTAGGCCTGCTGACATGGCTGAAGGCTAGCTGCCTATGGCATAATAGGTCTTGGATTTCTCACCAGTGTAAAAAAAAATGTAAGCACTCATCTTGTTGCCTGTTCTAAGACCCCTCCTTTAAGATATTAAAGATATGCCTAGGGCATAAAAAGTATATTATTTAAAACTAAATATATTGAGAAGAAGGGCCTAGCTAGGCATGTAAGTTACATTCATGCCGATAGAAACACGGTTTGGTCTGCGGTATAATTTGACTGTGTTTAAAAAGGAGATTGGGTCATTGGAAAAAAGTTAAAAGAAGACTGCCGCGGGTTGCAGACGTCATTTTGGAATGATTAAAACACTTGAAGGACCTAAGAGAAGGCGGGGCCGTAACTACACCATCGCTGTGGTAGTGCTTAATATTATTAGCCTAGATCACAAGTTCAAGTTTAAGTTTTTTACTATGGTAGGAATACTATTATCCTGGACGTCAGTCGCAACGCAACTGACGTCCAACCTGGGCTAGGTCTAGGGGGTTATATAAGAGGGGGTATTTTCGAGCGGAGAGATTTCAACCGCTCTTTAAGCACAGACTACATGGACTAGGATTGATGCTATGCTGAAAACAAAGTAGCCCTAGGCCCAAGTACAGGTACATGATCATGTTATAAAGTGATTATGGCTAAGATCTCCGACTCTCTCATTACACTAGGCAGCGGCAGTTTTCCTTATGTGGTCGAATACTCCCCCATTACAGTTAGTTCTACATGTTCTAGGCCCCTCCTATAGGCCTATATCAACACAATAATCCTACTTAGGAATTATTCTAATTTCTGTTCTTCAAATCTTTGAGCACTTACCGAAAAATGAAAAGAGTCGACTGCATCTGACGAAGCTATTTATCCAGCGAAATTGTGCGAGTTGCTTCATTATTCCTGCCGCACCAAGTCCGGGCTCTACAAAAACTATAAAATCCAAGGGTAGAACTGAGTATAAATCCAAGCAGAATGTGGTCTTTAGGTAGTGTCTCCTGATTCGATGTCGGTCCGTGATCAGAATTCCGTCCTTCATGTAGCCGCGAAAGAAGCGTAGAAAAATGTCGGTGATGAAAAATGCATCGCCAACGTAGGTGAGGACCCAAAGTGCGACGAGTTTGGAGTCAAACGCGAACATGAAGAGGTCTAGGCTAAAGGAGAAGACCGCACTGACTATGACCAGGGTGTCCCAGACCTGCATCCTGTTGGTGTGGGGGGAGAGGAACCATTTCTGGGGCTGATCGTCCAGGGATGGCGATGCACGAAGCCCCGTCCTCTCACCGGCCAAGGGTTCTTCAACTTCCAGAGTCACCGATTCCGACGGAGTTCCCGACATCTTGCTTGCCGGGACGGTCGCACGAAATTCAAGAAAAGATGAGGTTGTGTAACTCTGGCGTGCTGATGCTGCACGAGACCGTCCTCATCTCAGTCGGAATGCCTTCTGTTTGCCATCAATAACTGGGAAAGGCTTGTTTGAACTCTGTCAGTGTACATTCCATCGTCTGATTCTTAACGGTGAGTGTACTGTCACTGGCTCGCAGGCAGACTAGAGACACACAACCGAAGCTGTTGCTGGTGATCTGCAAGTGACGCGCTGATGATGTTTAAAGATTCGTGACGCTTTACTTTCAAATAAACGCGCTGCGTGCGCGTCCTGTTTTGGGATGGAAGCGTCACGCGCCAATTTTGCCAATTAAAACAAAGGCGCGTAGCTACTTCGACGCGCGCGCGGTGTGATTACACAGTCAAATTGTCGCACACACTCACATTACATCGAATTTATTTTTCCCACCCACAAGCATCGCGTAGAAAAAGACAATTTGCCGCCCACACGACTGTTCTGCAACACACGTTCGGTGCAGTGTCTCCGTGAGCACGGTTTATCTCCGATAGGTGTGCTACCGCTTGCCCATAATATATCAGATCCGTCACTCTGGAGATATTTGCGGCTGTAGTCTGACGAATTATGCTTCAGTCGTGCTTCGATCGCCACGAAATAAAAAAAAAACGTCTAGCTCCTACAACGCTGGTCCGGCGGCCGCGGGTCCAGCCTCTGCGCTGTGCAGCGCCCAGCAAATTGCTCACATGCCACACGACGCACGGATGGAGACAAAAAAAATCCTGAAATTCCGGCAATGGTGGAACATCCCTGTAGGGGTGTCCACAACCGCGTTCCCTGAGGGGATCAAAATGAATGGAATTTATAATGGTATTGACAAAACATTTCGTGGATGGCTTTAAAGCGATCAGAAATTCACAATCGCCTTTGAAATAAAATATCCCCAGTAAACCTGCTGGATAGATTCGCCTTCCCAAACCGCTGATCCAATTTCGGTATTTTCTCAGCGCTTGTTTGACTTTTTATGTTTTCATTTTGAGCTTAGGGCTTCGGGTGACAGTACTATAAATCTTGTGGAGGGGATTTCGTCGCCCAAAATAAACGCCATTTAATTGTCTACATATTTAATAGACTCGGCGAACGAAGCTTTAAATTAGGAATGTGCGCATTTGTTAGATATTGATGTAGGTCTAAATCCAAAAAAACAAAATATGCATTTTAAGTAAATGAATATGCGATGATATATAATTTTGCTGAACTCAATATTGGACAGGAAAAGAAATGCATGTCAGCTAAAGAATAAATATTTGTAAATACAAATTATCTGCAATGAACGTTGGATTGAATTATTTTATTATAAACTTTAAAATCATAATAATGAAAAATATACTCTGATGCAAACATTTCAATATTTCAGAAAACCATATACTAGGAATATTGACACAAATTTATTGCACTTGCAACAACTCTATTAAACTGTTCTGTTTGCATGGGATGAAACAGCCAATGCCTAATTGGTTTTTTTTTCAATTTTCTATTCAAATTAAAAAAAAATGTGAGAATAATGCGAAGTGCTTCGAGGGGTGAACGTACTATTTCGACCTCATAATGACAGAGCGCGATCCAGCTGTATTTTTTGTTATTAGACACAAAAACCTAACGACAACTCTTTTGAAATGGAGCTACATAAAGGATTGTTCATAATTCGTCCATTGTTTGCGGCTATTTTGCAGTAAGTGCGTCAACCATGCATGTATACACATTATTCTGGTATCAACCACCATGTGGCAAAATGCTCATGGAATGTTTATTTGACTAAATATATAAACAAAAGCAAGCGTCGAGTTTTAGGAGCGTTGTCAATCGAATTCGATATTTGACCTATAGCTTTTCAATGTGTACATTTTATTTTGTCTTCATTGTTACATAATATTATCACCCAACCTAGTTGTTATTTTATAAAGCGCATTTTGAGGCCAATTTAAATAGCAACTACATTGGCTGACTAGACTCGATCTGAGACAAAATGACGTCAGTCTTTGTTTACATGTGCAGTTTCCTATGGGAGCTTGGTGACTATCGTCGCAGTGTACAAAAAGCACGATGTCATAATGTCTTAATTTACTGTGAATTTAGTTTTTTTAGGATTTTCTCAACAACAACAAAAATCTTACAAAATTGACACTGTTTTACGGGCATTTTTGTTGCTGACTTTTTAGCTCCAGCAATATTGTGTAAATTGATCTCCAGCTGTATTGTAATGAATGCAACAAAACTTAACCATGACTCGCTCGGGTGTGGAAAGAAAATTATAAAAAGAAAAAAAAATATTTGAAATTTGAGGCTTCATAATGGTTAATAACTAAAACAATACAAAATATCCCTTACCTTTCTAAGAATATCTACCAATGTTTAATGCAAATTATCAAGTTGACTAATTTTGCCGGTTTAACTGAAAACGATAATTGAGCGTAGAATGCTGACCTTTGCTTGTTTTTATAACCATCAGATCAGATACTATATACACAGATGCAGTTTACCTACCTGCATTTTTATTACATGCAAAATGAATGCGTGTTGCCGGCTGATTTGCAATATGATGTATGCATGCTATATTATGCATGACGTTTCTAGCGCTGTGCAGGACTGCGTGACATTATAATGTGACGCATGAATGATCACAGCCGAAATGATAGGAATTTCAGGGCAAGGATGAACAGGGGCATTTTTCTCTTTTGTATTTGAGCTGCAAAGAAGAGTAATTGCAAAATTTACATGAAACCAAATGCAGTCCAGAACTACAATCGCAATGACATGACATATATTTTGTTGTTTTTTCCCTTGTCCCAGAAGGGCAGTTTAGTGTTAAAGTTGTTACTATGTCAATGACTGACTGTTACTTTTGGCCGGGCAGTTGTATCGTATAGGATTACCCAATAACACAATGGAAAGGGCTAAATCTTAGCCATTGTATAACCATCTTTATATTTGGCTGGTTCTAGTATTACAAAAGTTCGCTTTTTGAATGAGACATCGAACGAAAATAATCGTTCCAGGGTTAGTTTGGAATAATCGAACTTTGAAAATTGCGAGTAATTTGAAGCCTGATAATAATTTAGTTCTCGCAAGCTAGACTGGTTCCCGCCCCTTATCAGCATCGATAATGTAAGGACCGGGACCCAGTCTGTTCGCAGGCCAGACCTAAATGTTTTCACGCAAAAACACTCAAACTTTAAAGCCTTTTCCCGATTCCCCCAGATAGTCCTAAATAACAAAATTTAAAATAAAAATGGCTTTTACTGTTTCAGGTAAAACAAACAAATTGGAATTTCCTTAGGAGAAAAAATTTCACAGTTGTTAAAGAGCACGTTCGGTACACCTTTAAAAAGTATTAATGTCTGTAATGTAAACTGCAGCCACATTGCGGTCTATTCAATAGTTGAAAAAAGCTAAGGTTTCGTTGATAGAGTCACAATCGACGCAACTCGTTATAACGAGCATTGTCGTGCCCAATTAGAAAAACGTGTTCGACACTTTCTAAATACACCAGCTGAACGAGACGATCGCGTAAACAAACAGCGCGCCTGTTTGCCCTTGCGATTTGGTTTGGGAATGAACAATGCGAAGACATGACGAACGATGGCGAGTCGATCGTAATAAGGGAAACGGCTGAAATTAATTGGTTTGGCTTAGTACATACAGCAGATGCCAAGTCGTCCATTTGTAAATTTTTTGCCGAGTTGATGATCATTCAGTAAATGGCAATTAGAATCAAAATTTATGATTTGTTTTTGGAAGACATGGGGACCAAATTCATTTTTTTCGAACCATTGCTACGTCCCCGGCGTCTGTTTCATGTCTGTTTCAGATTAATTTAGGAGCCTTGTAGTTTCAAACAAAATATAAAAACTTCGATTTTTTGGGGAAAAAATAGGGTTTCGTAGTTTTGCAGCAACTTTTGAATCTGTGTGAAGCCGGGGTCCGCTAAATTACGCGCCTAAAAGCCCTGAAACCGAACTGGATCCGAGTTTTCATAATCCTTTTCCCTGGAATATTACTACTGTTAAGTGCGGTGAATATAACATTATATAAACATATCAACTTTTAGGAAAGTCTCTTAGCGATGTCGTTTCAAACTGTACATGTTTCTTTGTAATAGGCTAGTTGTACAATATTTATAAAAGTTGCTTTACGATCATGCAGTAATCCCATGTGCTTTTATTATATTTCATTGTGTTGTATTGTATTTGTAATGTATTGTTGTATTGTATTTGTAGTCATTTTGTAGTGTCATGTTATATTCGAGTTGCAACTTCCCAAACTTAATAGAAATTCGACCCCCCCCCCCAAAAAAAAAAGTACGGTAGGCCTCGGCCTACTCAATCACCTGCAGTAAAAAAGAAATTACAAAAAGCTTGCTAATTGTGATTACAACAGATGATTTTAATGATTCGCGTATTTTGATGATGTTTGCTTGTTGGTTTATTTCGTTATCTAACTAATGTTTCCTCTTTTCCTCGCTTTGAACCAGTACGGATGTTCGTTCGTCCTCTTGTCAGTTTGTTGTCTTGTTTATTTTTTGACACCCCTTCAATAGCAATGGATATCTTCGTTTCTTGATAGACTAGCTCATATCTTTATCTGTTATCTCGTGTCTTGCTTTAAGTAGTATCTCTCTCTCTCAGAGAGCAGTCGATCTGTAATCTAGGTATATCCAGAGGAACCTTTGGCCATCATCAACAGAATTCATTACGAGTCAGTCTGGGCTTTGCTCTGCACTTCACGGCCCACGTCAACTCTGTTTACTTTGGACTCGTCTTCTCTAGCTCGCGGTGTCGTGCCGGTCGAGCCACTAATATCGTGGGATCGTCCTCCTGTCCTCTTCTTGTGGTTAATTGTAAGCAATCCTGTGACGTTTTGCCCAGTTGATGGGCATTCCAGAGTGCTATAATATCCTGACTAGGAGGGGAAATACTACAGACTCCGTCCAGTTACTTCACCGCGACGCAGGGAAAGAGTGCACATATACCACTAGAAACGGGCAACTACAGGGCGAGTAAAAAAACGAAACCCAAATGGCAGGACCAATTATTTAATGAAGTTCTGCATGTAGCACTTTCAAAATCTAGGATATGAAAGCCCAATTAACAAGCTCTCTTTCAGTACAAGAATCATTCAAATCACTCAGGTACTTTTTAAGTTACGGAATTTTGAACACAACCACCCCGTTTTAATGTTCTGTTCACGGATCACAAAAAAAGGTAATTGTTCTTTCAGAAAAGAGTTCTTTCAAAAAAGGTAAGTGTTCTTTCAGAAAATCGAAAACACTTCACATAGGGATGTACATGTATGTGAATTGTTTTCGTTTTGCTGAAAGAACCTTTTTGTGATCCGTGGACAAAACTTTTAAACTGTGTTTTTGTGATTACAATTCCGCAACTTTAGAAGTACATGAGTGATTTGAATGATTCTTGTACTAAAAGAAAGCTTATCAATTAGGCTTTCATTTCTAGATTTTGATAGTGCTATATGCAGAACTTCATTAAAGATGGTCCTGACATTTGAAGAAACCATTATTGTATGCCTATTGTTTTTTGTTCACGATATTCGCTATGGGTTGAACACGATATGATTAAACACAAATCAACGAGATTGTAACCGAATCTTCAGTATGAATTTTGCTGGTTGCCGACGGCCAAGCCCGTCGCCTTTGAAGCTGACTGACTGACTGACTCCCCGACTGTGATAACATGGCCAATCCGGGTCGTAAAGACTACGTCATACACACGCGCGCGCACCAATAATTACTAGCGCCCATTGGATAATCACTCAAGTTGCGTTAACTTCCGATTCCAATGGTTCCATTACTACTTAATGGCAGAGGGCGTGGCTTGAACTGAAGTGACGTCACACCAACGAACCGGATTGGTCCCTGGGAGACGCGCAGTCTATATCTAGGCATCATTCATTGCTCAGTTCCTTCGACATGTGGGATAGACCATCTACCAATCATTAAAAAGCTCAGTCATTATTACTCCTGCATCCGATGTGCGTGATGAACGATACGCATTAGGCGTACTAGATAGGCTCGCTTTGATGAGGCAATGCACTACCGGAAATTATACATTAGACAGCAATACATACATATTGGATAATTTCATGCCTTTTGTATGGGTCCCTAGCATGCATATTACTGCTATATGCATACAGGGCGAGTCAAAAAAAGCGGAACCCAAACCCCACAAATTATATTTCACATTCAAAAAAATATATAGCACCAAACATAATGATGACTTAAAAGCCAATTTCATAAGCTACTTTCAGATGAAAACATTTCTGAAATTGCTCCATCCGTTCAAACAATATCGCCATTTAAACACAATGACCCTAAAGCCTCTTTCGTCCAAAAATGCGATTTCAAGAATCGACGTCACAATTGTCTTTAAATATCACCAGCGATAAAACCTCAGTTAAAAAGTTAAACATTAAAGTCCTTTTGAAAGCCTGTCCTTTTTCCAAAAAAGGTGGATTTTATAAATCATATTGTTAGCCCAACCAGGGTTGTTAATAAAAATATTGTGTACTACAGTTGGTGACAGTTGTTGAAACAAGTATTCTGTGTCAGTTTCTTTGTTGTTCCAAACAGTCAGAATACACAATAACTTTTTTTTGTGGACGCAACAGGTTTTAGATTCATTGCGTTTAAATGGTGATATTCTTTGAACGGATTGAGCAATTTCAGTAATCTTTTTCATCTAAAGGTAGCTTTATTATGTTTGGTGCTACATGTTTTTTTAAAAAAAATGAAATATATTTTGGGGGGTTTGGGTTCCGCTTTTTTGACTCACCCAGTTTATCAAAACGTGAATGTCACTCGTATCGGCTATGGGCTCATTCCTGGGCCGGAGTTGGGCAGGGACTGAAAACCCAATCCACATACTGGCCCAGGCGGGATTCGAACCCGGGTCACAGCGGTGGAAGGCGAGGATAGTACCGCTACGCCAACCCGACTCCCATGTACTGTATGTAACAAACTGGTGCACAGATATTTTCACGACATGGACAGTAGGCATTATAAAGTACGGTTATATCAATGACATGGATTGTACAGTTAGAATGTTAATAGAGGAGAGGATTTTACTACGATATCGTCACAATAAGGTCAAATAAAAAATCTGACAAACTCATGTTCCAGTGTCGTTCAGATTAAATTTAGCTCTTAGTAAATGCTAAATGAAATCGTGATTCATGCACTTCGCATTAGTAATTACACACTTGCATGACTCATAGGCGGTAACACCCATTTAATTAATGAATTAATTAATCAGACGCAATTCTAGGAAACAATTTACATTTTCTTGAGGCAAACAAAAACAAAGACATCAAAAGGTATTTCTTTTGAGAAATGATACTTTTATAAAGTACCTATCTCCAAATACATTTATTATACCAAACCCAACCAAAGTACAGGCGATGTATCAAAGTGCACTTCACATAAATAACCAAGTACCACTATTTACAAATCAATCTATGATACACTTTTAAAATATAAAACAAATCCTTCAAATACTTCACACTAAAACTTTGGATGTCATCTTTGATAATAAAAAAATGTGGATAGTACCTAACACTTACACGGATGATTTTAAATTAAAATAGCAAATTTCGATGTAATTTACATTCGAAATTGGAATGAATAGTGGACGGACTGATACTTTCATAGATTAAATATATGTCAAGATATATCAAAATACTAATGACACTCAATGACAAACTATCAATGAAAAGTAGTAGTAGTAGTAGTGGTAGTAGTAGTAGTAGAACATGAAGTAGTACAGGGTGTAGCAAAAAGAAGGAAACCCACTTTTGGCAGGAATTTTAACCTACTTAAATTACTTGAACTGTATTTTTTTTTTAAATGTAGTGAATGATTGCTCTTCAACCATACGAGGCCAAAAAATCTTTTAAAAATCGCAAGAATAGCGTTATTATGCTATTGAATACATTAAGTCTGGTGTAGTGTTTAAGATCAATATTTTAATACCATTCAATTAAATTTTTGAAATATGCTCAACAAGTACCGGTAGGTCAAAATTGCTGTCAAAAGTGGGTTTCCTTCTTTTTTTTCACCACGTTCTATTAAACATTTATAAATGTGCAATTACACCCATGTTTTTGAAAATGTGCGTTTTCATCGGATGGTGAACAAGCAATATCTTCAGCTATAAGACATTACTGGTGCCCCGCCCAAAAAGTATCGGCAGATAGTTCCCCCCCCAACACTGAAATTTATGTTGGTATCTGTGTGGGAATGTGCACCACTATAAGATTAATTTTATTCGGCTACATAGCACAAGAGCACAGTTCAAAGAAAAAGACTGATGATTCAGGCACAAACTTCACGTTATAATGCATTTGGCCAATATCATTAACCGTAACTCCCTAGGCCTTTTTGCTAGGATGTAGCCTCAATATTGCAAAATCCTCCAATTGGCTTCATGGAAAAATAGAATATTGCCTCAATCCTCCAAATCCTCCATTATTTCTTGAATATGGTCCATGGAGGGCTGACCACTGCCTGAATCCTGCAAAATCCTGCGGCAGTGACTGTCAATATGTTGAGGCTTGGCCAGTGACATCCTGGAGCAGTACGGAGGATTTCAAGCATAATCCAGGCCTATATTTATGCATGACTGAGCAAAAACAAAAGGTCCGGCCCAAGACCTTGACAAAGTGCATCCTACAAAATCAGTAATGCACTTTTGCCATGTAACCTCAGTCCTCCAAATTCCTCCACTTTGGCAAAGAGGATTTTGAAGGATTCAGAGCGGTTAGGGTAAGATATCCTCAGGCCCAGCTCACAATAATGCAATGCACAACTGCAATTCAGCACAGAATTGAATAAAACTGGCCTAAAGAACCATTATCTTATTTCTTATTTCCGAAGAAAACTTAATTTTGAAGAATACATTTCTGTTATGGTTTAACTGTTTACTTGGCAGCACCACAAGATTGACCAATGTTTTTCTAGAAGTAACAAAACACACCGCACATACAAACTACAGTTCAGAACCAATACATACAAAATATTTCAGGTAATTTGTGACACAGTTAAATATTTATATTATTATAAATTAAATCATTTGAACTCAGTACAAAGTCAAACATTTTCAAATATGAGGAAGTATTATAGCCCTATAATTAATATTTTAACTGGCACTCAATTCGTAGCTGGAAAGCATTTTGATAATTCAAAAGAGTCTTACAAGTGAAAAAGACAGTTGTCTTCGAAATACTTCAATCGCACAGGACACACGAGTAATGTCAAGACTTTCAAAACTTGCCAAATGTAAGAATTCACTTGAGAAAAATAGTTGAGTCTTGTCCGAATCATAATGTGAACAGGATGTTCCCATCGTGTAAAGACTATTTATAGCGACTGACACATACCAATTTTCTTAACCAGTTCGCGCCGGGATTATTTCGCCTGGACCCAAGCGTGGGATTGTTTTTCACAAACCTCAAGCCAAACGGGTTCAGACTGTCATCTGTGGGTGGCACACCCTGATATTTCCGGCCTCGCTCGCTGCAAGCGGGTCGCTGACAGATATTTCCGGCCTGGCTCGTTGCGTGTTTATCCGTTATCTGTTCCAAATATCGCAAAACCTTTGCCTGTATACGCGCCATCCGGCATGAACAGCTTAACCAATTGACGACGAGATTATTTTTGGCCGAAAACACAACTTTTGATAAAGACAATCAGCCAAAAATATAAAAATGAAAGTCCAACACCACAAATACTGACTCTTGAGAGTCATTTGTACAATATTTGTACGATACTTCTCACCGTAACTTCATATTTTGCTACACTCCGAGGCCCCGCCACGGAGCGATATTTGCTACAGTGACAGGCATGTACAACGGCCAAGTTTAACACACGGTGTGTACACAAACCAATGGGAACCACTAATGTGTATACACGTCCACCGCCGGAGATTCAAGTAAAGCTTGACAATTTAACCCGTCACCCGCCCCAGCGAATGTACATTGCGCGATCGTGTTTACACAAATCCTCCAGCGTTAACTGGTTAAAAAGTGCTTTTGAATATCACACCAAATCTGAACACTTTATCACACAAAGAGTTGAATACATATATTTACAAGTGGATAGAAGCATAATTTAAAAAACCATCACTGAAACTGGCAACAAAATTGGACAGTATACAAATAATGCATGTTTATGAGTGCAATGGTAAGAATAATTTCATATGGTGACAGATGGAATGTTCCGTCCATCACCAAAAGGGATTTTTTCCAACTTTCACTCGGGAGGTAACACACTGAGTATACAGTGTTAATACGTCGGTGCAGGGCAAAACCTAATTTGATTTACATCACCCCGACGCAAAAATTCCACCTTTTGAATAGTTAATGCAGTACCCGCTGCTATGTTCATCAGATTTGAACCAGCCAACTGATCCCGTTAGCTCGGTGGTCGAGTGGTAAGACATCTGCACTAGAAAGCAGGAGGTCGTGGGTTCGAGTCCCACCCGAGTGATTTTTTTCCAACTTTCACACGGGAGGTAACACACTGAGTGTACAGTGTCTATACATCGGCGAAGGGCAAAACCTAATTTGATTTACATCATCCCGACGCAAAATTCCATCTTATGTATAGAAATTATTTTTCCATTGCATGAATGATTCATGAAATATTCATTATTTGTTTTATAAAATTATACAACACCTGAATAAAATTCTCGTCATCTGATTGGTCAGAGTCACCAGTCATGTGACCATGGAATCGAACTTCTATTTTTGCGGTGTGGCGGGGCTGTAGGATGGGACGAATAATTCATTGACATGTGATCAACTACCCACCAATCAGATGACTGGGATTTATTCAGGCATTGAATAAGACTTGATATTTGTATCACATACCAAACGCTGCAATACATCAGTTCCAAGGATTCGCAGAGGAGGCACCATTACTTGGATTAGGTTTATCAATGGAATCTGTCAAAGTAAAAAATAAAACAAAATAAAAAAATTACCCAAAATCATATCTTCTTCGACATTGTTTTGACTTCCAATGCAGTAGCATAGCGAGAAATTAACAGCTACATTTCGTGAAAGTTTCTGACCTCAGAAGAAATTAGAAGGGTGGAAGGGCTGGATGCAATCTGACACAAGATGGCGCTCTTCATAGTAGAAATTTGCACACATTTTTTTTAAAGCGTGTTTTTCACAGTTTACTTAATATTTCAATTCTTACCTTAAATAGTTGCTTAGCCACAATCTATTTAAGTGCTTTTCTTTTCCCTTTTTTCACCTATTTCCATCCTTTTATTCAATATTTTCCAATTCTTTTTTTTTATTATTGGGGCAATTATTCCAAAACTAACTTACCTGCAACTAAAGACGCTTGACTGGCTCCGGATCTACGAACGGACAGCTCTGCAGCACTATGCAAGAGAAATTTAAAACATACCTCAAGTCCAAATATTTTTTTTCCGGCAATATTATTTCAATATTTTACTTTTTCAGTTTTTTAAGCACAGCTTGAAATATATTGTTCGTTTTAAAAAGACATAAATTTGATGACAGAAATCTACCCATGGTGCTTTGCATTTCCCACGATGCTTTGCACTTCCCTCAAAGCTTTGTATTTCCTAAATGCATGTCCTGAGATACTTTGCATTTCCAATAATACTTTGTATTTCCCAAAATGCTTTGCATTTCCCACGATGCTTTGCACTTCCCCCAAAGCTTTGCATTTCCTAAATGCATTTCTTGAGATACTTTGCATTTTCAATAATACTTGGTATTTCCCATAATGCTTAGTATTTCTCGAGATGCTTTTCATTTCCCATGATGCTTTGCATTTCCGACAACGCTTTGCATTTTCTGCGATGATGTGCATTTCCCACAATGCTTTGCATTCCCCAAGATGCTTGCATTTCTGCAAATGCTTTGCATTTCACAATGCTTTGAATTTCCCAAGATGCTTTGCATTTCCCAGGATGCTTTGCATTTCCCACAATGCTTTGCCCTTCCCATGATGCTTTGCATTTCCCACGATACTTTGCATTTCCCATGAACCTTTTTTCCCCTTGCTATTTTGTAGAAGTGATTAACAATCCTTAGATAGGAAGGACAGTATGAGTGAAGCTGGGCAAGGAACCAGACTATTCCAGTCAACCTACCTGAGTTCCCTGACTTCTCTCCTTGATTTCCTTACAGGCGTCACGCCCGGTCTAGTCTCCAGACTTCTGTCAAAGTCGTCATTTCCTGAGCCGAAAAAAAAAAAATGGACGTATAATCGATGTATAGGTTTGAAAGACAACTAACAGATATTACAAATATGGACTTAGTTAACTTGAGGTATAAAAACTAGCCTTAAATGGTTTCAACTATACCACTTGGAGCAGTCAATATTTGTGATTATAACACCTGTGTCTCTGTGTCCGAGAGGATTCTGTGAGGTCACATGTTACTTTTACTTTTTTACTTTCTTCTTAATTTGGCCATCTTTAATACCAACCAAAAATAAGTAGCACTATACAATTAGCAATTTCAAGTACTATTTCCTATTGCGCGGTATTTGTGTGCAAATGCATGCTGGTGTGCGTTGTGCGCGTTTGGTGCGTATCATGCAAAGATATCGCAGAGCGCGGTTCGCCGCATTCGTGAAGGTTCAGTTTTTAGTTGAAGGAAGTTTTTCCCATTTTTTTTGATTAATTTTGTATTATTATTTAATTTATTGTTGTTTTCATTTATTTTATTAATTAAAAATAATAAAGAATATTAAGTGAAGTGTTATAAAACAGAAAACAAATAATTTAAATATTATCTCGTTAAGAAGTAAGACTAGCCTCCCTCGGTGATCCATGGAGCATTCTATTTTCCCTCGGCCACCTCGGGAGGCTAGTTTTACTACACCACTCGAAGCATTCAATATTTGTATACTATATGGACCTGTTCTTGTAACATAGCTACCAACCTGTCCCATTGGGGCCACTAGAGGGCGCCCCATCAGTCAGCACTTGACGTAATTTCTTTTTGAGTTCCCTGCTGGTTTTCTTGTAGTAGTAAAGATCCTTCTCTAAATCAGCAATCTGCTTGTCATGGGCACTGTGTAGACCAAGAAAATGCAAATTGCAAGTCAGTCGCAAGTCAGTCACAAGTCAATCGCAAGTCAATTACAAGTCCATCATAAGTCCATCACAAGTCAAACACAAGTCAATCGCAAGTCAATCACAAGTCAATCACTAGGCAATCACAAGTCAATCACAAGTCAATCATAAGTCAATCACAAGTCAATCACAAGTCAATCACAAATCAATCACAAGTCAATCACAAGTCAATCACATGTCAATCACTAGGCAATCACAAGTCAATCCCAAGTCAATCACAAGTCAGTCACAAATCAATTACAAGTCAATCACAAGTCAATCACAAGTCGATCACAAGTCAGTCACAAGTCCATCACAAGTCAGTCGCAAGTCAATCACAAGTCAATCACAAGTCAATCGCAAGTCAAACGCAAGTCAATCCCAAGTCAATCCCAAGTCAATCACAAGTCAATCACAAGTCAATCACAAGTCCATCACAAGTCCATCAGACGTCAACCACTGACTTATGATTGACTTATTTTGACTTGTGATTAACTTGTGATTGACTGAGCTATCCAGCCCTATGTTGGCGGTTCCCCATTTTGTCAATGTCTTTGTTTAAGGGGCGCTAGTCAGAAGCCATAAACCTGTATATGCCATGTAGCCAGGATCACGCCCAAAGTCACGATACTAGCAACATTAGCAATGCTGCAAACCTGGGAAATAGCAAACGGGGATCACTCAGAGAGGATACAGCTTTTGTTACAAATTTTCAAATAAACCTCAAAGCGAAACTAACAAAGACAAAAACAAATAGGGCTGGATAGCTCAGTTGGTAGAGCACCGGAACGGCAATCCGGAGGTCGTAGGTTCAAACCCCGCTCCAGTCAATTTCTTTGTTCAACTTTGAAAATTATAAAAATCTACCCAGTTAGTTTCTCTTTATACTTTATTTAAAGGGGAAAAAAGCAATACATTTACACAGCCATAATTTCAGCTCAGCTGTCGCAACGTGTTATTGGGTTTTGTTACTAGATAAACTGGTGATGACATAATTATTGCTTAGCTGTGAATTATCACATTCCCTAGACGCTAAGCGGCAAATGATGATGGGCGCAGGTGTGCACATGGTTTATGGTAATTATTCTGTCGCATTGTGTTCATGCAATAACAGACCATGAGCTATGAGGATCAGATGAGCAGACAATTCTAATTACAACCATACACGAACCTCTTGGGCATTAACTAGCCAAATTCTTAATTTTGTTATCAAATACAGTTTCAAAAAATGGATTGATCATCCCTTAAAGGTAATATACAACATTTGCAAACATAAAAAAAACATAACTACCAAATTATTATGAAATACCTTACTTTGACTATAAGTGAATAATATATCCCGCGGCTGCACGAGGAGTCGTGACGAAACTTTAGCAAATGGTGGTTTTCCCTTTTATTCCTTGGGGACACAATAGCCATCTATCGCTCTTCAACATTCAAACACGATGTAACTATGGGTGGTTTGATGTTCGGGAATTGAAAGTGGCCCAAATAGCATTTAATACAACCGGTAGATTTTTTTGTGAATCTGTTGACTCTTTTCAACAACGATGTTCGGTACGTTTTGTACATTAAAACCGGGAGCCAAGGATGATGTTCGGTATAGTCGAATGTTCGGTACAGCGGTGTTCGGTATAGCAGCGTTCCACTGTACATGGGTTCGAATTCTGACCGTGGGAACATGGTGCTTGTGCTCTTGAGCAAGGCACTTTACCATTATTACTTCGTCCTTCGAATGGGACGTAAAGCCGTAGGTCCTGTGTGTTGTGTAATGCACATTAAAGAACCCAGTAACACTTATCTCTAAAAGAAGGGGTTTCGTTTGTCCCGGTGTTTCTGGCAGTGGCTGCAATATGCGCCACAGCACCTTATATAAGGTGCTAAATAATGGGCTCATATTTCTCATAAACTTCATTTAGCTTTCTTGACATAATTTCCAGCGCCTTGAGTACCTAATTGTTGGTAGATACGTGCGCTATATAAGACTCAGGTGGTATTATAAATAGATTACCTTATATTACCGCCATCGCCGTCCGCCTGCTGCCTGATCAACATTTGAACTCGCTGCTCGTGTTGTTTCTGCTGAGACATCAATTTACGGTCCAGTTCCAACCTGGATCGCTGCAGCGTGTTCTCAAGTTCCCGTAACAGCCGCGACTGCTCGTCGACTTTCATCTAAAAGGTCAAAAGGCACATATTTTGACCCATTAGCACGTGTATTAGGTTGTGTTAATTTTTCTTCCTATATACCTGAGACAGTTTAGCTCTTCCTATTGGTCGAGAGGCCATTACGTGGATGGTTTTAAACCATTGAAAGAGACCGGCTGGCTGGTATTAGACACTTTTCCGGTGTCACATGAAAGTTGGACTCCTATAAAATCTAGTGCCTTTTACCCTTTTATTGGTTGAACGTTCACAATCTTCACTTCAGCATGTGCAATACTGCTAGTGAGTCCATATTTCATAGTCCTAAATTCACACTACACCGGCACAGCTGCGCTCTGCGCCACATCGCGCAGTATAAAGTGCCACACACGTCAATCTCCATATAAGGAGATTTTCAGTACTACTCTCAAGAGGCAAGGGCGGATCCAGGACACAATTTTTTGGGGGGGCCAAAAAAATTTTTGGTCCCCCCAAAAAAGTGGGTCAAAAAAATTACGGCGTGGGGTTCGGGGCCCGCTTAAGGGCCCCGAAATTTTTTTTGGATTCTATATGCTCTGTGGTGCGATCTGAGGCCATTTCTGACCACTTTAACCAATGTTTTTTTGAGGTAAGATGGTGGTGTACTCATTGCCTGCCTTTAGTGCAATGTCACATAAAAAAATAAAAAAAAATTGGTTTCGTTTTGGGGGGGGGGGGGCCATCCGCCCTTGTCAAGAGGCACATACCATAAACATAGCTAGAGGGGTGTTTAAAAAACTTTGAGTAAAATTGTTAAACAAAATCGTTGGAAATATAATCTTTTACTTGGTTTGATTTTTGACCTAAAGGTGTTTATGAATGGGAATAAATATGTACTTGGCCGGTATTCAACAAGTATGTTTAAAACCAGGCAAGCACATATTTATTCCTTCATTAAATATACCACACGTGTAACAAGGTCCTGTTGGCAATTATGTAGCAATGTTTCCCATAATGCCTTGCTTTGATTTCCTACCTCCATCTCGGTAATGGTAAGATCCTTCTTCTTGTCCGTCTCACGGAGGTCGACGACCTTTTCGAAGTATTTTATGAGGAGACTGGTAGCATCTGCTGCAGATAGTGACTGCAACCTCCCTGATAATGCCTCATCAATCTGTGAGCACAAGCAGGGGAATATACAGATATTGACTGGTTATGAGTGGTATAGTAAAACTATTGACTCCTGAGGCAGCCTTCCTGATAATGCCTCATCAATCTGTGAGCACAAACAGGGGAATATACAGATATTGACTGGTTATGAGTGGTATAGAAAAACTATTGCCTTCTGAGGCAACCTTTCCAATAATGCCTCATCAATCTGTGAGCACAAACAGGGGAATATACAAATATTGACTGGTTATAGATGGTATAGTAAAACTACAGCCTCCTGAGGCAAACTTCTTGATAATGCCTCATTAATCTATAAGCCCAAACAAGGGAATATTCAGATATTGACTGGCTATGAGTGGTATAGTAAAACCATAGCCACCTGAGGCAACCTTCCTGATAATGCCCCATCAATCTATGAGCACAAACAAGGGAATATACAGATATTGACTGCCTTGAATGGTATAGTAAAACTAAAGCCTCCTCAGGCAACACACAAATATTGACTGCTTTGAGTGGTATAGTAAAACTACAGCCTCCTGAGGCAACCTTCCTGATAATGCCTCATCAATCTGTGAACACAGGCAACACACAAATATTGACTGCTTTGAGTGGTATAGTAAAACTATACCCCTGTTCCAACTATACCACCCCTCCTGACTTACTGTTGTGAGGCCGGCTTTGCGCAGTTCTTGTTGTCTGCTTGCAATGGCTTCATTTTTGAAATCGATGGCCGCATCTAATGCTTCGATGCCTTCATCCATTTCTATCAACCTACACAACCAAAATGACACAACCACAATTTAGAAAACTGACATCTTTTGTTTTTTTGATAAAATGTCTTTAAAGGGAGGGTAGATCATTTGTCATTTGTGCTTTTTTTTGCATTTGAAGCACCAAAAGTGCTTAAAATCTAAAGATGGGTGCTTAACAACTAACCGCATGAAGTTTAAGCTCAGTAAATGCTGTATATTCCAAGACAACAATATTCTTGGATCTCGGTTTCAATTGAAAAAGTGCCGATCATGTTTTTAATTGCGTCCGAAATCAGCGTCTGGGACACATTCCCATTTAGCCGATTGAAGCTACGCGATGTCAAGCATTGAACGCGATGTAACGCACTGAACTGAAGAATAGCAACCGCAAGCACATGTACGTTGTCTCGACGCTAGTGCGCACCCATTCACGGATTCGCCAAATTACAAACCAACTGCTAACCAAAATTTTCGAAAATGTGTCACTTGACACATCTTTGGAAATGGCCTTCTTTTACTGTTTTCTTCAAAATGACAGCGTGTCAGAAGGAATAATTGAACAGGAAGTAGTACCATTACTATCTTTAACCCAAGTAAGTTTTTCAACAATAATTTCTTCCGTTACTTTTTGGGTGTCTGCAAATGATCTACTCTAATGAAAATACGTAAAAATCTCTCTAAAACGGTGCGCAACACGTAAATTACATTTGCGACCATTTTCAAGAGGTCCAGTGGAAGGAGCACACGGCGTGCATGTACTGGTTCGCGTGCACACTGCGCGAAGTACACAAGATTACTTTAAATCGAATATGAACAACCTTTGGCATCTTCACGAGGGTCAGGCTTACGAGCAAATGTCCCTTCCAATGGTCCCTCCAACTCTCTCGTTGTAACCGTTGAGGGGTACATGTGCAAAGAGTCTATTCCCGAACTGAGTACATAGATTATTAAATTTTGCAAATATTTTATACCTTCTTTCTTCTGTTGGGGATAGAATAGCTCCCTGTCCTAGCTTGGAGTCCAGAATTTCTCGTTGCTTCACAAGACGATCTCTGCAAACAGTTGAAACAAAAAAATACTCTTCAACAACAATGGAGCACTGTTGTCCAATGGTAACAGTGTTTGATTCATGTGTGACTGTGCATGGGTTTGAACTGGTGTCTGTGTTCTTGGGCAAGACACTTTACTTCAATTGTCTCTTCACCCTGGGGTATAAATGGGTGCGAAGGATGCCCTGTAAATCTCAACATTAAAGTATGGTTCTGGGCCAAAGCTGAGGCCCAGGTTTCAGAAACGACATGAGAGGAATTGGTCTGGTACCTATCTCGTTAGGGTGTGTTTTGATATCCCCACTGACTACCCTATAAATCTCAACATTAAAATATGTTACTGGGCGGAAGCTGAAGCCGAGGTTTCAAAAATGGCATGAGAGGAACTGGTCTAGTACCTATCTTGTTTGAGTGTCTTGGTATGTACTTATATCCCATCTGACTGCCCTGTAAGTCTCAACAATAAAGTATTGTTCTGGGCCAAAGCTGAGGCCAAGGTTTCAGAAATGGCATGAGAGGTACTGGTCTAGTACCTATCTCGTTTAACTGTCTTGGTATGTGCTTTGATATCCCCATTGACTACCCTGGAAATCTCAACATTAAAATATGTTACTGGGCCAAAGCTGAAGTCAAGGTTTCAGAAATGGCATGAGAAGAATTGGTCTGGTACCTATCTCATTTGTGTGTCTTAATATGCGTTTGGATATCCCCACTGACTACCCTGTATATCTCAACATTAAAATATGTTACTGGGCGGAAGCTCATGCCGAGGTTTCAGAAATGGCGTAAGCGGTACTGGTCTGGTACCTATCTCATTTGAGTGTCTTGATATGTGCTTTGATATCCCAACTGAGTCTGACTGCCCAGTAAGTCTAAACATTAAAGTATGGTTCTGGGCCAAAGCTGAGGCCAAGGTTTCAAAAATGAGGTGATCAGAACTGATCTGGTACCTATCTCGTTTGAGTGTCTTGATATGTGCTGTGATATCCCCACTAACTGCCTCCACGCTGACCCTCAAATCTTCATGCTTTGCCGCCAGCTGTTTATCGACGCTCTCGATTCTAGACGACAACCCTTTCAAATCCTGCAGAAAGAAATAACAGACTTGGTCATAACACAAGAAATGTAAACCATCATACCTCTGGCAATAAATATTCTGGTCAATATAATCACCTGGAAGTAATATACAAATGTTGACCGCCTTTGGCATGGTATAGTAAACTATAGCACTTTATAAACTATAGTGCCAAACACTGCCTTTGGCAATAAATATTTCAATGTATATTCCGGTCAATATAACCGTCTGAAAGTAATATACAAATATTGACCGCTTTTGGAGTGGTATAGTAAACTATACCATTACACCTAATGAAGTGCCCAACTATACCTTTGGCAGTAAATGTTTCAGTTTATATGCTGGTCAACATATTCACCTGGGAGTAATACAAATGTTGACCACTTTTGGAGTGGTATAGTAAACTGTAACATTATACCAACTGTAGCGCCCACAAAGAGCCTTGGCAATAAATATTTAAGTTTATATTCCGGTCAATATAACAGCCTAAAAGTAATATATAAATATTGACCTCTTTAGAAGTGTTATAGTAAACTATAGTATGATAAACTATACCACTATACCAACTGCTTGAAACTGCCCGAGTACTCAATGGTTTTCTTGATTTTTCAGTGAATAAATTCATCATTATAGAATGTTATTTAGTTCCTTAATTCTCATTATCGGCCTGTGATGTTTGAGTAAATATTGACCGAACTTGAAACTTGAAAATTAAAAAAACAAATATGTTTCTCTTTCAAACGATTGCTCCAAAAGGCTTAAACTCCATTAAAAAAGTTACATGAAAATACAAAAAAGGCGAAACTGTAGAAATAAAAATTTACATAAATTATTAATTTTCAAGTTTTTGAGAAATCTCAATTCAATATACCTTTGTCAATGTCTGGCTGGAGCGTAATCTCCTTATCTCCAGTTCTCCTTTCTCCCTAAGAAGATGTTCTTTTTTGGCGACAATTTCCTCTCGTTTCGCAAGCTCCTAAATACGATCAAACAAAAGGACTTTTCAAACTCCTTGCACAATTCTCGTACAGGATACTACTTTAGTTTTGTATTTGTGTGAAGTATTGTTTTCGGTTGGTACGCCATATATGCTGGATGATTCAATACACCATCATGAAAAGCGATATAATAATTATCGATTTTACTTTGTGTCTTTTTTAACAAAACTCTTACTTCTTCTAACTCCTTGACTTTGCGTTTGCGTTCCAGAACCTTGTCCACTTCATGATCCATCCACCGTTTCTGCTCATCCAGTTTAGCGTGATCGTCGCCATGAGCGCTACCCTGACGTAGCTTACGCTGGGCAACTACAACCTAGAAGACAGAAATGAACAGTGATGAGTAAATAGTGAGTCACAGAATGCGCAAGTTACAATACACAGTGAGTACAGGCCGAGTAATGTGACTCATGAGTAACTCATCACATTGACGAGTACAAAGTGAGTCACACAAGAGTTGAGTTACAATACTCAGTGAGAACAGACTGAGTAATGTGAGTAATGTGAGTTTCTCATGAGTAACTCATAACATTGACAGGTACAAGGTGAGTCACACAATGGGCGAGCTACAATACTCAGTGAATACACACTGAGTAATGTGACTCATGAGTAACTCATCGCATTGACGAGTACAAAGTGAGTCACACAGTGGGTGAGAAAAAATACTCAGTGAGTACAGACTGAGTGACAGGACTCATGAGTAACTCATCACATTGACATGTACAAAGTGAGTCACACAAGAGTTGAGCTGCAATACTCAGCGAGTACTCATGAGTAATGTGAGCAATGTGAGTTTCTCATGAGTTACTCATAACATTGACAGGTACAATGTGAGTCACACAAGGAGTGAGTTACAATACTCAGTGAGTACAGACGGAGTCATGTGACTCGTGAGTAACTCATCGCATTGACGAGTACAAAGTGAGTCACACAGTGGGTGAGAAAAAATAACTCAGTGAGTACAGACTGAGTGACAGGACTCATGAGTAACTCATAACATTGACATGTACAAAGTCATTCCACAATGGGTGAGATACCAAACTCAGTGAGTACAGACTGAGTAACGTGACTCATGAGTAACTTACCTCTTCAGTTTTTCTCTTGAGTATCTTCTGCTGTTGCTCCATTCTAATCTCCAACTCACGGATCCGCTGTTGATCTTTCTGCATTTCTTTCTGTGTACGAAGAAAATAATGATTTCAGCTCAAACATTAAATGTCAAATATGCATAACCATAACTTATATTCACAGTTAGAGCACTCTGCTCCAAATAAACTGATGTGTAACTGTCATTTCAAATTGGGAGTGTGGGATATTTGGGTACTATATCACTCGTGCTGCAAACCAACTGGGCAATAGTATGTTTCTAGTGCCCAGGATGTCTATTTCCACCTCTAGTTTCACTGGATGAATTCGAACATATTGCGTTTGGGAGTGTGGGATATTTGTATACTATATCCCTCGTGCTGCAAACCAACTGGGCAATAGCATGTTTCTAGTGCCCGGGATATTTATTTCCACCTCTAGTTTCACTGGATGAATTGGAACATATTGCGTTTGGGAGTGTGGGATATTTGGGTACTACATCCCTAGTGCTGCAAACCAACTGGGCAATAGTATGTTTCTAGTGCCCGGGATGTCTATTTTTACCTCTTGTTTCACCTGATGCATTGGAACATAGTGCGTTTGGGAACAGAGGATATTTGGGTACTATTTCCCTCATGCTACCACCCATTGGACAATAGTATGTTTCTAGAGCGCGGGATACCTCATGAATATGCATGAGGTTCAATAATCACATATTACTGACCTCTAGTTTGAGTTTCCTGTCTGCTTCATCCTTCAGTCGCTGCTGCAGTAATTCCTGATGTTGCTTCATTCTGCCGACCGCTAGCTCCAAATCCAAAGCTTTCTTATCACTCTGATTCTGAACCTTCAACAATTTCTCCGTATCCTGAAAAAACAAAAAACCCAAGACAATGTTTTAGAAAATAGGACAATAGTGCCATTCACTCCATGCACGAACAGCCGATTGCATTTTTTGGGCCAAAGGTTGTATAATACCTTTAAGAACGGTGAAAGCTACTTACGTGTTGTTTACGTTGTAGTTCTTTCATTCTGTTCTTCGCTTTGTCCATTTTCCGGCGGTACTCTTCGCCGAGTTTATCCTGATCCTGCGTCTCGTGTTGCTCTTTGGCTCCTAGGCGATGCAACGCTTCTTGGGCCTCGTGTAGCTCCGTCTTGGCACTCTGAGCCTCCTGCCATAGATTCATGAAACAAATTAACAGCACAGTCGTGAAATTTCATTGCTTGAGAAGTGCTCCCGTTGAGAAGTGTTCAGAAATTCATGTATAAACGGTGGATCGACCCATGTGAAGCCCCTTGGACTAATGGTCAAGTGTGATGGTAAAGGTTTGCACCCAGACAGGGTCCATGGTGCTTGTGTTCTTAGGCAAGACACTTTATTACAATTTAATCTCGCCGTACACTGATCCCCATGGTTTAAAAAAAAACATAAAAAAAACAACAGTTACACAGAGCCTGCCAAATTTTACTGGGGAGACCGCCAGCGGGGATTCGAATGCACCATCCCCAACAAAATACAGTTCTGTGCACATTGTCATGTGGAGTGTCATGGCCTAGCGGTTAATAGCACCAGACTTGTGCTCTGGTGTTTCAGAGGCAACAGTGACGTGGGTTCGAGTCCAGGTCTGGATACTTGAGCCCTTAAGAAAGGCACTTAACCATTACAGTTTCGTCCTTCGGATGGGGTGTAAAGCTGTAGGTCCCGTGTGTTGTGTAATGCAATGCACGTAAAAGAACCCAGTAACACTTGTCGCTAAGAGAAGGGGTTTGCCCCGGTGTTTCTGGCCTCCTATTAAACTCCCACATGGAGTATTTAGGAGAAGAACCAACCAAGAACCAAGAACATTCAGAAAAAAAGTACTTCCCATTATTCAGAACAATTTGCTGTTTTGTTTACTCCTACCGTTTCAAGCTGCTTGATTCTTTCCGTGTATTTCTTATTAGTTGTCTCCGCTTCCCGGCCCGTCTTGACCAACTCACGGATTAATTCCTCCTTCAACCTGGGGGGAAGAAAAGATCAATAAATCACAGAAAGGCAACATCAGTGAAATGCAAAGCAACCAATGAGATTTTAGATTTACTTAGGTGTTGCTTGTCCTCAGATACCTGTCATATATGAGGACAGGTGGCCAGTCTACTGCCATCTTGCACATATTACCAGAAATCTCTCTCATCTTCTGTTGCTTTGCTTTTCGGAGTTTGGACTCTCTGCCTTTGTGCTTATATAATCCAAATCAGATTTTTGATCATCACTGAGCGTTGCTTGTCCTCAGATACCTGTCATATATGAGGACAGGTGGCCAGTCTACTGCCATCTCACCTGATATTCAGAGCTAAATCTCTCATCTTCTGGTGAGCTTCTTGAACTTGGAGTTTGGACTCTCGGACTTTGTGCTTATGATCGACCAATCAGATTTGAGGATCACTGAGGCCGTTGCCTGTTCTCAGACACATGTCATATCAGGACAGGTGGCCAGTCTACGCACCTGATATTCAGAGCTAAATCTCTCATCTTCTGTTGAGCTTCTTGAACTCGTAGTTTGGACTCTCTGACTTTGTGCTTATAATCGACCAATCAGATTTGAGGATCACTGAGGACGTTGCCTGTCCTCAGACACATGTCATATCAGGACAGGTGGCCAGTCTACGCACCTGATATTCAGAGCTAAATCTCTCATCTTCTGTTGAGCTTCTTGAACTCGGAGTTTGGACTCTCGGACTTTGTGCTGGTGGTCCACGGTGCTGGATCGCAGCGCTTGCATCTCGTGGGATGTCACGTGGGGAAGATCCTTCAGATCGGAGACGGCTGACGCTTTGGTCATAGTCCCTCCAAACTCTGTAACGAGACGAGGTAAGACTAGTAAAGCTGGTCCCAGAGGGCACAACATTCTACTCGATCGATTCAGAACGGCTATTCACTGGAAGTCTGTTCATGCATCTGGTCTGCACAATGGGCCAGATTGCGCCCATTCATTAGCGTTACGGTGATCCTATACAATAGCACTGCCCAGCTCACGAGTGACGATCAGTCAGTCAGTCAGTCAGTCAGGTAGGTACAAAGAGGACAATAGGCTAGCCCTCTGGGACCAGCACAAAACAATGGCAGCATTGAACATTGGCAATTCCAAAATTTGATTTCACAACTTAAAATTTAGTATAATTTGAACTATCTCTGTGTAAAAAGGGACCGTGAATTTCACACTGGAAATATTTTTGTGCAAATTTCCATTCAGCTGAAATGTATGAAAACTTTGAGACGTCCCTTTTGGTTACAAGTTTGTACACATTCAAAATGTTCCATTTTTTTCCCCTGACAACTGAGGGCGCTGTTGCTGTGATGTCATTGTAAGGCACACACACTTCACTAATAGGAGTGTTTTGTTGAAATTGTAAACCTAGAAGTATTTGCTCTAAGTTTGACTAAATGATATGTACATGTACTGAAACAACAACAAATTTTAAAAGCATAAAACTTGTCACTGCCAAAAAAATTGTAGAATTAGGCAACTTTTAGTACCGCGGTTCCTGTAATATTGAAGTTCTACCTTAATCGATGTCCCAGTTTTGCTCATGAATATGGAAATTTGCATTAGCATAAAAACCTAAAAGTCATCAAAACACCCTCGGAATGGCAATGTGAAAATTGAATTATAAAGTTGAATGGAACACAATGTGCTTTTGCAATGACTGTCTTAAAAGATTATTGTTTCTTTGGCCGCTTCATTGAGTTCATGACTTACTATTGTTGCCGTCATTATTGGACAACCGACTCGCCGATTCGCTCTTTTTAGAATCCGACTTCTTCCTGGAAAGGCGAGATTTACTCCAAGTATGGCCCAAAACACTGCAAAGAAGACGACAAAAGACACGCATCATTTGATGCTTTGGGCGGTGTTCATAACACAAATACGTAGAATGTATGGGCTCTGTATACTCTCGTACTTTTTGTAGAGTAAGCGTACTCGAAAATGACGGTACTCGTACTCGGGCAGCAAAGTAATCGTACTCGACATGTCAAAATTGTACTCGATCATCAAAGTACTCGTACTCGAAAAGCAGTACTCAAAAAAAAAATGGTATAGCTTGACATACTACGGCCTTATTTTATTGATACTTTATGCTTGAAATGGTTGATTGGCTTGTGGAGAAATCAAAGTTTCCTGATATTCCTCTGTGCACGTCCGGACAAACACATTTAACAGCTAGCCGTGAGTGGGTCTGTATATCGGTCTGACTGGGCCTGGGCCAATTACGCACAATGAACTAGTTGCCGTATGGCCGTATTCGGAAAAAGAAGTACTCGTACTCAAAATACAAGTACTCGTACTCGTACTCGGAAGTACAAGTACTCGTACTCGGAGACCTGTACTCGTACTCAAAACTCGTACTCGATAACCTAAGTACTCGGCAGTACTCGGTACGTGGAAAAAAGTACTCGACTACAACACTGCTAGAAAGTCGTCAAAGAGCACCCTCTATTGTTTGCGCATGCTACAAGAAATGAACTAAATTGTACCCCGACTTGTCGTCGTTTTCATCATTGCTACTGTCACTCATCTCCCACAACATCACCTCATCTTGCTCTTCAAGACGTTTGAGGATGAGATGGCTTCTTGCTCGGAAGCCTTGGACGATTCGCTCCAAGGAGAACTACAGAGAAGACAACGGACAATAAGAATTTAAAAGCTGGGTTGGGGAAGTGATATCGTTGCTTGCAAGTTTCGTACAATGGAATCCCTTCAATGAAAATTCAAGAAATAGAGGGCGCTGTTCAAGATGGAAGATTGCTCTCATTTTCCCTGTGTTACTTGAGTTTTTAATCCAATTTTATCACCTTTCCTGTGTGCCATCCATCAATTTTTTAACAACTGCTGTCCTTTTGAGGAGTCATAGATCAAAGTAGAATGTATTTTGACAGGAATCTACAAATCACAGCCCAGATTTTTGAGATTTTTGTGATTGATATTATTATTATTATTAATGGAAATGGCATGCACTGATCACGCTGGTAATGTTATGTAAGGGGACATTCATGCTTCTGCATGCTACAGGGTGAGTAAAAAGAAAATGCAGGACCACTTTTTGAATGAAGTTTTGCCTGTAGCACTTTCAAAATCTAGGACAAGAAAGCCCATTTCATAAGCTTTCTTTTAGTACAAGAATCATTCAAATCACTCATGTACATTTTAAGTTACAGCATTTTGAACACAACACCGTTTTAAAGTTCATTCCTCGGATCACACGTTCTTTCAGCAAAACGAAAAAAATTCACACACATCCCTATAAGAGTTGTTTTCGTTTTCTTCAGAGAACACTTTACTTTTTTTGTGATTCATGGAATGAACTTTAAAATGGTGTCTGTGTTCAATATGCTGTAACTAGAAAATTACATGAGTGATTTGAATGATTCTTGTACTAAAAGAAAGCATAGTGACTGGGCTTTCATGTCCTAGATTTTGAAAGTGTTACAGGCAAAACTTCTTTCAATTATAGGTCCTGCCAGGCTGACGAGTTAAGACGTCAAGATTGCCTTGACCTGCCTCTGGGTGACGTCTAAACACGCTAATCCCTCGTGCCTTTTGTACACACACACAAAACTTGTCTGTGCAGTCTGTGGAGATGGACCGTGTGTTGACCATTGTGTGGGCCGTTGTGCATGGCCTACTTTTGCACAATTACGCTCCAGTGCACATCCCGGAGTATTGAATCATATGAGGTTTCGGCAAGAAATATTGTACAAATACTGTTGAGATCACTCTTGCGAATCAGTATTTTTGGCATTTGGCTGTATATCAGCAGTTGGCGGGGAAATTTTGCCTTCGAAATTTTCAACAAAAATAAACCCGAAGTGAAGTGGTTAGGGCAGCAACACACACGCAAAGCTTTGTCTAAACATTTTAGCACAAAAAGCTTCCAGAAAGAGTCGGAGACCGGTAAGTAGTTTTAACAGTTTAGTTGAATGCAAAGTACACGTGTTGTTCCTCAGTTTGAATGACTTTGCCATAAAGGAAATAAGACATATTGACGTTAGATCGGGTGCAGAAGCGAATTGTTCATTTGGTTGGTTAGGAGCATGGTTCATCATGACAACCCTGTCCCACTGTTGGTACCCTCAGTCTGTTCTACAGATATTTCCATGGACATTGTTCCGCCAGTTAGTTTGACTTGGTTCCTCCTGTCAGGGTGTTAGAGTGACAACCAGGCTCTCTGCTTCCTCTCACCCATACACTCTAGCTGTGCCGAGATGTAGATCAAAGAGCTACTCAATAGCTTTGTTTCCCACGTTCTGTATCTCTTTGAAACTCCTTGCCTAGTGAGTGTTTCCCTGTATTCTATGATCTAGCCTAAAGAGGAATATCAATTCCTACCACCAGCTTTCCTGATTTTTTCCGTCTTATATTTTCTCTTTCTAGCCCTTTGCCAGGAGTGCTTTATAGCCTTGCTTGGGGTCATTTTGCACACAAACCATTAAGGCAATAACCTTGTGTCTTTTCAGAATAAGTTGCAAAGAAGCCTGGAGAAGATAGCATAAAATGATGGCATTACAAACACACACACACCAATGTGGATGAAGACGACAATAACATTTTTTATCAATTGAACTAAAAATTGAAAAAGCTGGATCCTCTCTGAGTGAAGCCTGTTTGCCATTTCCGAGTAGGGGTGGGGGAGGGGGGGGGTGGACATGGGACGTGAGGGGTTGGGGGTGGGGTTGGAGTGGGGGTGGGGGTTGGGGTGGGAGATGAGAGATACATGTAGGGGATGTGGGTGGGGATAAAGAAGGGTTGGGTAATATGGTTGAGGTTTAAGATGGGGGTGGGGTAGGGGTTGGGGTGCATGGGGTTGGGGTGGGGTAGGAGTGGGGTTGGGGTACGGATGAGTTTGTTTCTGCATTCAGTAGGGGCCGTTGAACAACAGAGGACAATAGGGTCCCCAATTTGGATTCGTGTACAAAACATATGGGAGGTCTTCCTAAAGGGGTAATGGATTGCAGGCAAATTGCATGGGTTGGGATGGGGTTGGGATGAGATTGGGTTGGGATGGGGTTGGGATGAGATTGGGTTGGGATGGGGTTGGGTTGGGGTGGTGTGGGATGGGGGTGGGATGGGATGGGCTGGGATGGGGTTGGGTTGAGGTGGTGTTCAGATGGGGTTGGGATGGGATGGGATGGGAGGGATGGGGTTGGGATGGGATGGGATGGGATGGGGTTGGGTTGGGTTGAGGTTGGGTTGGGGTGGTGTTCGTATGGGGTTGGGATGGGATGGGATGGGAGGGCTGGGGTTGGGAGGGGATGGGATGGGATGGGGATGGGATGGGGGTGGGAGGGGGTGGGGATGGGGTGGGGTCGGGTTGGGATGGGATGGGATGGGGTTGGGTTGGGGTGGTGTTCGGATGGGGTTGGGATGGGATGGGATGGGATGGGGTTGGGTTGGGGTGTGTTCGGATGGGGTTGGGATGGGATGGGCTGGGATGGGGTTGGGTTGGGGTGGGGTTGGGCTGGGGTTGGGATGGGGTTGGGATGGGGTTGGGATGGGGTGGGATGGGGTTGGGATGGGATGGGATGGGATGGGGTTGGGTTGGGGTGGTGTTCGGATGGGGTTGGGATGGGATGGGATGGGATGGGATGGGCTGGGATGGGGTTGGGTTGGGGTGGTGTTGGGAGGGGGTTGGGATGGGGGGGGGTTGGGATGGGATGGGATGGGATGGGGTTGGGCAGGGGTGGTGTTGGGGTGGGGTTGGGATGGGATGGGATGGGATGGGATGGGATGGGATGGGATGGGATGGGATGGGATGGGATGGGATGGGATGGGATGGGATGGGATGGGATGGGATGGGATGGGATGGGATGGGATGGGATGGGATGGGATGGGATGGGATGGGATGGGTTGGGTTGGGGTGGTGTTGGGATGGGGTTGGGTTGGGATGGGATGGGCTGGGATGGGGTTGGGTTGGGGTGGTGTTGGGATGGGGTGGCGTTGGGATGGGGTTGGGTTGGGGGAGGGGGGAGAATGCGGTGGGGGACTGGGTTTAAGAGGATGGCAAAACTCCAGCGGGGTGACAACGAATTTTAGCAGGACGGTTTCCGCAAGGCCTCTCATAGAGAGCTTGTATGGTTTTACATGCGAATTATCATTAACATTCCATTGTCTTCAAATATAGGATAGTAAATATGGGAATGAAGAACAAATAAATGTAAAAACAAATAAGCAAATATGCCAACAAGCTTTTTTATCTAAAAAAGTCTTTTCCACTCCACCTTGCCGCACACGATGAATTAAACTTGTGTAGCAGACTCTGATAATGGAGAAAAGGTTTTCTAAATTTGGAATGATAAAAATTAGCACACTGTTTAAACAGATGATGTCCATGCAATTTGCCATGATGATGAAGCTCAATTTTTCATGCCATGCAGAGGTTCGTTAGCAGGCACGAACATACCAAAGTGTTCAGAAATTGATTGTAGACGTGAGCGGTTGAAACGGAGACACGGCTCGTGATAGAAGGACCGGATGAAAAGACTGAAGTCTGTTGACTAGAAGACTAACGAAATAGAGGAGAAATTACAGGTAAAGTTAAAGGGACATACATGGACATGGACATTGGACTAGGACAAAATTTGATTAAGGCCACGGTCCATCATTTGCAGCTATCCAAAAAGTAACTGATGTAAATAATTGTTGAAAAACATACTTGATTGATAGTTAGTAAGGGAACTAAACTCCCTGTGAAATTTTTCTTTCTGGCAAGCTGTCATTTTGAAGAAATCAACGAAAGAAAGCCTTTCCAATGATGCGTCTAAAGACCCATCGTAGAAAATTTCTGTTAGTAGTTCGTTTTTTTATTCGGCGAAGCACGCGCAAGCGTTGACACGATGCACACACGCCGTTGTTATAATTTGTTGGATCAGTGCGCGACATCGCGTAGCTGCAATCAGCTCAGTGAGAGCGTGTCTCGGACGCTGAATTCAGGCCCAATTCAAAACATAATTAAGCAACTTTTGATTTGAAATCGAGATCTTAGAATGTTGTTTTCTTGAAAAATACAGCTGAAGCTGAGCTGAAACTTCATCAGGTTAGTTGTTCAGCACCCTTCTTTACATTTTGAGCACTTTTGTTGTTTCAAACAAACAAAATGCATAAATTACAAATGATGGACCGTACCTTTAAAAGTATTATACAATATTTGGAAACATTTAACAACAAAACTGCCAAATTGTTATGAAATACTTCACTAGACTGTACGTGAATAATAGTCTCAAGCATCCTGTGAAATCATGGCACAAGGTCTGCTGTCATTTTCAAGAAAAGTGGAATTTATGCATCAATTTCCAACGATGGTCGGCCCACCAATCGTTGGAAAGGATTATTTTTGATTGTGCTATTGCTATTTTGACAGTTTGAAGTTTGAATGTTTGCAAAGGGTGTCTACTAGCTTGCATTAAGATAGAGAATAAAAAGAAAAGTAACGTTAAAACTAGGAACAAACCTGTAAAATGTAACATACCAAACACTAGAAAAGAAACTAGAAGTGTGCAGAAAGAAGCCTAACAAGTAAAAGATGCTTTCCAAAACATTCGTTTTTCTCTTAACACTTAAAGGGAAGATACAACATCAAAAAACGAAATGATTGAATTTTCACGAAATACTGTTAAAAATGACTGTTTAAAGCATCCTGTAAAATCGTGGCTCCTGGTGTGCTGACATTTTCAAGAAAAACTGTATTTTTTCAACACTGGTCGGCCGACCAGCGTTGGAGAAAACTGGCTATTTTTCAAAAACTGCTCCTAATTTTTCTCATTTAGTTATTCTGCATTTTCTTTGCAATTGATTACACACCTGTGAAGGGGTACAAGCCTGCCAGACTGATTCTCTGACCTTACAATTCCCCAAAGTCTATACATTGCTTCAGCATAGATCTACAAGCCCAAAACATGAAACATGTCATTTTAACAATATTTGCTAAATCATACTTATCTCCAAATCTATTTATTTCTGTAAATTGCAGCAAAAGCAAATGTTGTGCATTCCCTTTAACAAAATATGACCCTTGAGGGTTTTATTTATTTATTTATATATGTTTTTTTTTAAGGGCTACTTTTACTTTTTTCAAGACAAATGATGAAGAAAAATATTCCATTTCTTACCAATGGCGGACTGGTATGCAACTTCCTAGACTGCGGCCTCTCTCCATGGATAGTCTCTCCTCCAGCCGCTGATTTGGCTCTCATCAATCCAGTCAGATGGGCTGGTACTGACATGGGTCTCCTACGGCCTGTCAGGGGCGCTTCAAAGTTGTCACCTGCTGGGGCAGAGTCTATCACCTACAGAATAAGAGTGAAGTTTGTGAACTCCCCAGGACCAAATTGTTTGCTCAGTCATGCGGAAATCACTAGATCGTGAACAAAATGACCACAAGTCCAAAACTCACTTTCCTGTAGTCTTTCACTGCCATTTAAGGAGTGATTAAAATCATAGGTGAATTGTAAGGTCAGGGAACCAGTTTAGCTCCTTGTACCTTGCTCATAGGTGATGTAAAAATGAAGTCCATATGTGCAAATATTTGAAAAAGATGCCTGTTTGTTCATCTGGTCCCAGCGTTGATTATCAAACTGCAAGCCATTTCACCACATGACCAAATGGCAGTCCATACCTGCCATGATTTTACAGGATGCTTTACACTGAGTTTTATTTTTTGATGTTTGCAAATGTTGTATTTTCCCTTTAACTATAGTATAAATCTCTTGTGTGCACTTATAAAGGTGATCTTATACAGTGTTTACCTTTCTATGCACATATGTCCTATAAAGGTGACGCTTCATGCATACGAGTGTATACCGATCTGTGCATGCACCTGTATTTCTTATTAAGGTGTCTGCTATATTACAGTATACATATTTTTGGTGCACTTATAAAGGTGTTCTGCAATGAATACATTTTGGTGCGCCTGTAGTTTCTATTAAGGTGTTTGTATAGTACTGTGTATACCACAGTACATATTTTGTGCACCTATAAAGGTGTCAGCTATGGTACAATGAAAGGGTTAAGGTGTTTGAATAGTACAGTGTATACCACAGTACATATTTTGTGCACCTATAAAGGTGTCAGCTATACTACAATGTATACCTTTCAGTGCGCCTGTAGTTTCTATTAAGGTGTTTGTATAGTACAGTCTAAACCACAGTACATATTTTGTGCACCTATAAAGGTGTCGGCTATACTACAATGTGTACCTTTTGGTGCGCCTGTAGGTCCTGTATGATAGTCTGTTGTTCTATCAGTTCTTCTTCTTGTTGATGGAGTCTTGCCATAGCAGTCTCCAGTCCATTTGCTGTTTCTTCATTTGATTTTTCCTGGAACGTTACAATTACAATCAAAGATTGAAATCATCAATAAAATATGTCTTTTGATCTTTGAAACTTTCTTCCCGTAGTATGGAAAAAATACAATTGTGACTCCAGAAACATCTAACAAAAGCAAATCATATATGTGTGGACGATTTGGTTCAGCGGTTGTGTCTAACATGTGCAATGGTGTGCCAGTTCCAATTCTGATGGGAAACATGGTGCTTGTGTTCTTGGGCAAGCTACTGTACCACAATTGCCTCTCTCTACCCAGGGATATGATTGCGCTTATCTTGAACTCCTACAGAAAATAGTTTCATGTGCAATGATACTTGGGTTCGATTCCTTATGGGGAGCATGTGCTTGTGTTCTTGGGCAAGACACTTTACTACAATGGCCCCTCTCCACCCAGGAGTATAAATGGGGACCTGTGAGGGTTAAGACCAAATTGCGCTGATCTTGAGCTGCTGCAGAAAACTGGTTTCATGGCTTGATAAACAGGGGTAATACTTGCAAAACGCTTTGAAACTTTGGAGTAAAGCAAGCTTTTCTAACTGGCTTTTACCTTCCTCAAACCTGTAATATCGTCAAAAAAATCTCTGTCTGATTTTGAAGGATTTGTAAGGTTTAAGGTGTATGAAGACTTACCAGTTGCTTGATTCGTGCCAGCAGTTCGTTGTTCTCTTTCGTCTTCGCACTGAAAATTTCTTCATCACTGGCCAGATCATCAAGTGCCTAATAAGACGCAAATGACAAATACACACAGAAATAGAAATATGCTGTTGGTTGTTTTTTTAATGGGGGTCTTGACCAATATTGACCCAAGTAATAGCATGGCTCAGAATGCATGTTTTGAAAGGAGGATTGAACGATCTTGAATTTTTTCTTGAGTAAAAAAAAAGTGATAAATTTCAGGAAAACAAGTTAATTTCAGTGAAAACTACAAAATTACAAGAAAACATCATTTTTTTTTCAAAATGTGCAATATGTTGACATGACTTCATAAAAAAGGTTTTTAATAGTCTTTTAAAAATACGATTACAACTAAAAATGAATATATAATACCAATATTTCAAAAAAACTGTAATTTTTTTTTTCTTTTTCTATACCTTTTTTAGTTTCTGTTGCAAGTCTTCAATAGTCGCCTGTTGATCGCCGAGCATCGCGGTTTTCGCGTCGTCGCTATTAGCATCCTGTGCCTCCTGGGCTAAATCCAACCAATTCCTGATGGCCGTAACTTCATCGTCCGTCAATCCCTCGTTATCCTGAAGAACGTTCAGTAATTTCACGGCTTCCTCCGTGCAGACTTGGTAGTGAGCAGACTGGGTTTGTATCCTTCAATTCAAAACAAAATTGCAAACAAAACATGGTAAAGGAGGCAGTAAGACTTTGAGTTGAACTATTTTTTTGTGGGGGGGGGGGAGCTGGAGCTCATTTGATGTTGGAGCACTCTTTTCGTTTTGCTCTTTTTATCGGCTCTGTCCGCCAACAAAAGAGGGCGCCTTTTTGCCAGTTTTGAGAGCTCTTTGGACGGGACACCAAGCAAGTGCATACTGGTTTGCGCGCCAAGTACGCACGCATTCGACTAATGGTCCTTGCCCAAACTTGGCCCTGGTTTGCACGTCAAGTACTCACGACTCAGCCACAGCATCTTCGCGTGAGCGGGCGAATGCATTCAAATCAAACTTGCGATGTTCTCCGAGACCAATCCCCGCCCCCAATAACTTTGGATCATTCGAATTACGCAGTTGATGGACCGGGAACCAGTCTAGGTCTCCCCCAACTCTCCTTTTCTGGCCGTTGAAATTATGATGTTTGATGTAATTTCGTTTAATTTATTATTTTACAGGGAACATGTAACTACACACAAACTAATAAAGTTAATACAAATCAAGTAAAACGACAAACAAAGAAACAATTAAGCTGGCAAAGAAACTAAGATAAACAGGAAAATAACACAAGCAATAATAGTAACAATAGCTTGCAAATAACAATCACAAGGGGGGGGGATGAGCATTACCTGATAATGCTACCTTCTAGATCCTTGACTCTCTGTGAATCCACTCCGTCCTGTTGAAAAAAAAAAAACCAGAAAGAGTTGCTGGATAACGGCCAACTCCAACATCCATCAAAATTCTCCAGAGATATTTACAAACATGATTACTGCCCTTACATAGTTGCGGTCTGACTTCGCAGATTGGTGGCGCTGTAACTCCTCACGCAACGCCTCTATTTCGGTCTGCATGGCCGCGATACGACACGAATTCACATCGCAATTGATAATCGGCTTATTCTTGATGTTACGTGCCTACAAGAAAAGATTAAAAAATAGCAAATAATATTCCTATTATTTAAAATATTTTCACCTGTATAGACTGTTTGCACTGCGGCCATGTTTGAGGTGCGTGCTTTTGTTCAGCAGGGGTATGTATGTGTACACCTGTTTTCATTGTTAATGAATTAACATAACACAAAATAACCTCCAAGATGGCACCCTAATGCAATCAATCTTTTGTACAGTCAATAGTTTAACAATCTCACTTTTACTAGTGGCCTATGCTAGGGGTGTGCATTTACGGGTAGTCAGGAACCAGGTACCCGATTTAAAAACAAAAAGGGTTTTCGTTAAAGAAACCCAACCCCAAAATTCAAATCTTAAGTTAAGGTTAAAGACAAGTTGAATAAGACACCAAAATTTAACTTCAGTCTTACAAGAAGACTATATCTTACCCTATTGGCGTACTTGAGGGCGTTCAGGGTCTCGTCAAAACTGACCGCGGACGGACTGATGCACGTGATCATACACGTCTTAGCATTGCCTCCAAGCGAATCCTTCAAGATTCTCGTTATCTTGGAGTCGCGGTACGGGATGTGAGCGCCTCGTCGCTTGGGATCGCTCAGCGCACTGATCACGTTACCCAGGGATAGGAGACCACTGTTAATATGGACAGATTCTGTAGTAAACAAAAACACAAAATGTAGATGGAAATCAATTTCCAAAAAGTTTAACCGTTTTATAGTCGGTGACGGAAAAGTAAAAATTCATATGCAGTGAGGTAGACCACCACAAATGACAGCAAAAATGAAGCGGAAAGTTATTCTGTTATGTGCATTCATGGGCGTCGCCAGGATTTTTTCTAGAGGGGGGCAAAACATATTTTTCCCCAAAAATTCTTGTATTTCTGAACAAATTCTCAATTTCTCAGTTTTAGACAGGGGCAGGGACATTTTGCCCCCCCCCCCCAACTCATTAAATTTACACCACTATGACTTCGCGCCTCTTTTTCTTTCTTTTTTTTCTCTTTTTTTTCTTCCTCTTTTTTTGTTTTTGTTTTTTTTGTTGCTTTTCCGGGCAAGCACCTGCCCCTCGCGACGCCCATGTGTGCATTACCTTTGAATCTTTCGCCAGCGTTTCCAGTTTTGTGAGCACGCTCAGAGCCCGCCAGATCCACAAAGTGGAATTTGGCGGCCATGCTGTGTACGCTGGCTTCTGACTGGTCGTCCTCTGCCACCGGTTCCCCGTCTGCAACATTAGCTGGGTCCTCCCATCTTTGTTCTGGTAACATTAAGAAAAAACACAAAATATGTCCTCAACTTTAGCCCTACCAAGTTTCAAGACTATCTCTGCAGTCTGTTAAGTTCTGAATATGCTGGTGCATGCATTGCTAGATATTTTAGCAATACAGTCTTTGGAAAATTTGAAAGTGGTATATTGCTTCATTAAAAGGACTCGGACAGTGCAGAGAACATTAACCCTAACTTTCTCAAGTCCTCCAAAATCCTCTTTGCAAAATGGAGGATTTTTGCAGGATTGAGGCTATATAGCAAAAATGCACAGCTGATGAGGATGCACTGTGTCAAGGTCTTGGGCCGGACATTGTGTTGTTTATGCTCAGCCGTGCATACATTTAGGCGTAGAGTATACTTGAAATCCTCCGCACTGCTCCAGGATGTCACTGGCTCTGCCTCAACGTGCTGACAGTGATTGCTGGAGGATTTTGCAGGATTGAGGCAGTGGTCACCCCTCCAAGGACCACATTCAAGAAATCACAGATGATTCTGCAGGATTGAGGCAGTATGCAATGGAGGCAGTGGGAGTATTCTGCAGGATTGAGGTTGCATCCTAGCAAAAATACCTAGGGAGTAAGGGTTAATTGAAAACCACAACATATGTCCTTATCGTTAGTTCAACCGAGTTTCAAGACTATCTCTGCCTTCTGTTAAGTTCTGAAGAGGCACGTACATGCTTTGCTAGATTTTAGCAGAACAGCGTTGGACATTTTAAAAGTGGTATACTACCTTATTAAAAGACATACAAAGGACAAAGACAGTGACTTACGTAATGCTATAGTGAAGATGGAGTGTGATCGACTTGAGACTTCGTTCATGTTTGTAGCTCCGGTGTGCCGATGAGCTGAACCAATCGCCAGGCAGTTCAAGACTTCATCAAGACTGTCACAGGCGACCTCAGTCGCACCAATGACAACTGCATAATGACATCAAAACGACAATGACACATCATAATGACGGACCTGGGTGACAATTGTCACAATGACAATGACGCATTCGAATAACAATGGCACATTACAATAATGGCCGCACCACAGAGTGAAGATGACAAATCAAGATGCTAGGGCTGTCATTTTCAAATAATTTAGAGTTCGACTACTCAAAACTGTGTTTGACTGAATATTCGAATATTCGAAACTGCCAGCTGCAACTGTATGCCATATTGGTTCAAAGTTGCATGCAGAGCGCCGTTAAAAAGACGAAGTACAATGACAAATGACACATCGCTATGATGACACATCAGGATCACACATTTCAATAACAATTATACCTTCAATGATAACTCCACCGTTTGAAAATGACAAACTCAGGGTAAGTTCACGCAAGAACTATTGTTGACCAATGGTTAATCATAGTTCAAACTCTGTCTAGTCAACTATTTGGAACCAACCTACTGCGGCTGGTCGCGCAACGATTTATAGCTGGTTACCAACAGCAATTTCTATAGCATAGTACAGAGGGGACCAACTATCTACGAAAATGGCGGAAAACGAAACTGCGAGCGCTAAATATCATTTTTATTGCACAGTTTTTCCATGTTAGTTTATGATTATGTCACTTTTGTCACCATTGTACAATAATACTGGCGATAATGTAAGATGTCCTAAACTATACACAATCATTATTATTGTGTAAATAAAGAGAAACAACAAGTGTTGTATAATTGCCCGACCGCTAGTTTTTGACAGTTGTTGACATGACAATAGTTTGACTAGTCGTTCGCACTTTAACTTCAGCGCGCATGCGCTAGGTACGTCACGAACCAACCACTAGTTAACCTTGGTCCTTGATCCAACTCGCCCCATGATGACAATTGTTGGTTTTGCTTCAAGCCGTTACTTACCAGTGTTTCCGTGCTCATCTTCCCTGATATGCATCTCTTTGCTGCTAGTCTCCAAATCCAGCAGGTCTTTGAGCTCCTCCTTATAGATCTCAATGTACGACACGTTCAGGTTGTACTCTACGTTGTGGTTTTCCTGATGCAAAGAAATTGTAAACAGATTTTTTGTTAACAAAAGTTTGTAAACAGGTACGACATATCTATGGGCTGCACGCACAAGTACCCCCTCAACGGTAAGAAAGGGAGAGTTGGGGGAGACCACTGGGAGAGATATTTGAACGCGTTGCTCATGACGCCAGCCACTCATGCGAAGGGTTTGTGAACATTCGGAATAAAATAAGTAAATACTTCGCGCAATACCTGCGAACCTCTTTGAATGTGTTCTACATAACCCCCGAGGACCGACACACAAAAGGAGAACAACAGATCCTTTCAGTCCTCGGGAGTTGGGTCTTTTGTTGGAAACGGTCTTCTGTAGTAAGTTTGTGTGCTTAGTCTACGAGAGAGTGTTGTAATACAGGGACAAAAGGAAACACAAAGCATTGTCCTCGAGAGTAAAGTAAAACAAGAGAGGGTGCACATGGTGTGTCTCTCCTAGTGGGGCTTTTGAATGGTTTTCGAAGGGTTAACTGTTTGCTTTCTTGGGAGAATCTTAGACATAATATGTACCTTAATGATGTTGTACATTTGTTGCACCGCTCTTGGGATGATCCCTTGTTCATCTTCGGTCAAGGCAGCCGCCGTATGTCCCCCGACAGTGTAGGTTTTTCCAGAACCCTACGAAAGCAAGCACGTGTATAACTGTTATCTGTGAAACTCTTCATTGTCTTATGAGAAAGTGTGGTCTAGTGGTTAGGGTTCGTTACTCGTAATCAGAGGGTCAGGGGTTTGAATCCAGCTGCTGGTCATGTTGTGTCCTTGGGCAAGCCACTTAACCCCTACTTGCCTCTCTTCACCCAAGAGTATGAATGGGTACCGGCAAAAGCAGACTCATGATCAGGGGGTCAAGGGTTCGAACCCAGCTGCTGGTCATAATTTGTGTCCTAGGGCAAGCCACTTTACTCCACTTGCCTTTCTCCACCCAGGAGTATAAATGGGTACCGGCATTAGCTGGGGAGTAACCTGCGATGGACTGGCATCCAATCCAGGAGGAATAGAAATATTCTCAGTCGTTTCATGCCACAGAAACTGGAGATAAACGCCGGCCTGATGGTCCATATTGGCTAGTGACAGACTTTATTTCTCAATAGGTTTTTACAGGCTTGCAAACCACAGTGCTAAGAGCATTTTTGAGGAATAGTTCGGTGCAAGAAAATTACAATAAGAACGTACCGTTTGTCCATACGCAAAGATTGTTGCATTGTAACCTTCAAAGAAACTGGCCACTAAACTGCTCACACAGATGTTATACACTTCTTCCTGTTAAGAACAAGAAACAGAGTTTATTGACTTGTGATTGACTTGTGATTGACTTGTGATTGCCTTGTGATTGACTTGTGACTGACTAGTGATTGACTTGTGATTGACTTGTGACTGACTTGTGATTGCCTTGTGACTGACTTGTGATTGACTTGTGACTGACTTGTGATTGACTTGAGATTGACTTGTGACTGACTTGTGATTGACTTGTGACTGACTTGTGATTGCCTTGTGATTGACTTGTGACTGACTTGTGACTGACTTGTGATTAACTTGTGATTGAATTGTGATTAACTTGTGACTGACTTGTGATTGCCTTGTGATTGACTTGTGACTGACTTGTGATTGACTTCTGACTGACTTGTGATTGAATTGTGATTAACTTGTGACTGACTTGTGACTGACTTGTGATGGACTTGTGACTGACTTGAGATTGACTTGTGGCTGACTTGTGATTGACTTGTGATTAACTTGTGACTGACTTGTGATTGACTTGTGATTGACTTGTGATTGACTTGTGACTGACTTGTGATTGCCTTGTGAATGACTTGTGACTGACTTGTGATTGACTTGTGATTGACTTTTGACTGACTTGTGCCTGACTTGTGATGGACTTGTGATTACCTAATACTTAATTTGTGATTGGCATACAATAAATCGCAAACCTGGTTTATCTTTGAAGACAAAACATGGTCAAACGTGAACGCGCGATCTCTTCCGACAATCACTTGATTGGAGTTGAGAACCACGCGCACACAACTCTCATGATGATGCAGCTTCTCTTGGGGAAGAAAGGGGCGGATCTAAAAAAAAAAAAAAAGCTTTTAATTTCAGATATGCTAATAAAATTCTTTGCAAGATATTTGCCAAGCAATGAAGAAGACAGACCCCAAAAAAGTGAGTTTACGTTAAAGCTATAGTCCATCATTTGTAATTTGTGCATTTTGTTCGTTTGGAGCAACAAAAATGCTCAAAATCTAAAGAAGGGTACTGAACAACTAACCTGATGAAGTTTCAGCTCAGCTTCAGCTGTACATTCCGAGAGAAACAGCATTCTAGGATCTCAATTTCAAATCAAAAGTTGCTGAATCATGTTTTGAATTTGGCCTGAATTCAGTGTCCGCGACACGTTCTCACTGAGCCGATTGCAGCTACGCGATGTCGCGCACTGATCCGACGAATTATAGCAACCACGTGCGCGTGTGTGTCGTGCCAACGCTTGCGCGCGCTTTGCCCCAAAACAAAACGAACTACTAATTTAAATTTCCTACGGTGCGTCTTAAGAAGCACCGTTGGAAAGGCCTTTTTTCGTTGATTTCTTCAAATGACAGCTTGCCAGAAAGATTAATTTCACAGGGAGTTTAGTCCCCTTACTATCTTTCAACCAAGTATGTTTTTCAACAATAATTACGCCAGTTACTTTTCGGATGGCTGCAAATGATGGACTATAGCGTTAACATGAACCCTCCTATGCAAACATACACTATGTGCCAAGTTGTCCTTTCAGTCAAAATCAGTCAGGTGACTGTTTTCAACAGTTAAGAGCTCCCAGCCTACATAAAGCAGGATTGACTGGCTGTGACTGTTTATGTAACTTGATACAGCTAGGCTTTGACTGTAGGTGATTGATAAGCCAGCTGTGCCTACCAGTCACCTGCTTTTGTCTGTTGACTGAGTTTGACTAGTCACAGTGCTTGCTAGAAATATGACTGTTGGTGACTAGCCTGTGAAAAAAGGCATGGCAGGGAAGAGGATTTTTTGACTGTCTGTGACTGTTCAGACAGCAGGAGGGTTTAATGATGCTACCGAGTGGTTCACTGCAAAACAAAATAGGACTATGTCGGTATAATTTTATAATCCATATTGAACTCGCTTTCATTATCACTCGGGTGCAAAAGATTGTTTTGAAGTTTATAAAAGTTGAATTGAGATCTCAAACTTGGCTGGCGAAATACTGATGACCAACTTCGATTGAATGATGTTTGGACTACTCTACGGTAGTTGACTTTTTGGGGCCAGCGCACGGAGTACGATTCCATCACTGGTTACCCATCCCTCGCACATTGTACAGCACCGTGGGAACCAGTACCCAATTTCATGAAACTCATCGTAACTTACGATGCATTGCAGTACGTCGTATCCCTACAATGCAGTTCTGCGATCCATTTCACAAAACACATCAATTTTTAAATTAGCTTTTGCCCTTCATCAATTTTTGATGTACATGTAGTTAGCGTACAGTAAATAGTCGTCTGATATTCAACAAAGAGTTGTTGCATCTCCTCTCGAAATTTTGTAAAACGTAAAAAAAAATGGTGGATTTGTAATGTAATTTTAAAGGAAAACAAGCTCTCAGTGGACTGTATAGCAACTTTGGAATTTCAACAGCAATTTTCCACGCTAATTCATAATTATTTAATGCCATTTCTATTTACAACTTTATACACAATGTCTCAGTTTTCGTTCATGTAATTTTATGGCATAAAACTGGCTAAGAAAAGGACGCTTCTTATTTTGCGATGAACACTAAACACGTCGTAATTTGCGACGTGTTGTAAACCGTTGTCACGGAACTTTGTGAAATCGGGTGCAGGAACATTCGGTTTTACGATCATGTTTTGATCAGCGCTTGCACTTTGCTTTTATGCACAGGCGCAAGTGATATCACAAATCAACCGCTAACGTTAGCCAACCAATGGTCCTCCCCTGAACTTGTTCTCTTAGATTGAGGGCGTGGATACTCACCCTAACGGCCACGCGTACTGGTACCTCCTGCATTGTTGCTGTTTCAGAGACAAAAGCAGCCAGATTCTACAAAATTACTAAGGATATGGCACTGACACCATCTCATCATTTTCCCATATGGTTTGTTCTGACAAGAAAAAAAATAAAAACAAAAATAAGATAGAATTTATAAAAGTTCAATTAAGGGAATGTACAACATTTGCTTTTGCTGAAATTTTCAGAAATAAATGGATTTGGAGGATTAGTTTGTTATAGAAAATATTGTAAAACTGACTTGTTTCACATTTTGGACAAGAAAATCATGTTCTGAGCATCACTGAATTTGTAAATGCGATAAAAAAACTAGAAATTGGACGACAGAGGGCGTTATTACATAGTGTCGGCAGATTCCTAATTTTGCTGCACAACAACTCCAGGCATAATTGCAAAAATCACGAATGGTAAAAGTTCAATTTTCCGGTCCTAATAATAATATCACGGCATCCTTTGACATATCCTGCCGACTACGCCAGATTGTAACGGGCAAGGTTGCTGCTGAAAATGTCTAAACAGGAACTTGAGATATGAGGATCTTCGGTCCGTGTTGTGTGAATTGAAAAAAGTAGGCAGTGTATATTTTGCCGGAGACAGCAAACCTTTAGTAAACGTTAGTTTGCCGGATATGCACTGAACATGCGCAGTTACTGTTTTTTTGTACTTAAACATTTTCCGGTGACAAGTTTTAGTCTGGCTCCATGCCAAAATTATCGTTGTTACCTCGTATTCACAAGATGGGATTCAGACCATTTTATAATTTTGGACTTTATTTCCCTTTTAAAAAAATCATCCAGAGCCACAAATCTGAAAAAAAAAAATGTAATACTCTGCAAAAAAATGTTTGAGAAATGTTAAAATAATAAAAGAAGAATATTCTTATTTATTTGGGGATGAGAAAAAAAAACCTTAAAAATGTGGTGCGGTCGGAATCGAACTCGAGTCATCCCGTTTACTATACTAGAGCCTTTGCTTAACCACTACACCAAACGTGCTACACAACTTTTGGTGAGAATTTAATACATCTTATAATTCAGCCCTATTTTAAAGAGTACAGTGCCCTCTGTTGATATGGATTGCCGCTGGCAAACCTTTAGTAATCGTTAGTTTGCCGTCATTACCTCCGGCAAAATATCCACTATCAAAAAAATACGACGAGCCGAGAAAGTTGGTTGAGCGAATATTATTATTGGGAAGCTGCAGCGTGAACTTGGGGAATGCACCGCACGATCTTTCCCAACACAGTGTTTCCAAAACGATCACTAAAGTAAAAGTTGTGTGATGAAAAATGGCGTACAGTTTAGAGAAACCACATTATCTCCGTTTAAGCAATATTTCGAAATTACCATTAATTTGTTTAGAACGTTTACCCTCGGCATCTGTCGATGTCGATGTCGGTGTCGATGTCAACAAAATGTGTCAAAGGTTGCACAAAGAGCGCCCTCTATATCATTCTAAAATTTAGACTGACACAGAGGGCGCTCTTTCGGTCAGTTTAATTTTCATCAGGTTCATTTGAGGGCGCGCTACACAAATAGTGGTCCCCACTTAAAACATTTTGTCAACAGGGGAAAAAAAAGGTATTTCTTGGCGTATCGTCCACATAACGAGTGCTCTGGTTTTTGTTCAGTAGTTAGGCCGGTTGTCAGTAACTTAAATTAAGCCGGTGTTTTTTTGTCTGTACGTTGGTGACCACGCTTTGTGTAGCGCGCCCTCTTTTGAAAGATCATTTAAGTACTACGGGCTTAATTTCGGTTTGTTTTTTCGCGCAAATTGCATTTTTATGGTTATATCATTTTAATTATATAACCATTCTCTCGAAATTCAATACCATTGTGTTATATGTGACGACAAATATATAGGTAAAATTTCAGCTTGTTACAATAGTTATTTCTTGAGTTCTTCCGAAAACCAAGTCCGTTGTTTTCATTCCATGAAAGTTGACTTCAATTCGGGTTGCGTTTTTCGTTAATACAACGCTACATTTTTTATTATTTTTGTCAATTGACCATTTTTCCTGATATTCAACAGAAATGTGTCACATATCACAAATAAAAATTAATAACAAGCTTTCCATCCATGTATAATGTTTGGGGAATTGTACTGAACACATGTCCAAAAGTTGAGATACACACCTCCAGGTATATGCGCGGGAAAAGGCCCTCCGAGGGGCAGTCAAGTGAAAAATAATACACACGGAAAAAACCTCGGCAGCAAATTGTAGCGTATATCGCATTTTCTCCACGACATTAGGGTCTACAGACTTCAAATTTGCTGGAGGTTGTTGCCACAATAACAAGCTTTCCATCCATGTATAATGTTTGGGGAATTTGTACTGAACACATGTCCAAAAGTTGAGATATAGACCTCCAGGTGTGCGCGGGCCAAGGCCCTCGGAGGAGCAGTCAAGTGAAAAATAATACACACAGAGAGAAAGTCGGCAAAAGGTTGTAGCCTATATCGCATTTTCTCCACTAGATGAGGGTCTACAGACTTCAAACTTGCTGGAGGGTATTGCCACAATAACAATCTTTCCATTCCATGTATAATTAGTTACTTTAAATCGTAGCTTCTTAAACGTAATTAAGACTTTCATTAGAGAAACAAAGACATATACAATATGCTTTTCTGTAATCTTTTTCATTTATTAGATGCATGTACAATGTACATGCAAATGTAATTAGTGACAAACACAAGTTATAATGTACTACATAATAAAAGCTAACAAGATATACAATCTCAATCACTTTCTCTGTTTTTATTCAGAAACAAAAACACGAGAAGTTTTCCCAGCTAAAAAATTGGTTGTACAAAAGGGTTTTTATCTGTGCATGACTATCGACTATCAACCAGGTTTTATATGCAAGCAAAATGCTGGGCACCAGTTGAAAGTGATATAAATAATAGTACAATTTTCACTGGTGACCAATTTTTGATGAGCAGAATAACAGAAAAAAGCATAGCAACTTTTACAAAAGCTGCGGACCAGTTACAGGTGATATAAAAACCATTACATTTTAGCTGGTAACCTATTTTTGTTAAGCATATATTTCCCATGCTTAGGAAATATTAGCCGGGGACCAGCCACAGGTGATATAGAAACCATCACATTTTAGCTGGTAACCTATTTTTGCTAAGCATATATTTCCCATGCTTAGGAAATAAATATATTAACCGGGGACCAGTCACGGGTGATATAGAAACCATTACATTTTAGCTGGTAACCTATTTTTGCTAAGCATATATTTCCCATGCTTAGGAAATATTAGCCGGGGACCAGTCACAGGTGATATACAAACCATTACATTTTAGCTGGTAACCTATTTTTGTTAAGCATATATTTCCCATGCTTAGGAAACATTAGCCGGGGACCAGTCACGGGTGATATAGAAACCATTACATTTTAGCTGGTAACCTATTTTTGTTAAGCATATATTTCCCATGCTTAGGAAAAATAAGCGGAGGACCAGTCACAGGTGATAAAGAAACCATCACATTTTAGCTGGTAACCTATTTTTGCTAAGCATATATTTTCCATGCTTAAGAAATAAAACCGGGGACCAGTCACGCGTGATATAGAAACCATCACATTTTAGCTGGTAACCTATTTTGCTAAGCATATATTTTCCATGCTTAGGAAATATTAGCCGGGGACCAGTCACGGGTGATGTAAAAACCACTACATTTTAGCTGGTAACCTATTTGTCTAAGCAAAAATTTCCCATGGTTAGCAGATTGGCCAAAAAGTGTCCTCAATCAATGGCGTATCATTTGTCCAACTTTGGCTTTTTCAAAACTCCAATGGAAGAAATAACGGTGGTTTTTGTGACGGTCGTCGCTGGTATAACGGCAGCCATGGTGACGGGGTTGGTTACTAAGGCACTCATCATGCTGACCTGAGGTCTGGTTACCATGGTGATAGGGAATGGCTGGATGGGGGTAGGTAGTGGTAGAAGTGGTCGGATTGTGTCCGTGGGAACAACGCCCCATTTTGATTTGCGCTTCCTCTCTGGTTCGTCTGCTAAAAAAACAAATAACATTTCAAACAAATGTATAGCAATAATAATGCGGTGCTTATTTTGCACTTCACACCAAAGTCTCACAGCGCTTCATAACTATTACCCCTGTTCATCAGGCCATGAGGTCTCAACCCTCACAGGTACCCATTTGTATTCCTGGGTGGAGAGAGGCAATTGTAGTAAAGTGTCTTGCCCAAGAACACAAGCACACTAGCAACTGCAATTTACAATATAAATATCAAAGGTACCCATTTATACTCGTGGTTGCAGGTACGCAATGGTAGTAAAGTGTCTTGCCCAAGAACACAAGTGAAGTAGCAACTGCAATTTACAATATAATTATCGCAGGTACCCATATATACTCTTGGGTGGAGAGGCAATTGTAGTAAAGTGTCTTGCCCAAGAACAAAAGCACACCGGAAACTCCAATTTGCAATATACTTATCTCAGGTACCTATTTATATTCTTTGGTAGAGAGAAGCAATTGTAGTAAAATGTCTTGCCCAAGAACACAAGTGAAGTATCAACTGCAATTTGCAATATGATTATCACAGGTCCCCATTTATACTCCTGGATGGAGAGGCAATTGTAGTAAAGTGTCTTGCCCAAGAACACAAGCACATATGCGACTGCATCAATACGATCATTCGCCCGTACATTTACTTGAAAACCACCAAATATTTAATTTAAAATCTAGTCAAAAAGTAAGACATACAGGGTGAGTAAAAAAAAGCGAAACCCAAATGTCTGGACCAATGTTTTAGTGAAGTCCTACATGTAGCACTTTAAAAATATAGGATACAGAAGCCCGATTCATAAGCTTTCTTTTAGTACAAGAATCATTCAAATCACTCATGTACTTTTCAAGTAATGGAATTTTAGACACAACCAGCATTTTAAAGTTCTGTCCATGGATCACACAAAAGTAAGTGTTCTTTCAGCAAAACGAAAACAAATCACATAGGGATGTATGTGAATTGTTTTCGTTTTGCTGAAAGAACACTTACCTTTTTGTGATCCGTGGACAGAACTTTAAAACGGTGCTTGTGTTAAAAATTCTGGAACTTGAGAAGTACATGTGAATGATTCTTGTACTAACAAAGGTTATGAATTGGGCTTTTATATCCTAGATTTTGAAAGTGCTACATGCAGAACTTCATAAAAGCAATAGTCCTGACATTTGGGTTTCGTTTTTTTCACTCACTCCGTGTACACACAATTTTAAGCTACATACCTGAAGTAGTGGCTGGTAACGAATGGCTAGTCGTGATGGACAGCAGTGGTACTGCGGTGGTTGTAGGTTGTGTAGTCACTGCTGTAGATGTTGTAGTTACTACCCCTGCAGTTGTGGTGACCGTCTGGGCTAATGCCGATAATGACTTTTTGGCCATCCCCATCTTGAATTCTACTTTGGTTCGTTCTTTCTTTTCCTTTTCACGTTTGGCCATATCTTCCTTTTGTACTTTAGCTGTAAAAATCAAAGGTAAAGAAGGAATAAAATTGACAGTCAGTGCAGTGAAAAACAAGTAAGACACAGTATACATTTGGAGAGGAGAGGGGTTTGGCTTAGTGGTAAAGGTTTGTGACTCATATTTAACAGGTCAGGGGTTCGAATCCTGCTGCTGGCCATTCAGTGTGTCCCTGGGCAAGCTACTTCACACCAATTGGCCTCTCTCACCAATAATAACTGAACACTACGCTGATTAAGGGGAGTGTGGTCTAGTGGTTAGGGTTTGTGACTCATATTGAAAAGGTCAGGGGTTCAAATCCTGCTGCTGGTCATTCACAGTGTCCTTGGGCAAGCTACTTCACTCCAATTTGCCTCTCTCACCAGCAATAACAGAACACTACGCTGGTTAAGGGGAGTGTGGTCTAGTGGTTTGGGTTTGTGACTCATATTTAAAAGGTCAGGGGTTCCAATCCTGCTGCTGGTCATTCACAGTGTCCTTGGGCAAGCTACTTCACTCCAATTTGCCTCTCTCACCAACAATAACAGAACACTACGCTGATTAAGGGGAGTGTGGTCTAGTGGTTTGGGTTTGTGACACATAATTAAAAGGTCAGGGATTCAAATCCTGCTGCTGGTCATTCAGTGTGTCCCTGGGCAAGCTACTTCACTCCAATTTGCCTCTCTCACCAGCAATAACAGAACACTACGCTGATTAAGGGGAGTGTGGTCTAGTGGTTTGGGTTTGTGACACATAATTAAAAGGTCAGGGGTTCGAATCCTCCTGCTGGCCATTCAGTGTGTCCCTGGGCAAGCTACGTCACACCAATTTGCCTCTCACTTCCATTAACACAACACTGCGCTGAACCCTGCGCAGCGTTTACAAAAAACTTTACAACAACTCGTAAACTGCTGCCCTCTGGGCAGCAGGTACTTTCCCGCACTACGCAAGACCCTATTCGTAGCAATACAACAAAAAGCCACGTGCCAGACAGTGTCCAGACAGTTGCCAGACTGTGCGCTGGAAAGATAATTGACTGGCTGCTGTGGTATGCAGTTATGAAGGGAGATGACTGTGTCAAGTTACAGGTCTTTGTTGATTTTCAATGAGACTTGGCAGGAGGCCTGGTCGAAAGTTTGTTGATACAGCCTGGGTGTAGCCCTGGCTGCAAAGTTCATTGAACCAGCTGATTTGGCAAGGGTTGAATGAGGATTAGATGGAAGGTGACCGTCATTGGCCCTCAATTTTTATTTTTTTTTCAAAAAAATTGGTTACCTGGGGCCCAAAAGGGTAGCAGGTCATTCTGCGCAGGGTTAAGGGGAGTGTGGTCTAGTGGTTTGGGTTTGTGACTCATATTTAAAAGGTCAGGGGTTCGAATCCTACAGCTAGCCATATATTGTGTCCTCAGGCAAGCTACTTCACACCAACTTGTCTCTCTACCCACTAACCTCTCAACCAATCAGAGAACACAGCGCTGATTACCTAAGGGGAGTGTGCCACATTGAATAGGAATTGTCACTCGTGATCAGAGGGTCAGGGGTTCGAATCCAGCTGCTGGTCATATGTTGTGTCCTTGGGCAAGCCACTTTACCGTACTTGGCTCTCCCCACCCAGGGGTATAAATGGGTACCGGTATTTGCTGGGGAGTAACCTGCGATGGACTGGCATCCAGGGGGAGTAAAACTGTTCTCAGTTGTTTCATGCAACGGAAATCGGTGATAAACGCAACCACATTTCGAAGTTGCTTTTAGTCGCAACACTTACCGAGCGCTTCGTAGTAGGAACTTTCATCCCAGCCGTGAGGGTTGAAGACGTCACTCGGGAAATTGCTGCCTAGCTCATCAATGTGGAGATATGTAATCAGCTTTTCATAAATACTGCAACCGAGAAAACAATGAAACGCTTGTGAGACGTTCCGGCAAAATGAGACGGATCTAGGATGAGGTCCAAATGAAAATTTACGGGTATTAGGAAAGAGAATAAAATTCTTCTTGCAGTACTGTTTGTTGCACTTGAATCGGGCATTCCGTTGACAAGTTATGGCTGTTTAAAGTTCAAATTTATCAATATGTCAAAAAAGTAGAATGCTGAGAAAAAGGCCTTGAAATTTTTCAAATTTTGCCTTAAAAACTCTAGTTTTCCAAGATTTTTATATTTTTTTCTCTAAAATACATGTAGTAGACATACCAAAGACTACAAACATCAATAAATCTGAAAATTTGTAAACAATCAATTATTTTGTTTTGTTGTTGGGATTTTTTGTCACTACTGCCCGTGCCCAGTTCCGTTTCTGAAAGTGTACGTAAAGAGCCCTCTATTGATTGCCATCCGCTCCGTTCACAAGTACCCCCTCACTGGCAAAGAAAGTACAGTTGGGGGTGACCAACCGACGCCATCTTGCCTGACTGCAATTCATTTGCCGCGAAGTGCGGCCACTGCGTGTACATAGCACAAATCCCCTGGTGTACGTGCGTCACACACAAGGAACGGTGCGAGTCATCGGCGAAATGTCCCGCCCATGGGACGCCGTTGATAGGTAAAAGGGCGCCCTCTTTATCGGCGCACGGAGCCCATACACTCCAGACACCGATACATTCGGCACCGCCCACTGCGCTAGTACGCATCAACACTCACATATTTACAACGCCGCACTCCCGATAAACTTCGCGACTCGGACTTACCTCGGGTTCCGTAAATCTTTCCGAGCCTGAATGCGGTTCAGATTGAAGCGTTTCTTGTAGAAATTTGAAATCTTATCCTAGAAAGGATAAAAACAAGCAAACAAAATGTCAGTATGAGTACATACATGGGTGTAGAGCAGTAAATCGACTTCCACAGACTTCAGTGCTAATTTCGCGAACTTCCAAAAATTATTTAAAATATTCACAACTGTCCGAGACACACACCAAATTAAAGCACACTTTATCATCTTTAATTTTCTGTTCAATTGTCACGGGGTAATCCAAAGACTTTTGGGAGAAATTTCCATTTCTATCCGAAGATGATCACCTCTAGTAGCAGGGGGGGGGGGGGGAAAGGGGGTATTTACCCCCAAAATATTTTGTAAAGACTGCCTTTTTGCAAATGTTGTATCTTCCCTTTCAATAAAAATGTGATAACCGCATTTAGAAGTCTCCACCACTAGAAAGAGTATGAGTCTGAGTTTGAGTACGAGTACGAGTGTGAGTACGACAACATTGCCATGGTGATTTGAGTGTTTGTTACCTGTAAGTGTTTCGAGCATCTGCCTGTCGGTTCAGGGGGGAGCCTCACGTCGCCATCGTCCATGCTGCAGGAGCGACGGATACTCTCCGATAACGCAACCGCAGACTCGGAGTTGATTGATGCGTTAAGATAGGCATCGTCTCCTACCTGAACCCAACCACAAGGAATCATTTCAATTCAGAGAAAGAGACGGTGCGAAAACTTCGTCGGGTATTTTTGTTGCAGGGTTCTGAACAATTGGATGTTTGAATACTGCCCTCATGTGATCAAATTTAGTACATCAGCATCAAATTTTGAAGAAAAAAATCATACTTTTCAATTAAGAGAAAGAAAAGGTGCGAAAACGTCATCGGGTATTTTTGTTGCAGGGTTCTGAACACTTGGATGTTTGAATACTGCCCTCATGTGATCAAATTTAGTACATCAGCATCAAGTTTTGAAGGAAAAAAATCATACTTTTCAATTTTTTCCCAAACAACATTTCAAGGAAAGTTTGTTAACCCTAACTCCCTAGGCCTTTTAGCTACGATGTAGCCTCAATCCTGCAAAATCCTGCAATTGGCCTCATGGAAATAAAGCATATAGCCTCAATCCTGCAAATTCCTCCATTATATCTTGAATATGGTCCGTGGAGGGATGACCACTGCATGAATCCTGCGGCAGTGATTGTCAATATGTTGAGGCTTGGCCAGTGACATCCTGGAGCAGTACGGAGGATTTCAAGCATAATCCAGGCCTATATTTATGCTTGGCTGAGCAAAAACAACACATGGTCCGGCCCAAGACCTTGACAAAGTGCATCCTACGAAATCAGTGACGCACTTTTGCCATGTAACCTCAATCCTCCAAATTCCTCCACTTTTGCAAAGAGGATTTTGAAGGATTCAGGGCGGTTAGGGTTAGCATTCCTCTTCCAACGTTAACAATATTTTCTGCAAATGATTCTGCTGGCTTTTAATCAATAGAATGTTGGATAACCAAATTGGAAAATGGGGGATCTGTGGCAACTTACCTTCGCCAGTCCTTGGATTTGCGGCATTTCGTCATCGCTGATGACATCAGCATCACGTAAGTCCTCCGCGACTTCTGTAGGTAATCTTTCCTCGTCGCCCGCGTACGCCACAAGACCTGTGGACACATGATATGTAAAGACGACTCAGACGAGAGAAACTAGTAGGGCTGGTCCCAGAGTGCACACATTCTATTCAGTTGATTCACAATGGCTTTTCACTGGAAGTCTTTTCGTACATGGTCTACACAATGCGCCAGATTTAGCCCATTCAGTGGTGTTACTGGGTAACCCTATACAATAGCACTGCCCGACTGTCAAGTAACAGCAGTCAGTTTGACAATCAGTGGGACCGTTACAAATCAGAAAAAAAGTACCAGTCAACAGCAATATCAATCACACAATATTTGGTTGGTAACCTCTCTGTATTACCAGTCTTGTTGACAGGCTGATTAATCCATGCCCTGCAGTGAGGCCGGCTAGACTCACAATATCGTAATTTCATTACACAAACATTTGGTTCTTGTGGGGGGGGGGGGGCTGGTGTCTGGCAAGGATTTTCAGGGTCATTAGTTTAACCCTAACTCCCTAGGCCTTTTTGCTAGGATGTAGCCTCAATCCTGCAAAATCCTCCAATTGGCCTCATGGAAAAATAGCATGTAGCCTCAATCCTGCAAATTCCTCCATTATTTCTTGAATATGGTCCGTGGAGGGGTGACCACTGCCTGAATCCTGCAAAGTCCTGCAGCAGTGACTGTCAATATGTTGAGGCTTGGCCAGTGGCATCCTGGAGCAGTGCGGAGGATTTCAGGTACAGTCTAGGCCTAAATGTATTCACGGCTGAACACAAACAACATAAGACCTTAACACAGATGCATCCTCCAAAATCAGCCACACATCTTTGCCGTATAGCCTCGATCCCGCAAAACCCTCCATTTTGCAACGATATTTGGGAGGATTTGGGAAGGTTAGAGTTAAGGAGCACTCACATGGTTATTTGGCTATGTTTGAATGTGAAACTGATGAAATATGAATAAGTTGATGGCAAAATGTCACAGTAATTAAAAAAAAATTAAGCAAATTGACCTTTAATAAGTGTTTAACAAATCTTTCTCTGCTAGTGAAATTCTAACATAGCCTACCCTGGCTTGCCCTGCTTTCGTCTTCTGAGTCTGGTTCTGAATCTTCTCCTCCATAGCTCACTAGCGAGGCAATGGCTGCAGTCGAATCAGTCTTAGTGAGACTCATAGTCCGAAATCAGTCTGTTGAAAAAAAAAAGGAAAATAGTTTCAGGGTAATGGTTGCAGATGAAGAGTTAAAAAAGGCAGTGTATTCCCATTTTTATTCCTCCATGATTTTAGCTGGCTCTGGCTTTCTTCAAGAAAACCAAATTTTGCCAAGAGTCGGAACTAGCTCTAGCTACTTCCAGAACTGTATGTAAGTTTTTACAATCTGTCGACTGAGGGCACTTTACTTCTCTTGACCAACTACAGTGCGGTTTTCATTCCGAGAGTGTTTTTGTGCCTCGCGCGATGAAATGAAAGCCACGCTGTAGTTGGCCGAGAGAATTAAAACGCCCTCAGTCGACGGTAAATGACGAGAGACAGCCGAGTGCGAGGCTCCTGTGATCCCGGTGAACGAAATTCTGGTGAATTGCACATTTTTGTTTGACATTTGAGGGATTTCAACCCACCCTAGCGGTACCTTTCCCCATCAAGATTGTGAAATATTGAGGCCGAACATTTTTTTGACAGGAGAGTTTGGAGGTTTGAAAAACTTTGAGAATTTTCTGCTACAGCAACTTCAATTTGTCTTTCTGTAAGGTTTGTAGGAGTAACTGCAGAATACCCCGCCACTCGGAAATACACCCCTAAATTCTATGGCTACGAAGTTGGAATCACTGGAAAAGAAACAATTTAAGTCCAATTCCAGCTACGCGGATACTGAGCGGGGTCCCCTTGAGAACGAAGCAACACAAAATGAATGGGAGTTGCTGACAAAATTGTAAGTCCAAACCAACTACCCTGTTGCCGGCTACGCGGATACGGAGTGGGAGTGCAGTGGAGCATGACACATAGTACATACACAGGGTTCGACCTTAACTTTTTTGTTCGCTAGCCAGCCGGGCTACTGAAACAGGCTCTTAACTAGCCCGCAGGCATTTTCACTAGCCCGCATTTTATTTCTTTTAGAGAACGTTACATAAACAACAATGTGCATACATGTAAAACGAGTATAGAGCCTGAAAGTTGACCCCTGGTGGCGCGCTTCAGGAAAATTAGCGTGTAAAAGTCAGAGTTTTTGGAAGTAGTTTTGGTACATTGATTTCTTAAGAAAATTACCCTCGGAATTTTATGGAAACTAAAAATTTGCATGACGTGAAGGAGAAATATTGTGCCAAAGATTGACCTCTCACTTCTGTGTGGACTTGAAAAACTTGATCACTCGTTCAAGCATGACAATTTTTAAAATGATTTTGGGGTGGTCATTGGGTAAAAACTTATATTAATACTTAAACAGGAGACTCAAATGGCTTTTGGGAAGGACAACTTTTTCGAATAAATTTGAGGGATTTCTTTTCATTTACAAATAAATCAAGAAAATGTTCGTTGATAAAACTGTATTAAAATGTGATCCAAACGAGCCTGAATAAATCTAGAATCCATCGGATGTACGCAGGTAAATCTTCGCGTCGTTATCATTTTCGTTCTCACGCAAGTATGTGATGTGAAAATAGACGTGATCCATAAGGGCGACCTTGGAACGAATATAGGTCGTAAGTAAAATTCGTTTTTGCCCAATTCCAACTGATTCCTGATCTATTCTGAGCTAGCTGAGGCAATCTTGTCAGTGTTGTTAATACACAGATCTAATAATGTAACCCGTTCAAACAGTAGATAAAATTATACATAAATTGATACAGGTTTGCTTTCTGAATTTAATGATTTATCTATTCCTGTCCTTTCATCTTTGCCGTATCCCAATTTTTTGACTCGCCAGCCGGGCTACTTAAGGAATAGTTTGACTAGCCCGCCGCAGTTTTGACTAGCATTTGGCAAGCGGGCTACTGCTAATTTTGAACACTGATACATGTAGCGCTGAGAAGGTTTGTTGAGGGCAATCAACTGTGACTCCGTAGCCGGCTAGGTGCAGCATAGACAATGACAGATCAAGTGGTGGGGTATTCTGCAATTGTGCCGGTTTGTAAAACCTTACAGTTACAGTTACAGTTCTGGAATTAAGGCCTAGCATTTGACTAGGCCTACATTCTTTTTAATTATTTAAAAAGTGAAATAAAGTATGAGATTAAGAAGAACCAGGTATGAGCCCAAGATCCTGACATGAATGTCAATTGTCAGGCATGACGTCAGGGAACCAGACGGTCAAACATTTTGTCAAAATCGACTGCCGGCGTAACGATACCCACTTGCTAAACGTTCGCGTGGTTGGTTTATTTACCTGTACTCATTTGTTGGAATCACAGCGTTGATGATGAAAAAGATGATGAGAAATGCTTAATCACCTGATCACGGAACGAACCCTACCGCGAAAGTAAAACGTTCATTCATGTCATTTCACACACGCCGTCTAATCGATATAGCAGTAATTAGAATGGTTCCCGTCCTCTGGTTTAATCATTTTCCTGTTGAAATAACCCAGGAACCAGTCGGTGTTGAAAATAATACGATGGCCCATACACGACACAGCAGTACTACTACTGTATTCTTCTCACGCTAATAATATGGCTAGGGCGCCCTCTGTAGGCTAGTTTATCATTATGCCGTAATTGTAGCGAGCGCGCGAAGCACTTTTGACGAATCGATTTCAGATTTTACAAAATAGTACAAATATCACAATTATTGAGGGTACTTCTTTAGATAAAATCACTTTATTATTATTTTACAAAGAAAATATTAATTTATTATAGGAGACTTTTGAAACGTTTGGTGGCAGCAGACCGGTTGACCCCCCCCCCCCAAAAAATAATCAATATTATTTACAAGCTGCGCATGTTCAAATATCAATTCGGTCTTTTTATATTTAAAAGAAAAAGCGAAATAAGAACTTCATTTACTTGTCAGTTTCGTCATAACCATCTTTTGATTATTTTTTTGGTTCGAGTTTGCTTATTTTGTACGTTTGTTTTTGTTTTACACGCAATTTGATTGAACGATCTAGATCAGACGAAATAATCAATTTTCAAACATATTCTTATAGTGGCAGAAAAAGGCTTCCGTAAATTAATGCTTTTGTAAACACCGGCTCCGTTTAAGTATGCGCTCCATAATATTTTTTTAAAGACCCATGAGAAACACCGGCTCAATTTAGCTTTGTAGATCATTTTAGGAATATAAATGTTATAATAAAAGACTAAAATTCAAAAAGTTACATTTGGATTGGACATTTAAGACTGAAATCTGACATTTTAGCTGGATTTGGAGGCAAAGCTGCAACTAAGTTTGGATTTGAAAACGACTGAATAATATTATGATAATGCACGTGTGTATATAAAAAAGCTACGTACAGTACAGGACAGGATTTAGACACACAACTACAGGTGCGCCGGTCGTGCCAAATTCGTAACACATTCATCATGATCACGATGTATTATTGAGGAAAAATAGCCTCTTCGCGATTGTAAAACGGCAGCTTGAACTGCAGTAACCAGTTTACTTCGTCGTGAACTCACAAAGGTAGGCTCAAATTTAGGTGGATTTTCGTCCTGTTTGCGAGGTTGTTCATTTTCATTAATTGAGATGTCGATGCACGAACATGATGAATGTCAACTTCAATATGGCTTCCACGCTTGAGTGATAATTATATTGGTCATTCATTGGCGATTGTAAAGTCTGAAAGTAACGGGTCTTCTTTTAGAGTGTTTTTATCACTCAAAAATGACTGTAATTTGAAACGTTAATCAGCTTCTTTTAAATGTAATTCTGATATACTCAGTGATAGGCCCTAGTCGAGTCATGATTGTCTTGTGATACAGTCGTTTTCCTAGTTCCGGCATGGAGGAAGGAATTTGTTCCGGATACAAGCATCATTCAGGCTGCTTTCGGCTCAACTACTCCACGAATTCAAGTGACATTGATTAAAAAGTTTATCTTCAGTGATGGAGAGACCACGAAATAATTTTCAAAATTTAAGCTCTTTTAATTTTGATTTTACGACGTCAAAAGTACCGATGTCACTTTTCCTAGTTCCGGATCGGTTCAATCAGTTCCGAATCAATCAAAACTGCTTCACGCCAAAAAAAAAAATCATGCGAGAAAAGCTTTTTTTTTTAGTCAGAACCAACTGAATCAAGCATATTTTTTGATAAAGTATTATTTCATTTTCCAAAAAAAGTTCATTCAAGAGAATTCCAGCAAATTTTTAAAAGAGAAAAAACGTAAATGATTTTGAAACTTTTGTCTGCAGCGCAACCGCGCGAACTCACGCACCGACCGAAAATCTTTGACCCAGCACAGAAAACGTCACACAAAATCGATTAACGCGCGTGTAGTTGGGTCGCAAGTGCTATCCGGAATTAGGCAAAAGCATACGGTCATTCGTTGGCGAATTTTCAAAAATTAGAGACTTTACAACTTATTTTGATTCAACAAGCATTCGATGAAAGAGTTTATACGATATTCCAAATATCATGCTGTCTGTATGGTTGAACCAATGAAGTATGAAGTTAAAAAAAAAAAAATAGCGCGCTGTGTTTGTTTGTTTAATTTTGTTTACCTGCTTATTTATTTATTAATTTTTTGGGGTACTTTTTGGTATTTTACTCGGACTCGGACTCGGACTTAGGTTCTCGGACTCGGCCAAGTACTCGGCCTTGAATGTACTCGGACTCAGTGCTTTGGACTAGGACTCGTCACAGTGTACTTGGACTCGGCTTTGGTTTCGGTACTCAGCTTTGAGGACTTAATTGACTCCAACACTGCTCTCACCCCCGGTTGAAAATACCCCAGTTTTACCCTATATTGAAAAAATTGGCAAAATATTTTGCAAATGATGTATTTCAAAAAACAAAGTGCGGGCTGAAAAAAGAAGCGGGCTTAGACAAGAAACTATTTTTTTTTTTTACAAGTTTACATTGTAAATGTCTAAACTACGCAATATGGCCCATTGAACATTGTGCGTAAAGGTTTTTTTTTATTTGTAGGGCATTGTGGGATTTTGTGCGGACGAGCGATGTCGTTGGTAACCAGTCACATGGGTGGGTCCGGGCACAGGCGAGGCAGCACGGTCAGTGAATACACACGGAACCGTACTGTTCACATTGGACGGACTACCAACTCCAAATGGCTTGTTCGAACAGGTATGTGAACTTTTGAGGGGAAGGGGGGCCTGGGGGAGGGTTTGCTAGACTAATTTGAAGCTGTGGGGGGAGGGGGGGGGGACAAGGGGGCATTTATTTGACAGCTGTAGATGCTTTTGGGCTCTGGTCATGAACATTTTATTTTGAAAAATGTCTCACTAAGACCAAAAAAAAAAGTCTCCGGTTTCTGGTATGGAGCTTGCCTGAAAAGTTGTGCGGCGACGCGGCTTTTTTTTTTTTTACCGTTTTTTCTTTTCTTCAAATGTCGGCTGATGACTGCAAAGGGTGCCAGACTAAATATGGGAGTCCAGAGAGGCCACATAAAGCTTAGGCCTACTCGATCGTAACCCCATCTAAAAACACGTTAAAATTGTGCAGCAGCAGGATTCCAGTCAAACCAGTGAGTTTGGCGGTTTTGAGACATCATCTTGCATTGAAAAAAAAAACTTTTTCATTGTGCCGACGCGCATGGCTACGGCGACGCACGCATACCAGAAACCGGAGACTTTATTTTTTGGCCTAAAAGAAGAAGGCTAGGCCTATTTCAAGCTGACTGTGAATTAGCTGTTTGGACTAATTTCAAAGCAAAATTGTTTTTCAAGAGAAGTACTTGTGTAATGGTCAAGTTGACGTGTCGTGTTTAATGGCCAAAAAAATTAAATTAAAAAAAAAAGGTGTGTTTTGTAACCGTACTTCTGTACCTAGCTTGTTTGCAGCCAAATTACAAACCTCAACATTTTTATTGTCAAATGCAAATTTGTTCAATTGTTTTTTTTAAAACAAACAAATCCTTTGCCATCAGATTTGTTTCAATGTGTTATTGGTTTCTTAAACAATTGACCTATCGCGGTAGAATCGCGTTAGAATCGCGTCAACGCAGCTTGTGAATTATTGTCCAATTACATGATATTCAAACTGACGCGGAACGCGCAACATCTGAAACAAACAAAGCTTAGGGTACAAAAATTCCCTGGGGTTGTCTAAGGGGCGTGGCTAACTTGCAAACGGCGATAGGTCAATTATTAAACATGATAAAGTTACAGGTACAATCCTTATTAAGTACGTATCAAAGATCGAGAAACAAACATAACAAAAAGTTACAAGATTAAGTCTCCTACATATCTACCTACCCGGATAAATAAAGGCCTTTGTGTCATCAACTTGTTATTTTCTGGGTTTTTGTTACTAGATGTGTTTATCAAAAAGTGACAAACTTATCATTGCGCAAACAGCAATTAAAAAATAATGTATTTTTCGGGGTTGTGAGGTTTTAGAAATTATTACTTTATCCTTGAGTTCATTTTCAAGGGCCCATGCAATTAAATTTTTTAATGCAATCCTTGAAAATGAACCTTTGTGCCCCATTTAACCTCATTTTCAATTTTCATTTTGTCAATTTCAAGGGTATTTGGTGCCTTTTTTGTTTTGATGCTAATGCCAATTTCCATATTCATGAGCAAAACTGTGATGTCATTTCGGGCAGAACACTGAAGCTCAATGTTGCAGGCTTTGTTTTATCACAAAAAAGTTGCTAGATTTTTTCAGTTCAGTTTCAGTTACAGAAAAGCATGAAAATGTTTTAAATTGTTAAAATAATTTTTAATAAAATTAATCAAAATGTGCCAATAATTAAAAACAAACAAACGACACTGTTAGTATGAACAGACAGCCAATGTGGGCATGAACAGACGTGAATCATTTGGCAAAAAAAAAAAAAAAAGGCTCCGATGACGTGTCTGGTATGCGCGCGTCGCCGTAGTCATGTGCGTCAGCAAAATTAAAAAGTTTTTTTTCAATGTAAGATGTCTCGAAACCGCCAAACTCACTGGTTAGACTGGAATCCTGCCGCTGCACAATTTTAACATGTTTTTAGATGGGGTTACGATCGAGTATAAGCTTTATGTGGCCTCTTTGGGCTCCAATACATTTTGCACTAAATTTGCAGTCATCAGTTGACATTTGAAGGGAAACAAAGTAAAAAAAGAAGAAAAAAGCCGCGTTGCCGCACCACTTTTGGGGCAAGCTGAAACTGGAGACTATTTTTTGTTGGCCTTACTGCATTAGACTGAACACACTTTTAAAAAATTAAATTTTTCGCAATTTTTAATTTCCCGGATTTAGATGATAAATATAGAAACTGCTTAAATAAACACAATTTTTTTTACCCAAAAATAGATACATTATGTGCCTCGGTCGCATTCGGCCTGTTGGCCTATGTGTGTATCATTACATGTTATGTACATTAACACTGTCATGGGTAGTTGGAGATATTTACAGCACACGTACATTGTTTGCATGTGTACGCACTTTGCATATTTGTGTGTGATACATGTCACGTACAGTACACTTGGACACGATCATCTGTAGTCATTACATTTAAAAAATGTATATCGTGTACATATGTACCATAGGTTTTGCATAAAACATGTGTACATGTACATGTTTGAAATTGTTATGGCATTGGACATAGGGACGACTCATACGTAGACAATTTACACAGCTGCCACTGGCCGTATTTATAGATTGCATGTAAATGTCAAGGTGCAATATGGAAAGGGAAGCCGTGCAATCACGGCATGGGCTGGTGAACTTAGACGATTTGCCCTGGAATTTATGCAAATGAGCGCCGTGATATATTCCACCTTGTGGTCCAACAGGCTGGAGAAAAAAATAATCATGTTTGTGGTGCATTTATTGACAGAATTTACCCAAAGTGTTTTTAATTTTTTTAATTATTAAACGTGAGGCGGAAGAAATTTTAAACAATTATGCAAATTTATGCAAATGACCAAACTGATTAGTTGTGGTCTTATTAACTGGCTGGAAACATGTTTGTGGTGCATTTATTTAAAATTTACCCCAGTTAAGAAAAAAACTAATTGTAAACACATTATGCAAAAGAAATATGCAAATTTATGGAAATTATTTGCTTGAAATATTTACTCCCTGGCTTTAGAAAAATATTAATATACTTGTGGTACCGGTATATTCACAAATTTTAACTATTTTTGGAAGGTAAACACTTGAGAAATTTGGAAAGAATGCAAATTTATGCAAATGATCTTGGTGAGGTAACCATGGTAACTGTAGTCATATCGCACCAATACATGAACAAACAAATTGTTAAATAATATTACACAATATAAAAAAAAATAGCTAATGCTATGTCATCCAGAGATTTCAATACAAATTTTGCCGCAGAAACAAGTTGTTAAAATTTTGCAAGAGCATATTATTGATCAAAAGGTCACGTCTCTATGTTTTGATGAAAAATAAATGTTAGCTCGTAGATGAAGGTCAACATACGGCAGACTGCGTATGGTCCTAGTGCTTTGTCAAGTTTATTAATTTACTTGAATGATTAATTCTTCACTGTTGCCAAGAAGGGACACAATTTATGTAGTATAGGCTGATAAATAATCAAAATCGCAAAAATTATTATTTTTTCCCTATTAAAACAATACATACACATGGAAAATTAAGTACAAGGAAAAAAATGTATTTTTCTTGAAGAGCGCAGGGCACGCATCTTTATGAGGATTATGCTGAATTCTTGAGGAAAAAACCCAGACTAATTAATTGATCTTGTTGACTCCTCAGTTGCAGAGTTCTGCCAGCAGATTTCATTGCTGTACGAACACTTTGCCATCAATCTGCAGTCGCTGGTCGAATCCTTCAAAGAGCAGACGCTCAGCAAAGATGGGTAAGATAAACAACAACAAGCAAACAAACAACACAACAACCAACAAACAAACACCCCAGAGACATGAATGTCTGCTAGAAGAACCGAAGATATGGCTTTTCGGCATTATGAATTTTTATGAGTCTATGAGCTGTCTGGTAAAATTATCAATTTCATGTACAAGGTTTCATGACTTATTAGCTTTGTCTTCAAGTCTTGTATATCTTTATAGGACTTTAAAATACGAACCTTTAAGATGACATCAAATGACAATGATAACATCATCATGACGTCACATCTATTTTCACCTATAAACTGTTTACATGTACAAAGTTTTAATCTAATTGCACTTGTAGTTCTTTAGATAAAGGTCTTTATCTAACTGACAGACTATAACTTGCTTACATTGAACGCCTGTTCGGTGACTGCTCTATGTTCCGACACCCCTATGTTCCGACAACCTAGATTGTGTTACTCCCGGTTAGGGTTAGGGTTAGGAATAGGAATATGTGCAGTCGGAACATAGGGGTGTCGGAACATAGAGGTGTAACCGCTTGTTCAAAACGCGGAAGCGAATGCGAATTAGTGACGTCATAAATTTGCAAATGTTGAACACATTTCAACTCGAGCATATTTCGGAGGGAATGTTTCCTGACGCCAAGATTGCTTCGCATTCCTAGGAAGCAGCCTTTACACTGATCACAGGCTGGTGAAGAAAACCGGGCAGTGCTATTGTATAGGATTACCCCGTAATGCAAGTGAATGGGCTTAATACAGCCCATCGTGCTGATCAGGGGCATGACAATTAAGACAAGTTCTTGGAAGAACTAAGCAGCACCCAATTTCACGAAGCGCTGCGACGCGTCGCAACTCGAGTTACAACGTGTAACACGTCGCAACTCGCAACGCGTCCTATCTTCCATTTCACGAAAGTTGCGATGTGTTGAACGTGTCCTTATCCTTGACAACGGCTTAAAACACGTCGCAAGTTAAGACGTGTCTAGTGGTTGTCGCAAAATAAGAAGAGTCATTTCTAAGCCAATTTTTATGCCATAAACATTACATTAACGAGATTATAATACCGAGGCAATGTGTGTAAAGTTGTAAATAGAAAATGCATTGAATAATTATGAATTAGACCGGAATATTAGAATTGAAATTTCAAAGTACCCGGTAGCTACATGTACACAGTCCAATGAGAGTTTGTTTTCCTTCAAAATTGAATCGCCTGGCTGCCATTTTATTTTACGTTTTAACAAATTTCGAGCTGAGATCCCATGACTCTTTGTTGAATATAAGACGACTATTTACTGTACGCTGACTAAATACATAAAACAGTCACCGGGTTGTGCTATAAATACACCCACGACGCGTCGCACTTACGACGTGTTTTGTGAAATGGATCGCAGGACGCGTCGCAGCCGCGACGCATCGTAGAGATACGACGCGTCGCATCGCTGCGATGCATCGTAAGTTACGAAGAGTTTGATGAAATCGGGTGCAGGACTGTTTTTATCGGATTTACATCTACTAAGCGACAGTAGTTATTACCACATGGTGTCACCGCAAACCAAAAGTTTGTGTCTTGTCATTTGTTTTTCCTCTGAAAAAGCATCAATTTAAAATAAAGTGGTATTTTTTTCTTCTCTTCTATGATTGTCTTTTTCACAGAATGTCAGGTCATCGATGGTTTGTTGGGGCCTGGGAGACGTTACTAGATCAGTATGCCGTCGTTTCATCAGTAAGTTAGTCTCAGATGACTCATTACCAAATTGTATGTACCGGTAATTTCAATTTTTATAGCTGGGTCTGCCGGTTGTTTTTTGACCGCCCAAAAATGTATTGCTTTATTCATCTGGGAGCATAGTGTACAGGCGAGTCAAAAAGAAAGTGACTAATTTTGATAATAATTTTTTTTTTAAATATGTGGTTTCGTCTATTTGATAAAAAATAACAAAGGAATAAAGTATGTTTGTCATTGACTTGTAACTGTGAACACGTCGCGTAATTTGTATACTCTATTCCCGGTTATGTAAACTGTTACGTTTTACACCACAAAAGTCAGATATCCACCTCTGATCATTTACCATTATGCATTGATGAATATCTTTTAAATGCAACGAACCAGGGGGGTTTGCCTACCGCCATGAATTAACGAACTTGCAAAGGAAAACTGACAACAATCACTACCATCGTTGCCGAAAAAAAATTAATCCAGGTCATTTTCTTTTCGACTCAACCTGTAGTGCGTCTGTCCTATTTTGGCGATTCAAGCGTTATGAAAGGAAGTGTACTGTCCGTGACAGAGCCAATTAACTATGATATCTAATTAATGATTCAGAGAAATGATCCCAAACTCCTAGTCTGTAATCTCCTTGACCATTACTACATGATGGATGTATACAATTCGAAAAATGCATTTTCAGGTTTTTTCAATGAGCTCTTAAAAGCTGTAACAGACTTTCCCTTTAGCCTTGGAATTTACACCTATACCACTCAGCCAAAATATGGAACACGGTTGCACTTCATTTTTTATGTTCAACGATTGCTAGTTTGATAACAAGTTTATATTTCAAGCCAACTTTATATCAGCCCAGTAAAGATGGAACGCGTACACTGCGGTAATCTTTCAACTGTTAAACCACTATGCAGGAGTGAAACGTGTGCAAGAATAGCGCGAAACCAGTAGTGCAATATGGACTATTATCTTCAAGTAAACTTGAATCCTCAATCCTGATTGGTGGATCTATGGCAACAAGCCGTGCTACATATAACCATATAGCACGGCCTCCATGGGCGTCGCGAGGGGGGGCAAGGGGGGGCACTTGCCCCCCCCTGGAAAAGCAAAAAAAAAAAAAAAAAAAAAGGAAGAAAAAAAAAGGAAAAAAAGAGGCGCGAAGACAAAGTGGTTAAAAATTTAATGAGTTGGGGGGGGGGGCAAAATGTCCCTGCCCCCCTCTAAAACTGATAAATCGAGAATGTGTTAAGATATACAAGCATATTTTGGCAAAAATTTTTTTTGCCCCCCTCTAGAAAAAATCCTGGCGACGCCCATGACGGCCTCGGTCCAATACTGCACTCCGCGTATTACGCTTTTCTAAGTTGCGATGTGTGCGTGTTCCATCTTAACTGTGCATCAAGTTTGCTTGAAGATAAATTCGTTATCACACTCGTGCTCGTGGAACACAAAAAATGTAGTGCGTCTGTGTCCCACATACCACTCGGCCTTCGGCCTCGTGGTATGTGGGACACAGACGCACTACATTACTCCGTGTTCCACTCGCGCTCGCGGGATAACTTATATAGTATAGGCTCCGTGCGCGAGCAAGAGGGCATTTTTTTACCACTTTTCAAGAACAATCGAATGGGATGCAATGCTTGCGCGTATTAGTTCGTGTGCGTATGGCGCGAAGTATACTTTTATTCTGTTTGTGCATAGACCCATAGTGTCTTCGCATCAGCGTCAGGCGTCGTCAGCGATGCGTTCGAATATCCCTCCCAGTGGTCTCCCCCAGCTCTCCCTTTCTTACCATTGAGGGGGTACTTGCGCACGGAGCCAACACAGGATAACACCACGCCATAGATCGACCAATCAGGATTGAGGATTCAAGTTTGCTTGAAGATAAAATGTAAAAGATTGTAATACAATTTTAATACATTGGGTTAATAGTTAAGCGCATAATTTTGAACTTTTTTAAACAGGACTATTTTGATCTGGCGCACAATCTCGAGTGCGGTGTGAGTAATTCGCTTCAAGAGGCTACGATTCACAAACACGCGGTACTCGACGACATCGTTCATTATCGCGACACGCTCCGCCAGGAGATGAAATCAAAGGACGCCAACCTTCTTAAGGTAATTGAGGAAATGCACGAAGGGACGGGAAAAAGAAGAAAAAATCAGCGTAAAATCCCAAACTCCCCCCCCCCATTAAGAACCTTAACCCTAACCGAACTCAACCCATCAAAGCCCAACAGCAGGTTTTGTTTAAATCTGTTGGGATAGGTACAGTACCCCTAAACTGATGGTCTTTTACACTGGGGTTGGCATACCTCCAGAAACTAAGTCCAACAGTGTGTGTGTACAATTTCCCATGTGGGTGTTGGAATTTGCCTGAATGGGTACGGTTCCTAGTAAATTATGCTGGGGAGTTAGGGTTAATGTACATGTAGGCAAGAGGAACAATAGAGTTAAGGCCCGTCTCAATTTGTATTTGAGATGATTTCCGTTCAAGTTGTGGACATTGTATCAGGTATGAGTCGCAGAATTCTGAACAACTTCCCCGCAATCTTCCCGCAATGAAGTGATCAGTATTGGTGAGTCAAGCAGTTGCTCATGAAAATCTCCCCGGAACATGTCCAGGACAAATGCAGAGCTTCTTCTGGACAAAGTGAATGATTCTACCCGCAGCTTGTCTAGAACTCGTCCCGGATATGAGTTGAGACCGGACCTTAAGTTGAACACAAAGGATTACATTAAAAATTTCTAGTTCCTGGGCCCTTAAAGGCATATAGGATCATTTTTCTTATTTTTCCCAAAAGTTAGCTACAAAATTATTATCAAAAAGCTTACTTGGATTCAAGATCGTACTGGTACTAAACACCCCATGAAATTATTCCGTCTGGCTTGCTGTCATTTAGAAGAAATCAAGAAATGTAGGTGATTTCCAATGATCAGTCAACTGATTTTTGATATTGAGTGCTATTGAAGAACTAAAGAAATTTAGCGATCAAAACGTTGTGCATGGTTTTACATGTAACTGTTTTCTCAAATAGTGTAATATCCACTGAGCTGAAACTTTAACAGGTTAGGTTTTGAGCATTCATCTTTGGATTTTGAGTTTCTTTTTAATATTGAAAACAATCAAAAGGCGAGAAAGGCACATGATTCTACATGTATGTGCCTTTAAGAGAAAAACATGGTTTTCTAATAACGTGTGTGTTATCTATTAACAGACAGAGAAAGAATATTCGGAATCGTGGAAGAAAATGGAGCATGATGGTATAAACAACATTCAGGTATGTGAATAAATACCACAATCAATTGCATTACCATATTTGCATATTCATGAATATCTGCGACAGTTTGCCTGTTCCTACTGGTCAAGAGCCCGCCACTTGGCTGGTGTTAAATTGCCAATTGAACACATGGTTTTAAAACGGCAATGTTTATGACCGGTTGGATGACCCTGTGTTTCATGTCAGTTATGCATAGTACATGCACCATTCTACAACCGAGTGTTTGATATTCATTGATGTGATTTATCCCTTTCATGCCCACATTGTTTATTGACTTGGCTCTCCCCAGGACCAAATTGTTTGCTTAGTCGTGCGGAAATCACTAGAGCGTGAACAAAATGACCACAAGTCCAAAACTCACTTTTTTCAACCCAGATTGTCACTGCCATGGAGTGATTTAAATCATAGGTATTGTGTGTAAAGTTTGTTCTTTGAACCTTACTCTTGTATGTGATGTTAAAATGAAGTCCATATAAGAAAGTTATGCCTGTTTGTTCATCTGGTTCCATTTATCAAACTGCAAGCCATTTCACCACATGACCAAATGGCACTCCATACTAAATCATACACTCCTAAATACTGTAGAACAAAATCTTTGGAAGCCGACAACTTTTTAATTTTTTTTTAATGATTTTTCACTGAAAAGGCATTTATGAATGGGGAGATAGTGTAGGCAATTGTGTAGCTATGGACCCTGTTCCTATAACTATAAGAGAACCAAAAAAAAAACACTTTTAGATTATTGGATTTTCCAAACTAGTCAGCTAGTTGGGGATATTAAAAACCAACAGGTATGTCGTAGAGAGAGGGCAGGGTTTCAAATTTTTGAGGGAAATTATGGGGTAAAAGACGACGAAGACTACAAAATGCAACATGAAAATAAAGACAGCGATCACCATGATGCACAGTTAGTGCGCAAAATTGCGGTTGATTCGCATGGCACTAAACGAAATTGTTCAAAATTACAAAAATTGTGTCATTGGAATAAAGAAAAGTCTGCTTTAGGTTTGAAACAGTCATGTTGGAATGATAAAAGTATTCTTGAAATTAGTTTGACGATTCCATTATTCGTTGTTTTTTTATTTTCGACAGAATCCAAACACTGCGGCGTGTTACAACAAGCACAACGGCTACCTACTCGAGTTGGCGGGTCTCAACAAATTCAACGAAGGCGTTTGCGGCAACGTGTTACCATCGTTAAGCAAAGTGAGTTTTCAGTTTGCACGTTTATGGTCAGTTACGCAACGGGCTTCGTGCACAAATACCCCCTCAACGGTAAGAAAGGGAGAGTTGGGGGAGACCATAGGAGAGATTTTCCAACGCATTGGCGACATTTCATTGAGCGTACATCGCCGCAAACCAGAATTAGTACACACGGTGTGGCCCACTGGCCTGGGGGTGCAACCAAGTAAATATACTCCCATACACAAAGTGATAAATCCTCATACTTCAAAAATGTTTTTAAAATACTCAAAACTCTTACAGGTGTTCAGGCTGCACGGACAAATGACGATCAACATGTCGTCTTTCATTTTCCTTTCAATTTTTGGTGGGTTGACCGTTGAGTTTTTGGAGAAATTCTCACGCGGACCACCCCTAAAATGAATTATATTTCCCAAACTGGAAAAGTAACCATTTTAAAAAAGATCCCTCCACAACATGGCTAAATAGCGCCACTTTCAGACCCAATTGCATCTGAAATGCTCGGAATTGGAAAGCCCCAAGTCCAGGCCAGAGGTTCATTGCCATATCTCTTCAATTCCCCAATTCCATGGCTCTCAGAACTCTCCAATATAGAATTTGATTGATAACAATTATTCATGAGCTTGGCGGACGGATCTTTGGCCCATTTACTTGGTTTCTTCCTAGGGCTATCAAGAGTGGGCAGTAGCGCCCTCTATCTACACGCACTGACCTCATTAAAAAAATCTGTCAGAAATTAGTTCATTTCTAGTGTCCTATGTTCTTGTGCACATACAGTTAAAAGGAGTTACAACATTTGCTTTTGCTGTAATTTTCAGAAATGGATGGATTTGGGGGTTAGTATTTTATAGCAAATACTTATTGTTACACTCACTTGTTTGAAGTTTTGCTTGAAAACCAAGAAAAACAATCATGTTCTTGTAGTCTGGTTCCCTGACCCAACTTTAATTGAAATGGAGCAATTTATAGACGTCAGGGAATCGTAAGGTCAGGGAACCAGTCTAGAAGGCTTGTACCCCTTGTATGTGTAAGTGTTTGCAAAATTCAGACAAAATATTGTAAATTGGGGGCAGTATTTGAAACAAGCCAGTTTTTTCCCAGCACTGGTCAGCCGAAATTGATACAAAAATACAATTTTTCCTGAAAATATCAGCACACCAGGTGCCATGATTTTACAGGATGCTTTAGACTGTCATTCACTAACAGTCCAGTAAGGTCTTTCATGTAGTTTTGATATTTGCAAATGTTGTATATACCCTTTAAAGGAAATATACAACATTTGCAAACATCGAAAAATAAAACTACCAAGTTTTTAAGAAATTCCTTACTAGGATGGTGGTAAATGACAGTCTAAAGCGTCCTGTAAAATTATGGCACCTGGTGTGAAGTCATTTTCAAGAAAATGTTATTTTTGTATACATTTCCAAAGGTGGTCGGCCGACCACCGTTGGATAAACCTAACTATATTTCAACTACTGCTCCAAATTTACCCTTTTTTGAGTCCAAATTTTGTTTGGTATTGGTTACATGTTCATGAACGGATGCAGGCCAGCTAGACTGGTTCCCTTACCTTACAATTTTCTGGCAAATATAAATTGATCCATTTCATCTTTAGTGGAGTCAGGGAACCAGACTACTTGAACAATTTTGTTTTTCTTGTTTTTTGAACACAAAACTTCAAACATGTCAGTGTAACAATATTTGATATAAAATACTAACCCCTCAAATACTCCATTTCTGAAAATTACAGCAAAAGCCAATGATGTACATTCCCTTTAACTTAGGATCACACGATGTTTCATTTGTTTTGTTTTTGTTTTTTTCCTCATTCCCCCCGCCCCCCCAAGGAAATTGAGAGAGTTCACGCCGAGATTGCTGATCTGGTGATTCAAGGCATTATTAAACATGCGCAACTCACCAAATCTAAGGTAATTATACTACAATTTAATTTTATCAGGATCGGGATATTTTGGGACTCCCGTCAATTTCCTCAACTTTGGCAGAAACGTTGTTTCGCTAGTAATCTATAACATGATGTAATTTGGATGTACTACAGTAACCACAAGAGGGCGCTCTACCATATTTTTGGCCAGTTTCGGTCAAAAACAGTATTTTTGGCCCAATTTCTATTTAAATGACTTCAAATTTGGCAGAAACATTCTTGAGGTCAAATTTGAATCAATTTAACAATCTCTGGCATCTGAAGCTTTTTAATGTACTCTTATGACATTTTTTATGCGATTAATTTTGTAATGCGCATTCAGATTTTTCTTATGTAATGCGCTAGATAAGAATAATAATTATAATTATTATTAAGTAACCGCTAGAGGGCGCTTTACCTACATGTACATTTTGGGGCAAATTCCTTCTCTATCTTTTGTATTTGTCCCCAAATTTGTTTGTTTTCAATTAGAATCTGCGCAATAATGCAGTAATATTTATCGTAAATTGCAAGCCATTTTTTCAAGTGTTTGGTCTCGGTAAAGTGTACTGTTTTGGGTAAATTCATCATTTCTTGTGGTTTTGTCCCAGAATTTGAATCTTTTCAACTAAAATCTGCACAATAATGCTTTTATACATGTACGTATCGCAAATATAGAGTAATATGTAAGTATTTCTTCGACACCTCATTAAACACCCATTCCCTCATGTAAATTCCCGACATACATCCGATTTGTCGTCTTTTGCCATCAATATTGTACAGTGACTTTTCATCGTGATTATTTTTCGTAGCTGAACGCGCACGGTCAATATATGGACTGTATGATCAGTGCAATGCAAGGCATTGACACATCAGGGGAGGCTGTATACTCATCATTTGAGCGGGAACCGAGACAGTATGGTTTTGTCAAACCTGATCAGAATGCAACGGGGGTAAGCCTTGACTCTGTCTACATTAATCATGCGTCCACTGCTATTACATGGTTTGTGGCATTTTAAAGGAAAAATACAACATTTGCAAACATCAAAAAATAAAACTACCAAATCATTTTGAAATACCTTGCTGGACTGTTAGTGAATGACAGTGTAAAGCATCCTGTAAAATCATGGCACCTGGTATACTGTCATTTTCAAGAAAAGTGGTAGTTTTGTATCAATTTCCAACGCTGGTCAGCCGACCAGCGTTGGAAAACTGGGTTTTTTTCGAATACTTGCCCCAATTGACCTTCGCACTTGTTTGCAATCGATTACACACCTATGAACGGGTACAAGCCAGCTAGACTGGTTCCCTGACCTTACAATTCCCCTTTGTATGTAAACTGCTCTGTTTCTTCTTATATGAAGTCAGGGAACCAGACTACAGGAAAATGATTGTTTTTCATGGTTTTTATAGCATTTTCGAACCCAAAACCTCAAAAAAGTCAGTGTAACTATATTTGCTATATATTTCCAACCCCCGAATTCCATCCATTTCTGAAAATTACAGCAAAAGCAAATGATGTATATTGTCTTTAATAATTAATGTGTATTTATAAAACGCACCAGTATTTGTGCTCAAAAGCGCTACATCATTTTTACCCTGCTTATTGGGCTGATGAAAACATTCAAAAGACAATCTCAGCTCCCTGGGGAGTATACAGCTCCATGCTGCCACCACCTTGCAAAGCAGCTACAATCAATCACAATAACCATCTCTGCCCTCACAGGTACCCATTTACTCCTGGGTGGGGAGAAGCAATGCGTGACAAAGTGCCTTGCCTGAGGGCACACGCACCATAGCCCCAGGCTGGACTCGAACCCACAACCTGCAGAATTACCCGCAGACCACAAAATCGATGCTCCAGACCACGAGGCCATGGCACTATGAAGAGCGTCATGCTGGTTCACGATTGCGAATTTAACACCATTAAACATTCACTGCAAAATTTGCTTGAGTTGAAATGTGTCAAACATGGGTAAATTCGCAGATCACAAACTTTGAATCACATTACAAATTTTCATCGGCGTTCACATTCTCCTGAGTATTAACCGGTGTCCTATGAAATTCGGACTCCTACAAAATCTGGTCTTTTTTATCTTATATTAATTCTTACCCTCACATGTGGCACGTCACCGCCCTATCTAATTAATTTCACTCAGGCATGGGCAATACAACCAAGGCGTCCGTATTTCATAGAGTGTAAATCGCACACTACACCAGTCTTAAGGGTGCCATACCACACGACCCACCCCTCAAATAAAAACAAACTGCAGTCGTGTAACTTGTTACTTTTTGTGCGTTTAAAGGATCTTGCAGGGACCAAATTGGTAATGAATGCCGCAACAGAGAATGTCTTACGAGAGACACACAGCACTCTACTCCGAGAGGTAAAGGTCAAATTCAGATATTGAAATGTTGTTTTAATTGGAAGTCACAAATGACATGGCTAATAGCCTCTCCAAAAAGGGCTAGAAATGTCAGAAAAGCCGACGATGGGCAAAAGGGTCGCTTACTCCTGCACCCTTAACCCTAACCGAACTCAACCCATCAAAGTTCAACAGCAGGTTTTGTTTAAATCTGTTGGGATAGGTACAGTACTTCTAAACTGATGGTCTCTTACGTTGGGTTTGGCATACCTCCAGAAACTAAGTCCAACAGCGTGTGTGTACGATTTCCCATGTGGGTGCTGGAATTTGCCAGAATGGGTATGGTTCCTAGTAAATTAGGCTGGGGAGTTAGGTAGAGATGCTGTTTTACTTGACCTAATTTGAAAACATCCACTTTATGTTAGTTTGCCCCAGAGGGCCAGCCTTTAGACCTCTGACTACCTGACTGACTGACTAACCGACTCACTGGCACTTATGAGCCGGGCAGTGCTATTGTATAGGATTACCCGCAAAGTCCATCATCGGGCTAAACCCGACTTACTGTAGATTGATGCATGAAAAGACTCTAGTGAATGGCCTTTTTGAATCAATTGGATAAAACTTTGTGTGCTCGGGGATCAGCTTTAATGGGCTGGCCCGCTCTGGTTTTGTTAAGTTCTGTGGTTTAATGTCAGAATGTGTTTTCAATTTTAAGATCCTATGTGAAGTATTAATAGTATTAATCCACATTGTCAACCATTTCAAATGCTATTATTTTGTGTCAATTGTTTTCAGGCAAGTGAATTGGAGAAGAAAATCAGCGCAGAGAAAGAGATTGTGACAAAACTTACGAAGCAGCAGGAAAGGTATTGTTAATATTCCCACGTCCAACGTAAAATGTACTCATATTGACTGGCAGTTTGGTCACTAGTACTCCTTTTTGACTAGCAGTGAGGTCACTAGTAGTTCATATTGACTTGCAGTGAGGTCACTGGTCCATATTGACTGGCTATGAGGTCACTAGTGGTCAATATTGACTGGCAGTGAGGTCGCTAGTTTTCCATGTTGACTGGCAGTGAGGTCACTAATTCATATTGACCAGCTGTGAGGTCACTAGTAGTCCATATTTACTGGCAGTGAGGTAGTCCATATTTTTTGACTGGCACTGAGGTCACTGGTCCATATTGACTGACTATGAGGTCACTAGTGGTCAATATTGACTGGCAGTGAGGTCACTAATTCATATTGACTGGCTGTGCGGTCACTAGTAGTCCATATTGACTGGCAGTAAGGTAGTCCATATTGACTGGCTGTGAGGTCACTAGTCCATATTGGCTGGCTGTGGCTGTGAGGTAACTGGTCCATATTGACTGGCTGTGAGGTCACTAGTCCATACTGACTGGTAGCGAGATCACTAGTCCATATTGACTGGCTGTGAGTCATCACTAGTCCATTTTGACTGGCAGTGAGGTCACTAGTCCATGTTGACTGGCTTTGTGGTCACTAGTAGTCTATATTGACTGGCAGTGAAGTCATCAGTACTCCATATTGACTGGCAGTGAGGTCATTAGTACTCCATATTGACTGGCAGTGAGGTCACTAGTAGTCCATATTGACTGGCAGTGAAGTCATCAGTACTCCATATTGACTGGCAGTGAGGTCACTACTCCATATTGACTGGCAGTGAGGTCACTAGTACTCCATATTGACTGGCTTTGAGGTCACTAGTACTCCATATTGACTGGCAGTGAGGTCACCAGTACTCCATGAATTGTCAATTCAGTAGTCAGTTGAATAGATTTCTATGTGCGCTGTGACCAGCTTTACTAATCTCTCTAGTCTTGAAAACTTTGTCAGCCCATAACTAATGATATCACTTCATTCAGCAGAAACATTTCAAATTAAGGAGTTTTTTCCCCCATCATTTTTTTGTCTCTCTCAGCATCAGAGCCAGCCAGCAGCACGCCAAGTCCGCCGAATGTCTGAAGAAGATCGTCAATCACAAATATGATTTGCAACGAAGTGAAGTTTCTCTGGAGAGCAAGAAGGCACAGGTTTGAGGAAATTATTAGGCACCATCATCTCGTTAAATATACAGGATAATTTGGGGAAACGTTCATTCGCAATTAACGGTCCTGTTGTATCAGGCAAAAGATGCAGGGTTTTGAGCAACTTCACTGAATCTTGTGTGAAGTTATTAGCATGTCGTACAAACCAGTAACTTCAGTGCGAGAAGATACCGGGAAAGTTGGTCAGAAACCTGGAATTAATATCCTTTGGAACTTCGGCGCATCTACCCAAGAAATGTTGAACACATGTTGGGCACAAGCTAATGCGTGCACTTATGCTTGGTGTGCTTCAAATTTCTTGGGTCACTGTGCCAAAGTTCTCCAGACTGGATAAGATAAATAGCGCCCTCTATGGCCATGATGGCTTGACTGCACAGGAGTGGACTCCATGGACAAACACTAGAGGGCGCTTTTCGACCACTTTTGAGTGCCCAATGGATGTACGGGTTTGCGTGCGTAAAGCGCGAAGTATGCGCGACTCCATTTTATTCTGATGATGCACAAAATGCCAGAGCATCTTCGCTTAGGCGTCAGGCGCGTCAGCAATGCGTTCAAGTGTCTCTTCCAGTGGTCTCCCCAAACTCTCCTTTTCTTACCGTTGAGGGGGTACTTGTGCAAGAAGCTCCATGACGGATCCAGCTCTTTACGAGCCGACCCAACCAAACCTACCAACTGGTCGGGTCCTCACGCATACTTTTGGAGCTTTTCTAAAGGGAGAGTGCATGTGTGCCCCAGGGGATTAAGATTGTTATCACCACTAATCCTATAATGAGTGTGATAAGAGATCCTGCCTGAACGATTCAGCTTACAATTTTGCAACTAAACACCTTGATATAAATTCATATAAATATCTTATTATTTACGTGTGTGAAATGTTATTTTGTTTTCTTTTTTGAACGGTTAAATTCCATAAAGTAATGACAGAGAACGATTATTACCGCTGGTCGTGATTTTGTTTTCAGAGTTTCCCAGCCAGCTGTGTTGTCCACAGGAGGTTGTTTATTTAAGTGATTAGGGGGATTATCTTGCTGGACATGGGTGAAGTGTGTTTACTCAAGGACTCCCCACTGGGGTTGAAAAGTATGTGTGAATCCATCTAGGTTTTCTAAAGGGCTGTTCACGTAATGCATTCGGATCGGCTAGTTTGGCAACAAAATCCAAATACAGTCTTGAACCGAGGCTAATTGCAACTTTCCCAATTCACAATGTTTTTTAATTACAATAACATTTCTGTATTTTTTTTGGTACCAGCTACGACTGTTTACACCAGACATACTAAGTTGGAAGCTGAGTAATGGCCACGCAAGGATAACTGTCAACGATCCGCCAAAGCCGAAGACCGACCAGTCTTTGATTTCTTCGGAGGCTAAGGATTCCTTCTCTGATTTGCTCGACAACGGGAAAAGAGTTCACTGTTTCCAGGATTATAACTTCAAGAAGCCGACGTTCTGCGACCACTGCCGGGGTTTACTGAAAGGTGAATCTTCAAAATTGTTAAGCTGTGTCCATAGGCAAGCTAGTTTACCCCTAGTTTCCTGTCCTAGTTTTTTTAACCGTAATCAGAAAGAATAGTGTAGTGATAGTGTCAGGGTTTGTGACTTTGAACAAAGGGTCAGGGGTTTGAATCCTGCTGCTGGATATTTTGTGTCCCTAGGCAATCCACTTTACCCCAACTTGCTTCTTTCAACCCTGGAGTAGTAGTTGGTACCAGAATTAACTGTGGTGTGTAAAGTGTAATCAGAA